>JAHWGI010001066.1:17500-20587 GCA_029379305.1 Frankliniella fusca | reverse complement strand
AAGAGAAGTGGGTGCAAGAGAAAGGTAGCTGTATGATAGGGACGGAGGGGCGCGCCCCACTATTTAAACGCGACTCGCCTGCAATGGTCAAGGCGGCCCGTAAGAGGTAAATTAAACACCTGCCTAAGCACGCAGCGTTGCTACGGCAGCGACTAGCTGTGCGTTTATTACACTGCCCTACTCACCCACGCTCACGAGACGAGCGAGAGTGAGAGGTCGAGTAGAGAGTGTTAGAAGTGAGAGAGAGAGATCGACGATGAGAGCAGAGACGAGCGCAGTACGGAGAGTGGGAAGAGCAGAAGAGGAGGCACGCTGCCACGCACTCGCCTCCAAGGTGGTCGCTGCGGACACACGATAGGGAGACTTATCGCTCGTTATGTGTGCCCGCGCGCCGCGGCCACCCAGCGCCGGCACAACCGCAAACGGCCGCGGCTCCGGCCCCGATCCACCATTTCCTCCGCTGCCCCCTCCTGCTACCACCACGAACCCAGCAACGCCTGCGGCTGGCCCCTGCCGTGCTCGTTTAGGCGCTGAGCCCCATCAACGGCCCCCGACGTCCCCTCATTTTTCCTCTTTCCCGCCCTCCATTAGTCGCGGATACGCGCCTGTTGAGCGATCGCGCTGCCTCCTGATCGGCCATCGGCCGTGCCTTCTTCCTCTCGCGCAGAATACGATAACATGTCTGGATGTGGCCGGTGCCTGGCCGGCGTGCGGAGCGCCTGGGAGGTAGACCAGCCCGCCGCGCGCCGCTACGCTGCGGCTTGCCTACCCGCCCGTCGGCGGGCGCTACGTCGTTAAGTTTCCACGGGGGAAGACTACCGCCCTGCTACCGCCCAAACTCATGCCTAACTCCTGACTATGAAAAAGTTGCAATAATTAAAACAAAGAAAACAAACTCGGAACCGTTGTGCTACCGCGGGCGATGTACCCGGCGAGCGGGACGCTGGTCCGGGGCGGGGCGGGGCGGGGCGGGGGCGGGCGGGGGCGGGGCGGGGCGGGGCGGGGTGGGGCGGGGTGGGGCGTGGGCGGGGCGGGGTGAGGCGGCGCCGCTCAGCCCGGCGTGACGATTGCGTGCCTCCAGAGGGTCTCGTTTGGCAGCGGGCCGGGCCGGGCCGGCCGCGCGCCGCCACAGTCGTGGTTAGGGACGGGCCCCCGGGGACTACGGGAGCAGACTGTACTGCTGTGCTATGCCGGCCTGTTTACCCACATAATGAACGTAGGGGTGTAATTTAATTTTCACTCGAGCTGCATAAAGAAAAGAGTATAGAGATATATGATCACCTCTCTGTTATTTGGTCCACACTTACTTTCACACTCACAACCACCTAGCGCTACCCCACCCTCACGCCACAACCCCATACCAATCGCAGTATAGCCCCTACCTCTCGCGGGCGGGAACTACAACATCTACTCTCCCGGCTAGTGACGTCCGCCAAGATCCACCCCCAACTCGTCTAAAGTGCATGGATGGCACTGTAGTCATATCCGAGTGTGTACTAGTATAGAGAGAGAGCGCTGCGTTGTTGCTCGGTGTATAGAAGGTCTGTAAATACTTCGCGGCTCGACGATCAAGCTTGGATGAGGGTGTGACTCAATTGTATCGGTCGTAGACAATCTCTAAACTGAGAGCACTAGTGATAGGTGTATACTTTCTGCAGCCGAGGGTGACGCGGTTTGTGAATGATGTTTTCGCTCACGCACGAGATGAGTTAGAAATTCGAGTAAAGGAACCAAGTAAGATCGGTTGAGTTATTTGTTTTCATGGTAGAGATAAAAGAAAAATCGTCCGAGCTCGGGAATCACTAACTTGAAGGTTGTAAGAAGTTAAGAGAAAATATTGATTCATGATCTAGCAGAATTTTATAGGTATTGAGTTGATGGTCGAGTAGATAAAGTTGTAACAAGTAGGATATTGTAACAAAGTAGTGTCGGCTGCTAGTTTCCTGTGAGCGCAGTAGGAATAAAGAGCTGTCGATGTATTAATCGTCTATATTTGTCTGCATCGATGTTCATGCTTTATCTCATTCATATAAATAACACCGAGTTATGGGGTGTTGGTAGATTGGCTGAGTGAATATTTACATTGTAGCGCATAAGAACTCATGTGGATTGATCTCGGTGGAGCAGAAACAGTACCTCGCCAGTTGGGTAGTCTTCTTCAGCGTCTGTGATCACTAGGCCGAATATAGCAGCATTCCTGCAGTAACTCAGACTACGCTCGCCACTCGCATGCTCAGCACGTCTATCCCAGCACTCAATAAAGCCTTTCTGTAGTGATCTAGCATTTGGCATGTCTTCTGGCGAGCGATTTCCTAAGCTAAGAATCACGCATCCCCGTTCTGAATGCTCGGCTTGTAATAGCCTTAGGAGGAGTTCAATTATGCTGATGGGTGGCTCTGGTAGTTGCCTCAAGTTTTCCAGCATGCTGCGTCGCCGTAGCCATCTGTTGGTGAGATGGTGCTGCGCGTGTCAGCGTGTATGAGAACGCACGGTGCCGCGATAGTGAGAGGTAGGTATTAGGCTAGGTCGTTGAAATGCGTGCTATTTCGGGCTCAATTGCTGCGTAGTTTCCACACTAAACATTTTTGTTTGCCGAGGCGGGGCTGGTTTGAAAATTCGCTCGTCCCTGTGTACGTTTTGAGTAATTAGAGTCTTTGTGCTTTTATCGTCATTTTAATGTTTCGGCACTACGGAAATACCTTGCTGAGAGATCTCTCAGCGTCACGCTACTACTATGCCGTGTAATGCACATGTATGCAGGTTACCTTAGTTTTGCTCTCTGCGCTTATAGTAGTTTAATGGATTCGCGAGCTCGACATGAAGCTCATAGGTAACGGCAGCCTTTGAGCGCTAATCACAGTACGCGCATACTGGAAGTACGATTGAAGTCGAGATCGATCAGATACGGTCGGCTCGTTGTTCTCATGCTTAGCCCTGATCGGTCTCCCCCCACCACCATCGCGGCAGGTGATGAGAAGGACAGCAGTGCGCAAGGAATCAGCTGTAGCGACCTAAGGAAGGGAGGTTTTAATAAAGGGGTTGGCATCATACAGGGGGCCCCAAGTGGCAAGGGCCGCCTCGTCCGTT
>JAHWGI010001066.1:0-15000 GCA_029379305.1 Frankliniella fusca | reverse complement strand
CGCGCGCTCGTTTCCCCGTTACCCCCGTTATCCTCCGGACCGGCTCCGGCAGCCTCCGCTTCGCTAGTGGTGGTCCCTTTCCTGCGTTAAGCCTGGCCCAAATTCCTTTACTTTTTCTGTTCTGTGTGCTGTTTCCTTTTTTTTACGGCGGGCCAGGGGTCGAACGGCTGCACGCGACAGTGTGGAAGGTGCCGCCGCCGCCGGACCAATAAGGGAGTTGAGGCGGAGGTAACCGGCGCGACCTTCGGTTTAGTGTTGGGGCCCCCCTCTTACCGACCCGGAGCGCGGCGCCTGGACGAGGTTTAAGCCCCGTTTACCCGGATGTGACTCAGCGCGGCCGCAGGGACTTTGTAAAGCGGAGACGGCTGAGTCCACTGCAGAGGTGGTGCAGGACAGCACGAGCGGCAGCCTGATGAAATGCGGGTCGTCTGCGCGCGAAGGCAGACAGGGCGAATAGTGATCCCTCCCCCCGCCCCGCGCTCTGTCCTCTTTCCGTATTATCGTGCAGCAGCCTCCGCTGCTTCATATCAGGGCGGCCAACACGGTAGGCGCCAGCCCGGCTGCCGAGCCGCCCTCGCCTCGCTCTTCCGTGCCTCTCCTTGATTAGTTGAGCTCAGTCTTAATGCGTCCCAATTCTGCGCCTTGCCTAATGCCTCGGCCATTGTAGGAACAAACGGCTCGGCTGCGCCCTTTGAGATCAGTCTGCACCGGCGCCCGCGACACGACACGGCGGCCGCCCCCACCGCACAAGTGTGCTGGTTTCAAGCCGCGCCCGCCAGGCCAGGGCGGGCTGTGCGCTCACGAAATATGTAACCGGAAAAGACGGTTTTCAAAATCACCAAAAGGGGAGTCGATTTGATTGTTCGTTTGTAATCGCAAAGCTTTTATTTTAAACAATACATTTAAAAAAAAACAAGAAAAAGTGAAAGATAAGAAAATAAAAAATAAAAAAGATAATAAGAAGGCAATTATTGAACTTGATACCCGATTTTCGATTTCTATAAACGAAAATCGCCAAAACAATTATTAAAATTCTTTTAAAATATCAAAAATTGAACGATTTTTCAAATTTAATTTTGATCGCAGTTATAAAAATCAACTTATCTAAATAATCTTTTAGTACTAAAATATTCCAATTGAACTTTCGAATAATCTAAAAATCTCACAGGATTAGGAATGTTTTTACTCTCAGTTACTTTCCTAATTTTTGAGTCGCCTGGTGTGTCTGTGTGTGTGCAGGGCTGACGGGTTTAAGGTGGGCTGCGACTTCACGCGGGCCGCTTTCAGTCCGGACGCGCACTACATCGCGGTGGGCTCGGCGGACGGCTCCGTGTACATCTGGAACGTGGATACGAACAAGGTGGAGCACATCCTTAAGGAGCACCAGTAAGTACTTCGCCTTCTAGTTGATTGACGAGACGTAACGTGTGCTTGAGCGCCTCTGGTCGAGCAATTAACACCATGCCTTACCTCTTTCCGTTCCTTTTCCTCCTTCTCTCTCTCTCTCTCTCTCTCCCTCTCCCCCTCTCTCTCTCTCTCTCTCTCTCTCTCTCTCTCTCTCTCTCTCTCTCTCTCTCTCTTTCTCTCTCTCTCTCTCTCTCTCTCTCTCTCTCTCTCTCTCTTTCTCTCTCTCTTTCTCTCTCTCTCTCTCTCCCCCCCCCCTCTCTCTCTCTCCCTCCCCCCCTCTCTCTCTCTCTCTCTCTCTCTCTCTCTCTCTCTCTCTCTCTCTCTCTCTCTACCCTTTCTTCGCCCCCTTTGTGTCACCCCGTTTCTCGTTCCTTTTGCTGTGTGTCTTTGTGTGTCTTGCGTCCCCACCCTTCCTCTCAGCTCCCGGTTTATTCTGCCCAGGAACGCTGTGACGGCCGTTTCCTGGCATCCCTACGGCAGCTTCCTGCTCAGCGTGGATCGCGCAAAGACCGCAGTGGTTTGGGGCGACGCATAACCGGTCTGGTATTGCCACCAACGTCTTGACTTGAAGACCAATGTGCTCAGTTATCTCATAAGCTCTACTCGATACCAGCGTGCCTGTATTAATTTGTAAATATTGGGATGGGGCTGTTTATGTGTGATATATGTGGTCGTGGGCCGACGCTGGTAAATTTTATTTTTGTATGCTGCAAGGAGTTATTTTTCTCGAAATGTGAACGTGTGTGGCTAGACAGATTACCTGTGAGTGTCGTTTCAACTTTCTTGAACAGCTTGAAATGCCGTTCAACCCTCAAGTACCTGATTTAGTCGACGCCTTTCGTAATAAAAAGGAACTTAGCCTACGTCAGGCGTTAACAAAGGTTTCGAAATCCATTTTTCCTCGTAATTTCAATATTTGAAATAAAATGCGATAACCTGTTGTGTTCATTTGTCCTAATCTTAGTTTCGTTAGTTTCTCGATGCCTCTTCAGGTCAATAGAAAAGCTGAATGTTTATTTTGCGCCATGTAAATGCATATAATACGTACCTTTTATTTTGTTTGCTATAATCAGGCTTGAATTATTGTGATATTTTTATAATGTGAAGTTTCGCTAAATGCGGGCTGCGACCAAATGCCTAATTAATTTTTGTGTACTTTGCCTTACATAAAATGTTTTCCAATCGTGTCATTACGCATTACACATTCCTCTTAATAATTGTGGGGACCATGAAATCTTTTGCATTCTGAGGCTATTTTAAGTTTTCTGTTTACTCATTTTCAGTATTTGAAATGTAATTGAGGTTAATACACGTCACGTAGCAGCCCGTTGCGTCTAATCCTAAAATGCTACAGCGCAGTCTTTCTCGTTTTTTATTCTATTTTTCTTACTTTCATTCTATCAATTTTTCGAGAACTGTTTGTCGTTAAATCGAGGAGGAAGTGTTTCTTGTTTTATGAATATAGAGGATTTGATATTAGTTGGAATCTGTTCGGATCACTCTTCGTCACTGTTCATACTGGTTCTATTCACTTGTGTCAATTATGCGACTGTGTGCACTTTCTAAGCTTCAACCTTTATTCCTTTCTCACCTTGTTCATTAAGGAATCAGTTTTGAAAGTATTTTATGTAACCCGTACTTACAATCATTTTTCAAGCCAATTTTGTGTACAATTTAACCCCGATATCTTTCGATTTCTATTAAATCTAAAAGTAACTAGACGTACTTAAGATTTAGTGTGTGAGAACTTTTTCAGTATTCCCGTACTCCATAGCACATACGTTTTCCGGCAGCTCAGACCACTTTTAATCCGAAGATTCCTAATCAATTTTTGGCTACTGTTCACAAATTAAAAAAAAAAATACATAAAAAAATGGGGGTAGGACCAGACTCGTGGCTCGTCCTGGCGTCCTCTTAGCCGCTGGGGACAAGTGGGTGCAGAGGAACACAGCAACTGCATTAGTAATTACGAAAGAAGTTTGGTTCCCGACGACGCGATGGCCATCCAACCCCTCCCCTCCCCAAGCCCGGCCACCACCGCTAACCACCCTTAGACCCTCCCCCGCCCCTTTCCGCACCCCGCCTCACCGCAACAGCCATTGTGCCAGCCGTGCTTTGCCCCTGAAGGGGAGTCCCACCGGTCCAACTGGCCCACTAACGGGAATAACATCAGCCTCCGCCGCTCACCGCAAAGTTTACTGTCGCCGTGCTACTTTTACGACACTTTAAGGGACTTGCACATGGGACCGAGTCGGGGGTGGGTTTAGCGTAGGGGGCTGCGGTCTAACTTTTTTCCCCCTTTTTTAAATGCGCAGAGTAGGGATATGTGGGACTGCAGGGCGATTGTTATGGTCATCCCCTTGGTATGAACGTCGCAGAAAGTGACACTTTCTAATGCCAGAATAACCAAAGGGAAACAGAGGAGGAAAACGGTGATACGGCGAGAAAATAAGAAAATAAAGGAGCTCACGAGGGCCGCACCCATCGCCGGTGGAGGGGGAAATCATGAAATATGACGAGGACGAGGGGGAAGGCTCGGGCGGGATACGGACGCCCCTGGTCGCTTGCGAGCGCCGGGCTGGCTTGGCCTGCCCACTGGTGCGGAACTTTCGTATTCTTTCTAACTTAATCAGACAGTGGGAATTGATAAACTGGTTTGAGATGCGCTACCTTAGGGCACTTCGGCCGAACTTTTAATTCCTCAATGATTGGAAACAAGCAGGCCCGCCCTTCCGCCAAACGTCGTTGCCAGCTCCGCTTTGCTACGCTGGCAACTCCGTTCGGCAGGGGGCGTGCCTGCTTGGCCTGCCGGCGGTGTTCGGTCGGGCCTTCGGCCCGACCCCTAAGTCACAAAGAACGTCCTCTTAGCTTGTAAATGATCGGGCCTGCGGCCCGTAAAGGCATTCTCTTCGGAAAGAGGCAGTTTGTAACGGTGAACCACCGAAACTACAGCCCTCCCTTCTGCTTTGAAAACGTGCCGATATAGTGACTAAACGGTCAGTTATTCGGCAAAAAAGGGGAGTCGGAAATCTCGAAAAATGTCGAAATACGTGAGCTCGGCCTCAGATGGAACGGTCGAACTCGGACTTTATTTGGCAGCAGTTGGCAACACTGAAGTACGCTCGTCGAAACGATTTTAACGATATATGCGTCGAGGGTTGTCGAAAATTTCAAAAACTGTCGAAATATGTCGAAAATTTTCGAAATATGTAGAAATACGTCAAAAAAGTCGAAAAATCTCGAAATATCTTAAAAATGTTGAGATATATCGAAAAATATGGAAAATGTCGAAAAACATCGAAAAATATCGAAAAATGAGGGATAATGTCGAAAAATGTCGAAGAATATCAAAAATTGTCAAAAATGTTTACAAATATCAAAATATGTCGGAATATGTCAACAATGTCGAAAAATATCAAAAAACATCGAAAATTATCAAAAATGTCAAAAATTATCGAAAATTATCGGAAAATACCGAAAAATATCGAAAATTATCGAAAATGTCGAAAAATGTCGCAAATGTCGAACAATATCGAAAAACAACGAAAAATGTCGAAAATATCAAAAAAACATCAGAAAATATCGAGAAATGTCGAAAATAATCGAAATGTTTGAGTTTTGACGATTGGCAACACTGAAAATTGAAAAACGGTTGGCACCACTGAATTTCGCTCGAAAAGACGGTTCTAGAGAGGTGCGGGTCGATGGGGTTCGGAAAAGTTGAAAAGTGGGTCAATTTTGGGTGCTTTTTACAGTGTAGTCGCGAGTTGGGTCCTTTTTATCGAAAAACGGTGGGCGCCATTGAACTGGACGCGAAAAGACGCTTCCGGGGAGGTACGGGTCGACGGGGTTGAGAAAAGTTGAAAACTGGACCAATTACGGGTGCTTTTTACAGTGTAGTCCCGAGCTGGGTCCATTTTTTCGTAAAAGGGTGTGCACCATTGAACTAGACGCGAAAAGACGCTTCCGGAGAGGTACGGGTCGACGGGGTTGGAAAAAGTTAAAAAAAAATTTTTTGTTTATTCCGTGAAAACTTTAATAATTTTTTTCAGTGCCTTAATGAGGGTTGGCAGGATTTGCACCAGGCGTTTCGGTGTCCAGGAGTGACCCTTAAGATACCCTAAAAATTTCAACTCTCTAGCTCAACTCCTTCGAGTGGAACAGACAGACAGACAGACAGACAGACAGACAAACAGACAGACAGACAGACAGACACCAGATCGATTGCATAAGCCCGCTCTGAAGCTTTTTCAAAGCAGGAGGGCGGGCTAAAAAGGAGAACATTTCCTTACTCTGATCGTTCCTTCCCTCTGACTTTTATCCATCCCTGTCCCTCTTCCACGTTTTCTTCGTCCTGAGCGTTACTTTGCCCCGCCACCGCGCACCGCTAAACTCCCACTCACATTAAGGGTGATTTCGCGCGACGGTTCTTTCGAACCGAAACCCCCGCCAAAACCAATGGACATCCACTGCCACATTTTTGGCCCGCTTTTGTCAGGCAAAAGATGTCTGGCGTAAAATTGGTGGCTCATTTCCTCTAACGTCTTACTCTAAGTATCTCTTTTACTCGAGGGTAAAAGACACGCCGACCAAAAGAAGATGTGAGGCGAGAGCTTATTGCATTGTATTGGCACGTGCATGGACGAGAGCCAGGCGGGCGGCGGGAGGCGAGGGCAGAGCTGCTCAGCACCCCGTAGCATGCAGGACGTTTCGAGAGCACGTTCGATCCGGTTCAGACTAGCCGGTGATTTCTCGGCACTACACCCGAGGGGCGGCCAACTCGAAAGAAACGAGTACATAGAAATACCTGTGTATTTCTAGATATACACTAAAATACAAGGAAATACTCTACAATAAACAGAAATACACCGAAATACTCAACAAAAATACGAGAAAAATACCGAAAAGTACAAGAGAAATACGAGAAATACAAGGTAAGTGTACACAGAAATACATGAGTTGGCCGCAGGGCGTGCTAACTTAACCGAAATTGTTTTCATCTTTTTGGCATTATCTTTTCAACGGGGGACATATGAGCGTAAACGAGTGACCATTAGAAAGATAAAAGTACACTGAATTTTCGTTACCCTATCACCGAAAGTGCTCAAACCACTCCTTGTGCCCTAAAATATTTTTCGTTACAAAATAACTTGAAATACCTGAACAGGGAATCGAGGGTTTTATAGAAGGGAAGCCCCCCCTCAGCTTCGCGTTCCTCCCGGAACACTATGTAATAAGTTTTGGGGGGAGAATACTACGATGCGTTTCGTTGTTCGTTGAAAATGGCCCGTCCACCTGGCAGGCACGCAGAGCTCCACCTCCGCTCCCGCTCACCCCTTCCCAACCTCTCCATTCTAGCCGAACGCGCCCTCACTCTGTTTCCCACAATTATTCATCCTATTTCCGACCACGCCAACACATCGCCCGTCGCCAGCACAGCGCCAGGGCCGGCGCGCCGCGGGGCAAAACATCTGATGCGGCAGAGATTGCTCCGCGGCGGATCGCTCTAATATTTGCGAGCGCGGAATGGTTTTTGGTGCTGCATATTTCGTCCTATGGCGTGTTCCCCTTGCACCCAGCGCGTCACCGCGTCGCTCTGGGGGTCATGAGATACTTTTATTGTTATTTACGGTTGCTGAATTGGCTTGACGACGAACTGCTGACTCCACTTTAGTTGACAGCGGGCAACACATTAAGCTCAAACGCGTGCGTGGTAAACGAGTCCAGATAAATTATCTCAAGTCTACGAAAATACGAAAATTAGAGAATGCAACCCGCGCGCTGCGGTTCGTCCGCCCTATTCTCTCATTCTCTCTGCTGCGATTCCTTCGCGATTTTACGTTTCGCGTGACAAACGCTTTTGAGGCGCCGTCCTAAATTAGCGTCGCGGCGTCCACAACCAGAAACGACGTCGCCTCCTCCTCCTCCTCCTCCTCCTCCTCAAGCGCTTGACGCTGTCCCCGCCACGCCCTGCTTCCCCCCTGCCCGCCTCCCGGCCCGTCGGTCTCCATACAGCCCCGCGAAACCACCGCGCCGGCGGCAGCAACGGTTAGAAAACTTGAACAAGGGCAACCTAATTGGAAAACTTAAATGGAGCTTCCAGGGTGGGATGGAATTGTGATGCCCTGCTGTGTGCATACGTCACTTGATCTCGGCGTGGCACGGGGGCGGCCAGATCGCACCCGACTAGAGCCACCTCGCCCCCCGGCGCTGTTTAAGCGAAAAGTATGACCGCGGCAATTGCGCCACATCCTTGTTGGCCAGATGAAATATAATATGCAAGATAATAAGTTTTTGCCAATTGTGTGCTGGATGAATTTCTGGGTGCACGATGTTTTCATCCTTTGTACTTTCATCAATTCGAACAAGATTACACACTTCGTAGTGCTTGATTACAAGTATATGTTAAGCATAAAATTTATCATGAAAAATGCTAACGCTAACACGTTAAACAGCCCCTTAGGTTTTAAAACTTGCCACAGAATGAGAAAGAACTGAAGTCATAACTATCAAGAGTATTGAGAACTTGCAATAAACATAGGAGATGCTTTTACATGATGCCTCAAATCGCACACATGGAGTATTATCTAACTCCCACAACTCACCTTTAATTTGTTGAGAGAATTTTAGACATTACAGAAAAATAGACACAAGGTCGCAAAACTTGGAAAATCTCGGATATGGGAGGGATTGACCCCCAAAAAGAGTTTTTGGCGATCATCTAAAAACGCTTTTTTTGAGGTCCTGATCATTTCTAGGTGGTCGCCAAAAACACTTTTTTGGGGTCCAACACTCCCATATCGGAAATTTTACAAGTGCTGGACCCGAAAAAAGTGTTTTTGGCGACCATCTAGAAATGCTTTTTTTGAGATCCTGATCAATTCTAGATGGTCGCTAGAAAACAAAATTTTGGGTCCTTAAGTGTTATTTCGGTTATTTCTGTCTTTACGGGGCTAAAACATCGGTTCGGGGGTCCGGGATTGAAAATTTGAAGGTTGTGGGAGTAGGACATGGCTTCAGCATCATTTTAAGAAAATTAAAAAAATAATTTTTTTTTGACGATTTTGAGTTTTTTGAGGAGCTAAAACTGATAGAAGGACCCAAATACCCAACTTTTTTATTGATGCAACTGAAAGAGGAGGCCGAAAACCCCTAGAAACCAAATAGAAATCCCGTGTACGAGGTGCGGAACATCTCGATAAGATACCGCCAAAACCCTGAAAAACGCGTTTTTTAAGCCAAAATCGCACTTTTTTCATTTTCGCCGGCCTGTAGCGCCTAAACGAGGTTCGGTCCCACATGTTTCACCCGTTTTATTTGAAAGAGCGAGTAACTATCTTTCATTTTCACCCATAAAAAGGTCAAAAAGTTATGGGGAAGTCAGCCGTCCAGGGCCGCGAAAACGCATGAAAAATAAACGAAATTTCGACTTTTGGGGTATTAGGAGTTAAAACTCGTCCATTCTGGGGCCGGATTCGGATTCCTGGGATCATTTTACCTACCGGTACATGATGGACTCGCTTTCGAGAGCGTTTCGGCTCCGCCCAGGTCGTTTTTTCGAAATTTCACTAAAAAAGGCTCAAAAAACTTAAAATCCTTATATCTCCGGAACCCTTTGAGCTAAAAATCTGCAAAAAATTGGGGAAAGGTCTCTCAAAGGTTACTATGGACTGAGGTCAAAACAAAAAAAATTCCAGGGGGTCACTGCAATTCGCGAAAATCTAGTTTGGAATGACCCAAAAGCGAGTTTCTGCGGAAAACTGAGTGATATAAACATCCAGAACTATTCCTTTCTGGCAGTGTGTGGCTGGGCTACTGACCCCCGCGGGGGCCCCGGGGCCCCGGCGGCGGCCGGCCGTGCACGCGCGAGGGCCCGCTTTGAGCAAACTCTTCACAAAAGCCCCAACCCTGTGTCGGAATTGCGATCTGCGGAGTGAGGTGCGCCCCGCCGGGCCACGTTGCTGCAGCTTCGAGCCGCCCCGCCCCTGCGCGAGTGCTGCACCACCTTGTAACATAAGGTGTGTGCTGGGCAGGCGGCGCGCCCCGCCCCGCCCCGCCCCGCCCCGCCCCGCCCCGCCCCGCCCCGCCCCGCCCCGCCCCGCCCGGCGCGGCCGCAGACGCCTCGGGAATGCAAGATGTGCAGATAGGGCTTGCGCAAACAGATCCCACGCTGCTGATGCCTCCGCTTGGTGGTTCACAGCGTTGATGAGCACACACAGACAGCCGCATTCAAAGTGCGGGAGGGACGGAGAGACACACACACACACGAACACCCGAGGCCAGAGCCGGTGGGGGTGGCAGTGAGCTTATTTTGTATACGTCCCAACCGGCGGTACACCTCGACTGATTCTTAAAATTAAGGAAAGCAACGCCAGCTTTAGACACGTTGTTCCCCAGGATTCAAAATGCGCTCCCTTCCCAATAAAAAATAAAATAATAAAAAAGCATTGTGAGAAAAAACTACAATTTAACTACAATTTTTTACCGTTATTTCGAAGTACAATAAAATATTGTACTAAAATTGTACCCGGTATGGGTTAAATTAGTGATGTATGGCAACGAAAACCGTAAACCGTTAGTTAAAAACCGTTGTTGAGTTGTACGAGGTACGGTTTTTCTCACAGTGAGGGGTTAATTTGTTATTCTTTTGAGTTGGAGCTTTGAAAAATTCCGTGTGCCGAGTAGTGGAGAGGGTGAGAAGAGGGTAGGAAGGGGGTGGAAGGAAGGGGTTGAGGAGGAAGGTGTCGCGTGTGTGGCAGCTGAGGCCTGCCGGGGTGGGACGCGCCGCCGAGGAGATGGATCGCGAGGAGAGATGAAAGCGAAAGGAAGGGGAGGTGGCGGAGGCCGCGGGGAGGGGGGGGGGAAGCTAGTTTACGGAATTGCAGGGCACGCGCATGGTCGTGCGTGTAGGCAGATAGACAGAGAAAAGGAGGGGGGGGGGGGTAGTGCGGATGCTCCTTAAGTCTCCACGTCTGCACTCTTTAAGAAACATTTATCCGCGAAAAGATCAAAACGCGGTAATCAGTCCGAATGATAGTACGAATTTTTTTCAGTTTGGAATTCCCAGTACGGCCCTTTTTTTCTTTTCCTTTTTTCCTTTTTTCTTTCTTTCTACTTTGCCCATAAACAGCGCAAGTACAAAGAAAAAAATGCGATTTCACGAAATCCTCGTAGACAACGCAGTGTTTTTTTTAATAGGGTAAATTTACTGTGAGGCCGAGCGGTCCGACACACCTGCATAATTTTCATCTATTGTGGTTTCGACAAGTTTTCAGAAAATGTAAAATTGTTTTCTACACATAGCATAGGTAAGTTTTATTCCCATATACTGAAAGTTCCCGTAAATGAAGAGCAGTATTTTCATCACGCAAATCTGATCTAAGAAAAATTAGTTGAAATTCGGATAAGTGTAGAAATCCCCTCTTCACCCAGTAGAACAAATTAAACAGAATGCAATAATTCATCAACAGCCCTCCATGACAGTGAGTCGAGTACGAGGGGTAAATAACTCCGAATTTTGATGTACACCACTAATTCAAAATTCACACTAATTCAAACTAATTCACGCGAATTCAAAACTAATTCACGCGAATTCAAAACGAATTCAAAACAAATTCAAGTGAATTCAAAACAAATTCAAGTAAATTCACAACAAATTCACAATAATTTCAAAAAACTTCGCAATAAATTCAAAAAATTCAAAGCTAATTCAAAACGAATTCAATTCAATTCAGACAAATTCAATTCAAATTCACGAAATTTGTACACCGAATTCAGAGTTGTTTACCCCTCGGTCGAGTAGATTCCATATTCTACACCGTGATCAAACTGTGCACATCTTGCAGGATACAAATATGCGTCGTAACAAAGTAAATCTTGCAGGATATGCACACAGGAGCATCTCTCTATGGCCAAAAAAATTCCCATGACATTTAGAGTGTACACGACATTTAAATTTAAATTTCAATGAAACTTTAAGAGTGAGTCATGCAAGTTTACACACTGCAACTGTAGGTAATATTACCAAAGTCCTCGGAGCGGTTTTTTCCTCCCTTAAGGGGCCATACAAGGGTCTACCACTTCCATAATCCTCGTACACCCCTCTAGATGATTATTGATAATCACATAATCATAGTCACGTAAATTGCCAAATTTTGACAAATATGGAGAAATATTTTCAAATTTGAATAAAAGTTGCGTGATTGTTGGCCAATAATCAGTAAATATGTTAAAGATTAACTCAAATAGTCATTGATAATCACCATAATCGTGACTGATTACAATCCTCGTACGCGATTTTTCAATGTGGTAGACCCTTGGGGGCCATATAAATTAATTGACATACGTTTCCGAGCGATTTTATAGAAAGCAACTACTTCGTTGCCTAAAAAGACAGGGGTCGACTTTGGCGTGTGCGGGTCCGGGAGCGGGAATGCGCGGTCTGGTCTCTGAGTGGGTGCACGAGAAGAGGGAGGGAAGTGTCTTGCGCGCGCGGCCCGGGCCGGCCAGCCTCTTCTCCAGAGCAGAGTGGCAGCAGCAGCAGCAGCCACAAAAATGTAGCCGCATGACCAGTCCCCGCCGGTCCCCGTCCCGCCAGCCTCGTGCGCAGCGCGGCGCGGCACTCAGCCTCGGGTTGGCTATCTGCGGCCGCGGAGCTAACGCAGGCAGACCAAGACGGAACGGGTGTATAATAAAAAGAGCTCTCCCTCCGCTCTGTCTCTCTCCGGCGCGAGTCTCATCCATCGCCACGCGCGATGCGAAAAATTATGATGGCCGCGCGGTGACTCTGCCGGCAGAAACGCTTATATGCTATATTTTTAATAAAGGACCTGCAAAGTCGGCGCGCTACGAGATCGGCGTGACGCCGACGCGTCGCTCCGGGGCGCTTGGGACAGAGCCGAGCCGCCGGGCGGATCCGAGTGGACTCGATCCGACTCAACCCGGGTGCAGCGCCAGTTTTCTAAGCAGATGATACGATGTATCAGCCTGCTTGTACTGTCATACAGCGAGCAGCCTGCAGAGAGCAGCGCAGCCAGCGAGCAGAGAGCAACCGGCAGCTAGTGTGGCAGTGGTGCCAGAAAAGCTAGGCAAAATTCGGCAAAATACACCCGTGTGCAAAGCGGGTCGTCAACTCCGATATTCCTCCGTACACGAGATGATATTACCTCAAATATTACATTGATAATAGCAATATTACAGGTAATATTACGATGATATATTACCCATTTTCCCAGGATTATGACGTCAATACTGTAATGTTACCAATAATACCTGTAAAATTCTATATTCCTCCGTACACGGTCTAGCGGAGTTGACGACCCTTTGCCCGTGTGCTGCGGGCGGCATCTCCGCCTGCCTACCAGGCAAACCGCATGTAAGCGTGTGCAGTTGTTGCCTAGTGGGCAGGCGGAGATACAAGCCCGATGCGCGGGGCGGGGCGGGGCGGGGCTTCTCAAGAATGGGGCTGCCGAAATCTGAGGTTAATGGCTGATTGGCCGGTCTGCTATTCCGGGGAATGGCACGAGGGCGAGAGTGGCAGTGGACGGGGCGGGGTGGGGCGGGGCGGGGCGGGGCGGGGCGGGGCGGGGCGGGGCGGGGTGGGGTGGGGCTAGTGGAGCGGGGGCAGGCAGAGAAAAAGGACGGGCAGCCGAATGCAAACTTGGGGAGGGCCGCCGCCGCCTCCGCTGCCGCTAGCTCTCGACCAGCGGTCGAGTGGCAGTAACTTTAGAAATTCGCTGATCGCGTTCGGTGCGGCGGCGGAGGCGGCGCAGCTCGGGGACGCAAAGGGGAAACTTGCGCCACGCCACGCCACGCCAGGACCGTCCATTCAGAGAGCAGATGAGCGCAGCACATTCCTCCAAAACAGCTGAGCCGAGAGATGCCGCTGCTAAACGGTGGAGCGAGCGAGCGAGCGGGGGGCTGGAAAGTGAGGTGGACGCGCCGGGCGAAATGGGGAGAGGGGGGGGGGGGGGGGGGGGGGGGGGGGGGGGGGGGGGGGGGGGGGGGGGGGGGGGGGGGGGGGGGGGGGGGGGGGGGGGGGGGGGGGGGGGGGGGGGGGAGGGGGGGGGGGGGGGGGGGGGGAGGGGTGGGGGGGGGGGGGGAGGGGTGGGGGGGGGGGTGGGGTGGGGAGGGGGGGGGGGGGGGGGGGGGGGGGGGTGGGGGGGGGGGGGAGGGGTGGGGGGGGGGGTGGGGGGGGGGGGGGGGGGGGGAGGGGGGGGGGGGGGGGGGGGGGTGGGGGGGGGGGGGGGGGGGGGGGGGGGGGGGGGGGGGGGGGGGGGGGGGGGGGGGGGGGGTGGGGGGGGGGGGGGGGGGGCGGGGGGGGGGGGGGGGGGGGGGGGGGGGGGGGGGGGGGGGGGGGGGGGGGGGGGGGGGGGGGAGGGGGGGGGGGGGGGGGGGGGGGGGGGGGGGGGGGGGGTGGGGGGGGGGTGGGGGTGGGGGGGGGGTGTGGGGGGGGGGGGGGGGGGGGGGGGGGGGGGGGGGGGTGGGGGGGGGGGGAGGGGGGGGGGAGGGGGGGCTGTGGAGACGACTCGGCATCGCAAAAATTTGATTTATTATATCATTGGTTGGGGCGTCCGAAGATGCATTCTTTAGTCAGCCGAGGGCCCGCCGCCCGCCTCCCCCCCCCTCCCCTCCTGCCCCCCCCCGTGACCCACCCTAATCGTAGCTTAGAATACATACTAACAACCCTAACGCCTCTCTGCTATTGTTCTCCTATCCTCCTATATCACGTTAGCCCTTCGCCCCCCGACCCGCCCCCTCTCCCCGCATCGCCCGCCCTTCCCCCGCTTCCCTCCCTTCACTCCCCACCCCGCCAGCGGCAACGCTTAAGCTGCGCTACCCTACAAACCCGCCCCTGTATCCGACCGCGCCGCCCCCGCGCCGCTGCACGCCCCCACCCACCTCCCCCCCCCCGCCTTCCTTCGACTCCTCCCTGCCCCCCTTTGCGCCGTCCAACCCTTCTACCCGCCCCCTCCTCTTCCTGGTCCACCCCGGGTCCCTGCCCGCCCCCCCTCCTCGTACGTTACCCCGCTCCGTCCCCCTTCGAACTATGCCACACCATCAAGAGTAACGAACCAACCAGCAAGGGTCCCTCCCCCGGCCCCGTTCCCCCTGCCGCGCCCCCCTGCCCGGCCAGCCCCGTGTCTCCCCGCAGCTGCTGCCGCGTCCCCTGATCATCTCTTTCCGTCCCTGATGTTAGCCTACCCCCGTGACCCCCCCCCGTCCCCCCCCTGTGCTCCCTCGTGCCTGCCGTGTGTCACCTTTATGCCCCCCCCCCCCGCCCCCTCTTCTGACTTGCCTTTCCCCCCGTCTCCGACCGTTTCGACCCCCCTGCTCGTCGTACACTCTCCTGCCCCTTCCCTCTTCAGGGTTGCGCTTTAACCTCGTGGTTTGCTGGCCGCTGTAAAATGAGCCGAGCTACCGCTTTTGCGTCAGACTCAACGTCCGATGTCTAAAGTCTAGAATAGTCGGTCTGGTTCGTGGTCCGCTTCCCGCCTATCTTGCTAGTAATAATTGTCTCTGGCATGCGTTCGTGCACCCTGGCGTTACTTGGCTATAGGCAGGAAAACTGGGGGGGGGGGGGGGGGGGGGGGA
>JAHWGI010001065.1:0-416187 GCA_029379305.1 Frankliniella fusca | reverse complement strand
TCTCATTCTGCTGCTTGTCCGACGTTAATGCTGTAAATCTTATATTTCTTTCTTCAAACAATTGTTTTTTGAAACACCCATGAGATTACTGTTTTGCTTATTGTGATGGCTTTTTTGTTTTTGCTACTCTTAATATTTTTTCCACCTAAAGTCGATTAAGTATTTTAACTTTGTACTATTTTTAGCAATGCATGATACCCTACCGATCCAAAAACGCATATTGAAATCGAAAATTTCAAGATATGTAACTTAAACAAATCTTTATTTTTTTATGAATTTGGTTTTCGATTGATCTACAATTTTAATTAATCAATTGGTAAAATATTCATCAATGAATTAAATTTTCGATGAATCGATTCATCGATTCAAATCGATTAATCGAAAGCCAATTCGATTTTCGATTCCCGGCAATCGAATCGAATGAAGTTTTGATGAATTGCATCATCGACCGATTGCGATGAATTTTATCCATCGCACAGGCCTATGAAGGTGGGGGGTATGCCAACCACAATGAGGTTTTGTTATAGTATCAATACATATAATGTAATCCTACTTTACAACCCAATTTGTACAAATTTGTACAAAAGTATTGAAATGACTGGGACGGGGTTACAGCCTCAGAAACTATGCACAGACTAAGATTAAAATTTTAAAGTGACTTGAAACAACCTTATTTATGCCCCTACTGTTTTAAGTTTAGTGAATATCACACTAGCAAATATGAGTGAAATGAAATAGAGGCAACATTGTGGGAGCACCAAAAGTCAGTCAAGTGGTGTTTGAATTTTAGTGAAAGACTTAACCTTTTGTTAGGGAAATTAATGTGTTGTATGGTGGTTTGATGGTTTTGAGATATGGACCTAATTAATGTGCTTGCTTTAATATTAGTTGTGGTTTGCATGAGAACAACACTAAGAGCACTAGCGTCAGTGCATGCACTTGAGAACTGTTTGCTGGTGTTTGCGTGAGTGACAGTTATCTTGTGCATGACTGAAGTGAAGTTTTGATGAGAGCGTAGCGTAAATCATTCTTAAACAGATTGAATTAATTTACTTGTGGTAATTTTTTGTAACAGGTATAATTTTATACTAGTGTTCATGATCTGCATGGTTTAGTGATTTGTTTTGGAGATGGATGTGAAGCCAATTAAAGTTGTTGATTTGCTGTGATTTTTAACATGATGTTTTATGGGGGCAAGAGATGAATGAGATATGGTGATGCTGTATGGTACCTTGCCTACCACAGTTTTTTGCACTCAGTCCTAGTCTTGTACTTTGGTATAGGATTTTTGACAGTTATTCTATGAACAATTTGCTCAGAGTGGTTGAGAGTAGTGGGAATCAAAACAAAGCAAAAGGGCGGTTCTAAATAATGTACATTACGGGCGTAGAACATTATTTAAAATGATCTTATTGAATGTGCAGCCTTGACAGACATATATTTTTGACCACAGTTACGCTAGAATTGAATCTGAATCAAGATTTAAGCCAGTTGTATGCGTAGGTTATGGTGCTTTGTTTTGGTTCCCACTAGGCTTCGTCACTTTGGGCGAGTTGTTCATTTTGTATTTGGTCAAGATATTAACGAAAGCTAATTGTACGAATAAGGTACTTTATATGAATTAACATACATTACAAGAAGAATGTGAAAACAGTTGGAGAAGTGATCGTCTGCAAGAGGTATTGACAGATATCCGTGGTGCACTGTGCAATAGCAGCGCTATCTTTCGGTAGTGTCACGTACCAACAAAACTTTTGGGTCTGTAGTTCAGCTATTTGCAGAGAGCACAGTAGGCTAGTGAACCAGTACAACTTAACCAAACAAGTGTTTTCTACATGGTGTGGATTTAAGATTCTGTGTTGGAAATTTTGAAGTCGCGATGGAGAGGTTTAATATTATTATATGAGGGTACCACGTAATATCACTTTGTTGTTATGGTTATGGGTACTTTTAGTTTCAGTTTGTTTATCCTTTTGTAAGTAAAGTAGTCATGTAAAATTCTGGCTGTTTTTCTGGGAAAAAACACATCGTTCAATTGATTTTTTTATCATCACTTATTTTTCAGTGAATGAAATGTGAAATGTGATTTTGTTTAGAAATATGAGAAGTGTTTTTCAATTGCTACTTGAGTATCATTTAATGCTTGTTTGAGTGTTGAGTGTCAGATACCTTGCAGCCACTTTGACCTGTGTGGAAGGGTTTGTGTAAAAATTAAAAAGGTTTGAAAGCAAAAATTATTTGAACGTAAATGTAATTATGTTATTACTTGTTATCTTCTCTTTACAGGAAGAACTTTATATCAGTGTTGATGGTTCACTTGTGTTTCGTGATATGTTAAGAAGGTACATAGTCTACTTGGTTGTGAACACTTCTTTTGTTTGGGAGGTAATATTCATGAAATCATGTGCGAAGCTGAAAATGAAAGTTATGTAAGTAACAATGATATAATCAAAGTGATTTTCTTATTTGTTTTAATTATAATGTCTTCTTGATAACAATTTGTTGTTGGAAGAACATAACCTAATTTGTAATTTGAATGAATAACAAGTAATTTTTTGAAATCAACTGGGAATAACATGAATAATTAACATTTAAACCATGTTTAAAATTTTAAGGAAAAGTATTGTTTGAAAGCCTTTGCCTTTTGCTGCTCATTCGTTTGAATCTTCCTTACTAGTTGAGCCTGAGAATCCTTCTTGAGCTCTTCTTGAGTAGGGCCTTCAACATTTGGTTGTTTATTGGTCTGTTGACGATAAAATTTATTTTAATGTTGTAATGTGAAACTGTTTTAGGGAAGAAGGTTAAATTGTTGTACCTTTTTTGACATTGGTTGTTTTTCCACTTGAGTTCTGGCAGTGTCTGAATTTATAGTCTGTAAGATATTATTAAAGTAGTTTTCATTTTTATATTTATCTGGTATTTTTCAAATGTTTAGTGTATTACCTCATCTATGTCATCATCGGAACTGTTTGATTCATGTTCCGTTGCAGTTGCGGATTCTCGGTTTTTCTGCGGTTTTTCCCATTTGTTTGATTGGTTTAAGTTCTGAAAGTGATTTTAAAGTTTAGACTTTAAAATTATGTCCACAAGTCTTGTGATTAGTTTTCGTTTCTTTTATTTTTATAGATGAAACTTACTTTGAGATTCTCAGGATTTCTTTGACGGTAAGGTCTATTGTCCTCTCTTTTGCGATATGGGCGACTCACAAATCTTGTGTAATTAATACACTCATCCATAGTGCCCTCAAACATGATGATTTTTGGCATTCTATTCTTCCTGAGTTTGTTTGCTGACAGTTGCTATGGCAATTTTTTTAAAAGTGATTTTTATATAAGTATGAGAACTTTTTGTTCTTTAACTATCAGAATGAAAAATGTTTCTAACTGCAGTAGTTTCAGTAAAAGTTTAGTCGGCTCAAAAATTGTATTTATATGAAGTAAAATTGTATGAATTGGGTAAAGGTTATGTAATATACAAAGACAGTAACAGTAATTTGCTTTTTTAAAATTTATTGTATCACCCCATTTGGAAAGTGGTCATGGAAAACCCTGGCTGTTTTATGGGAGAAAACACATGACCAGTGATACATACAATTTTAAGTCTTCACTAGTTTGAAACAAATAAAGTTGATGTAGAAATTCAGCTGCCTGTAGTCTTCAACGGTGGTATACTGCTGTTGGGAAAAAATGTATTATTTTTAACCAAGTTCAATAAGAATTATGATCACAGTGAAGTGCTGTCAGCTTTTTGTATGCCTCTTTTGGTTACATTAATTGGCATTTACAATTGTGTGACCTTGAGTTGCCTCTTTTTGTTACATGAGTTGGCATTTACAATGAAATGTGTGTTTAGAACACACTACCCTCTTTCTTTTTACATGATGGGGTCAGATTTCAAGGATTGATCAGTTCAATCCATATTGGTTTGTGGTCACTTGTGACACTTTCAAATATGAAAGAATTTGTTTGTGGGTTTGTGCTAAAACACAAATCTATCAGAGAGTTGTGATCAGTTGATACTTTAGTTGGATCAAGTATCATCCAGCAGTTGTTCTGTATCATGAATTCATTTAAATTTTTAAAGTTCGGGTCTGATACCTGATATTTAATGTTGAAGTCTCCCATGATAAGAATTTCATGGAAATTATTTTGTAATGAAGTATTTATTGCCTGTTGTAGTTGTTGTTGCAGTACCAGCCATTGACATTTTGGAGATTTGTACACCATGATGATAGTTTTGCTGCAAACTGTTAAAGCAACCACAGTGGAGTGAATGGTACCTGAAATTGACTCATTCTGAAACAGAATATTGGTGTGAGGTAAGAGTGCACTCTTAACATAAATTAAAGTTCCAAAAGCTTTTCTCTAGGTTGATGCGCAGTCTGTTCTGTACACAATAGTAAAGTTGTCTATTTCATATCTGTCTGCAGGTTGAGACCAAGTTTCTGCCAACATGATTATGTCGCAAGCCAGCAATGTACGATCACTACAAACATTTGGGAAATGTAGATTAAGAGACCGAACATTATGGAATAAAGCTATGATATTCTCATCGTTTTTCACTTCTTCTGGAAAGGTGAGTGAAAACTGTAATTGAGCTTCATTTCTCATTCTGCTGCTTGTCCGACGTTAATGCTGTAAATCTTATATTTCTTTCTTCAAACAATTGTTTTTTGAAACACCCATGAGATTACTGTTTTGCTTATTGTGATGGCTTTTTTGTTTTTGCTACTCTTAATATTTTTTCCACCTAAAGTCGATTAAGTATTTTAACTTTGTACTATTTTTAGCAATGCATGATACCCTACCGATCCAAAAACGCATATTGAAATCGAAAATTTCAAGATATGTAACTTAAACAAATCTTTATTTTTTTATGAATTTGGTTTTCGATTGATCTACAATTTTAATTAATCAATTGGTAAAATATTCATCAATGAATTAAATTTTCGATGAATCGATTCATCGATTCAAATCGATTAATCGAAAGCCAATTCGATTTTCGATTCCCGGCAATCGAATCGAATGAAGTTTTGATGAATTGCATCATCGACCGATTGCGATGAATTTTATCCATCGCACAGGCCTATGAAGGTGGGGGGTATGCCAACCACAATGAGGTTTTGTTATAGTATCAATACATATAATGTAATCCTACTTTACAACCCAATTTGTACAAATTTGTACAAAAGTATTGAAATGACTGGGACGGGGTTACAGCCTCAGAAACTATGCACAGACTAAGATTAAAATTTTAAAGTGACTTGAAACAACCTTATTTATGCCCCTACTGTTTTAAGTTTAGTGAATATCACACTAGCAAATATGAGTGAAATGAAATAGAGGCAACATTGTGGGAGCACCAAAAGTCAGTCAAGTGGTGTTTGAATTTTAGTGAAAGACTTAACCTTTTGTTAGGGAAATTAATGTGTTGTATGGTGGTTTGATGGTTTTGAGATATGGACCTAATTAATGTGCTTGCTTTAATATTAGTTGTGGTTTGCATGAGAACAACACTAAGAGCACTAGCGTCAGTGCATGCACTTGAGAACTGTTTGCTGGTGTTTGCGTGAGTGACAGTTATCTTGTGCATGACTGAAGTGAAGTTTTGATGAGAGCGTAGCGTAAATCATTCTTAAACAGATTGAATTAATTTACTTGTGGTAATTTTTTGTAACAGGTATAATTTTATACTAGTGTTCATGATCTGCATGGTTTAGTGATTTGTTTTGGAGATGGATGTGAAGCCAATTAAAGTTGTTGATTTGCTGTGATTTTTAACATGATGTTTTATGGGGGCAAGAGATGAATGAGATATGGTGATGCTGTATGGTACCTTGCCTACCACAGTTTTTTGCACTCAGTCCTAGTCTTGTACTTTGGTATAGGATTTTTGACAGTTATTCTATGAACAATTTGCTCAGAGTGGTTGAGAGTAGTGGGAATCAAAACAAAGCAAAAGGGCGGTTCTAAATAATGTACATTACGGGCGTAGAACATTATTTAAAATGATCTTATTGAATGTGCAGCCTTGACAGACATATATTTTTGACCACAGTTACGCTAGAATTGAATCTGAATCAAGATTTAAGCCAGTTGTATGCGTAGGTTATGGTGCTTTGTTTTGGTTCCCACTAGGCTTCGTCACTTTGGGCGAGTTGTTCATTTTGTATTTGGTCAAGATATTAACGAAAGCTAATTGTACGAATAAGGTACTTTATATGAATTAACATACATTACAAGAAGAATGTGAAAACAGTTGGAGAAGTGATCGTCTGCAAGAGGTATTGACAGATATCCGTGGTGCACTGTGCAATAGCAGCGCTATCTTTCGGTAGTGTCACGTACCAACAAAACTTTTGGGTCTGTAGTTCAGCTATTTGCAGAGAGCACAGTAGGCTAGTGAACCAGTACAACTTAACCAAACAAGTGTTTTCTACATGGTGTGGATTTAAGATTCTGTGTTGGAAATTTTGAAGTCGCGATGGAGAGGTTTAATATTATTATATGAGGGTACCACGTAATATCACTTTGTTGTTATGGTTATGGGTACTTTTAGTTTCAGTTTGTTTATCCTTTTGTAAGTAAAGTAGTCATGTAAAATTCTGGCTGTTTTTCTGGGAAAAAACACATCGTTCAATTGATTTTTTTATCATCACTTATTTTTCAGTGAATGAAATGTGAAATGTGATTTTGTTTAGAAATATGAGAAGTGTTTTTCAATTGCTACTTGAGTATCATTTAATGCTTGTTTGAGTGTTGAGTGTCAGATACCTTGCAGCCACTTTGACCTGTGTGGAAGGGTTTGTGTAAAAATTAAAAAGGTTTGAAAGCAAAAATTATTTGAACGTAAATGTAATTATGTTATTACTTGTTATCTTCTCTTTACAGGAAGAACTTTATATCAGTGTTGATGGTTCACTTGTGTTTCGTGATATGTTAAGAAGGTACATAGTCTACTTGGTTGTGAACACTTCTTTTGTTTGGGAGGTAATATTCATGAAATCATGTGCGAAGCTGAAAATGAAAGTTATGTAAGTAACAATGATATAATCAAAGTGATTTTCTTATTTGTTTTAATTATAATGTCTTCTTGATAACAATTTGTTGTTGGAAGAACATAACCTAATTTGTAATTTGAATGAATAACAAGTAATTTTTTGAAATCAACTGGGAATAACATGAATAATTAACATTTAAACCATGTTTAAAATTTTAAGGAAAAGTATTGTTTGAAAGCCTTTGCCTTTTGCTGCTCATTCGTTTGAATCTTCCTTACTAGTTGAGCCTGAGAATCCTTCTTGAGCTCTTCTTGAGTAGGGCCTTCAACATTTGGTTGTTTATTGGTCTGTTGACGATAAAATTTATTTTAATGTTGTAATGTGAAACTGTTTTAGGGAAGAAGGTTAAATTGTTGTACCTTTTTTGACATTGGTTGTTTTTCCACTTGAGTTCTGGCAGTGTCTGAATTTATAGTCTGTAAGATATTATTAAAGTAGTTTTCATTTTTATATTTATCTGGTATTTTTCAAATGTTTAGTGTATTACCTCATCTATGTCATCATCGGAACTGTTTGATTCATGTTCCGTTGCAGTTGCGGATTCTCGGTTTTTCTGCGGTTTTTCCCATTTGTTTGATTGGTTTAAGTTCTGAAAGTGATTTTAAAGTTTAGACTTTAAAATTATGTCCACAAGTCTTGTGATTAGTTTTCGTTTCTTTTATTTTTATAGATGAAACTTACTTTGAGATTCTCAGGATTTCTTTGACGGTAAGGTCTATTGTCCTCTCTTTTGCGATATGGGCGACTCACAAATCTTGTGTAATTAATACACTCATCCATAGTGCCCTCAAACATGATGATTTTTGGCATTCTATTCTTCCTGAGTTTGTTTGCTGACAGTTGCTATGGCAATTTTTTTAAAAGTGATTTTTATATAAGTATGAGAACTTTTTGTTCTTTAACTATCAGAATGAAAAATGTTTCTAACTGCAGTAGTTTCAGTAAAAGTTTAGTCGGCTCAAAAATTGTATTTATATGAAGTAAAATTGTATGAATTGGGTAAAGGTTATGTAATATACAAAGACAGTAACAGTAATTTGCTTTTTTAAAATTTATTGTATCACCCCATTTGGAAAGTGGTCATGGAAAACCCTGGCTGTTTTATGGGAGAAAACACATGACCAGTGATACATACAATTTTAAGTCTTCACTAGTTTGAAACAAATAAAGTTGATGTAGAAATTCAGCTGCCTGTAGTCTTCAACGGTGGTATACTGCTGTTGGGAAAAAATGTATTATTTTTAACCAAGTTCAATAAGAATTATGATCACAGTGAAGTGCTGTCAGCTTTTTGTATGCCTCTTTTGGTTACATTAATTGGCATTTACAATTGTGTGACCTTGAGTTGCCTCTTTTTGTTACATGAGTTGGCATTTACAATGAAATGTGTGTTTAGAACACACTACCCTCTTTCTTTTTACATGATGGGGTCAGATTTCAAGGATTGATCAGTTCAATCCATATTGGTTTGTGGTCACTTGTGACACTTTCAAATATGAAAGAATTTGTTTGTGGGTTTGTGCTAAAACACAAATCTATCAGAGAGTTGTGATCAGTTGATACTTTAGTTGGATCAAGTATCATCCAGCAGTTGTTCTGTATCATGAATTCATTTAAATTTTTAAAGTTCGGGTCTGATACCTGATATTTAATGTTGAAGTCTCCCATGATAAGAATTTCATGGAAATTATTTTGTAATGAAGTATTTATTGCCTGTTGTAGTTGTTGTTGCAGTACCAGCCATTGACATTTTGGAGATTTGTACACCATGATGATAGTTTTGCTGCAAACTGTTAAAGCAACCACAGTGGAGTGAATGGTACCTGAAATTGACTCATTCTGAAACAGAATATTGGTGTGAGGTAAGAGTGCACTCTTAACATAAATTAAAGTTCCAAAAGCTTTTCTCTAGGTTGATGCGCAGTCTGTTCTGTACACAATAGTAAAGTTGTCTATTTCATATCTGTCTGCAGGTTGAGACCAAGTTTCTGCCAACATGATTATGTCGCAAGCCAGCAATGTACGATCACTACAAACATTTGGGAAATGTAGATTAAGAGACCGAACATTATGGAATAAAGCTATGATATTCTCATCGTTTTTCACTTCTTCTGGAAAGGTGAGTGAAAACTGTAATTGAGCTTCATTTCTCATTCTGCTGCTTGTCCGACGTTAATGCTGTAAATCTTATATTTCTTTCTTCAAACAATTGTTTTTTGAAACACCCATGAGATTACTGTTTTGCTTATTGTGATGGCTTTTTTGTTTTTGCTACTCTTAATATTTTTTCCACCTAAAGTCGATTAAGTATTTTAACTTTGTACTATTTTTAGCAATGCATGATACCCTACCGATCCAAAAACGCATATTGAAATCGAAAATTTCAAGATATGTAACTTAAACAAATCTTTATTTTTTTATGAATTTGGTTTTCGATTGATCTACAATTTTAATTAATCAATTGGTAAAATATTCATCAATGAATTAAATTTTCGATGAATCGATTCATCGATTCAAATCGATTAATCGAAAGCCAATTCGATTTTCGATTCCCGGCAATCGAATCGAATGAAGTTTTGATGAATTGCATCATCGACCGATTGCGATGAATTTTATCCATCGCACAGGCCTATGAAGGTGGGGGGTATGCCAACCACAATGAGGTTTTGTTATAGTATCAATACATATAATGTAATCCTACTTTACAACCCAATTTGTACAAATTTGTACAAAAGTATTGAAATGACTGGGACGGGGTTACAGCCTCAGAAACTATGCACAGACTAAGATTAAAATTTTAAAGTGACTTGAAACAACCTTATTTATGCCCCTACTGTTTTAAGTTTAGTGAATATCACACTAGCAAATATGAGTGAAATGAAATAGAGGCAACATTGTGGGAGCACCAAAAGTCAGTCAAGTGGTGTTTGAATTTTAGTGAAAGACTTAACCTTTTGTTAGGGAAATTAATGTGTTGTATGGTGGTTTGATGGTTTTGAGATATGGACCTAATTAATGTGCTTGCTTTAATATTAGTTGTGGTTTGCATGAGAACAACACTAAGAGCACTAGCGTCAGTGCATGCACTTGAGAACTGTTTGCTGGTGTTTGCGTGAGTGACAGTTATCTTGTGCATGACTGAAGTGAAGTTTTGATGAGAGCGTAGCGTAAATCATTCTTAAACAGATTGAATTAATTTACTTGTGGTAATTTTTTGTAACAGGTATAATTTTATACTAGTGTTCATGATCTGCATGGTTTAGTGATTTGTTTTGGAGATGGATGTGAAGCCAATTAAAGTTGTTGATTTGCTGTGATTTTTAACATGATGTTTTATGGGGGCAAGAGATGAATGAGATATGGTGATGCTGTATGGTACCTTGCCTACCACAGTTTTTTGCACTCAGTCCTAGTCTTGTACTTTGGTATAGGATTTTTGACAGTTATTCTATGAACAATTTGCTCAGAGTGGTTGAGAGTAGTGGGAATCAAAACAAAGCAAAAGGGCGGTTCTAAATAATGTACATTACGGGCGTAGAACATTATTTAAAATGATCTTATTGAATGTGCAGCCTTGACAGACATATATTTTTGACCACAGTTACGCTAGAATTGAATCTGAATCAAGATTTAAGCCAGTTGTATGCGTAGGTTATGGTGCTTTGTTTTGGTTCCCACTAGGCTTCGTCACTTTGGGCGAGTTGTTCATTTTGTATTTGGTCAAGATATTAACGAAAGCTAATTGTACGAATAAGGTACTTTATATGAATTAACATACATTACAAGAAGAATGTGAAAACAGTTGGAGAAGTGATCGTCTGCAAGAGGTATTGACAGATATCCGTGGTGCACTGTGCAATAGCAGCGCTATCTTTCGGTAGTGTCACGTACCAACAAAACTTTTGGGTCTGTAGTTCAGCTATTTGCAGAGAGCACAGTAGGCTAGTGAACCAGTACAACTTAACCAAACAAGTGTTTTCTACATGGTGTGGATTTAAGATTCTGTGTTGGAAATTTTGAAGTCGCGATGGAGAGGTTTAATATTATTATATGAGGGTACCACGTAATATCACTTTGTTGTTATGGTTATGGGTACTTTTAGTTTCAGTTTGTTTATCCTTTTGTAAGTAAAGTAGTCATGTAAAATTCTGGCTGTTTTTCTGGGAAAAAACACATCGTTCAATTGATTTTTTTATCATCACTTATTTTTCAGTGAATGAAATGTGAAATGTGATTTTGTTTAGAAATATGAGAAGTGTTTTTCAATTGCTACTTGAGTATCATTTAATGCTTGTTTGAGTGTTGAGTGTCAGATACCTTGCAGCCACTTTGACCTGTGTGGAAGGGTTTGTGTAAAAATTAAAAAGGTTTGAAAGCAAAAATTATTTGAACGTAAATGTAATTATGTTATTACTTGTTATCTTCTCTTTACAGGAAGAACTTTATATCAGTGTTGATGGTTCACTTGTGTTTCGTGATATGTTAAGAAGGTACATAGTCTACTTGGTTGTGAACACTTCTTTTGTTTGGGAGGTAATATTCATGAAATCATGTGCGAAGCTGAAAATGAAAGTTATGTAAGTAACAATGATATAATCAAAGTGATTTTCTTATTTGTTTTAATTATAATGTCTTCTTGATAACAATTTGTTGTTGGAAGAACATAACCTAATTTGTAATTTGAATGAATAACAAGTAATTTTTTGAAATCAACTGGGAATAACATGAATAATTAACATTTAAACCATGTTTAAAATTTTAAGGAAAAGTATTGTTTGAAAGCCTTTGCCTTTTGCTGCTCATTCGTTTGAATCTTCCTTACTAGTTGAGCCTGAGAATCCTTCTTGAGCTCTTCTTGAGTAGGGCCTTCAACATTTGGTTGTTTATTGGTCTGTTGACGATAAAATTTATTTTAATGTTGTAATGTGAAACTGTTTTAGGGAAGAAGGTTAAATTGTTGTACCTTTTTTGACATTGGTTGTTTTTCCACTTGAGTTCTGGCAGTGTCTGAATTTATAGTCTGTAAGATATTATTAAAGTAGTTTTCATTTTTATATTTATCTGGTATTTTTCAAATGTTTAGTGTATTACCTCATCTATGTCATCATCGGAACTGTTTGATTCATGTTCCGTTGCAGTTGCGGATTCTCGGTTTTTCTGCGGTTTTTCCCATTTGTTTGATTGGTTTAAGTTCTGAAAGTGATTTTAAAGTTTAGACTTTAAAATTATGTCCACAAGTCTTGTGATTAGTTTTCGTTTCTTTTATTTTTATAGATGAAACTTACTTTGAGATTCTCAGGATTTCTTTGACGGTAAGGTCTATTGTCCTCTCTTTTGCGATATGGGCGACTCACAAATCTTGTGTAATTAATACACTCATCCATAGTGCCCTCAAACATGATGATTTTTGGCATTCTATTCTTCCTGAGTTTGTTTGCTGACAGTTGCTATGGCAATTTTTTTAAAAGTGATTTTTATATAAGTATGAGAACTTTTTGTTCTTTAACTATCAGAATGAAAAATGTTTCTAACTGCAGTAGTTTCAGTAAAAGTTTAGTCGGCTCAAAAATTGTATTTATATGAAGTAAAATTGTATGAATTGGGTAAAGGTTATGTAATATACAAAGACAGTAACAGTAATTTGCTTTTTTAAAATTTATTGTATCACCCCATTTGGAAAGTGGTCATGGAAAACCCTGGCTGTTTTATGGGAGAAAACACATGACCAGTGATACATACAATTTTAAGTCTTCACTAGTTTGAAACAAATAAAGTTGATGTAGAAATTCAGCTGCCTGTAGTCTTCAACGGTGGTATACTGCTGTTGGGAAAAAATGTATTATTTTTAACCAAGTTCAATAAGAATTATGATCACAGTGAAGTGCTGTCAGCTTTTTGTATGCCTCTTTTGGTTACATTAATTGGCATTTACAATTGTGTGACCTTGAGTTGCCTCTTTTTGTTACATGAGTTGGCATTTACAATGAAATGTGTGTTTAGAACACACTACCCTCTTTCTTTTTACATGATGGGGTCAGATTTCAAGGATTGATCAGTTCAATCCATATTGGTTTGTGGTCACTTGTGACACTTTCAAATATGAAAGAATTTGTTTGTGGGTTTGTGCTAAAACACAAATCTATCAGAGAGTTGTGATCAGTTGATACTTTAGTTGGATCAAGTATCATCCAGCAGTTGTTCTGTATCATGAATTCATTTAAATTTTTAAAGTTCGGGTCTGATACCTGATATTTAATGTTGAAGTCTCCCATGATAAGAATTTCATGGAAATTATTTTGTAATGAAGTATTTATTGCCTGTTGTAGTTGTTGTTGCAGTACCAGCCATTGACATTTTGGAGATTTGTACACCATGATGATAGTTTTGCTGCAAACTGTTAAAGCAACCACAGTGGAGTGAATGGTACCTGAAATTGACTCATTCTGAAACAGAATATTGGTGTGAGGTAAGAGTGCACTCTTAACATAAATTAAAGTTCCAAAAGCTTTTCTCTAGGTTGATGCGCAGTCTGTTCTGTACACAATAGTAAAGTTGTCTATTTCATATCTGTCTGCAGGTTGAGACCAAGTTTCTGCCAACATGATTATGTCGCAAGCCAGCAATGTACGATCACTACAAACATTTGGGAAATGTAGATTAAGAGACCGAACATTATGGAATAAAGCTATGATATTCTCATCGTTTTTCACTTCTTCTGGAAAGGTGAGTGAAAACTGTAATTGAGCTTCATTTCTCATTCTGCTGCTTGTCCGACGTTAATGCTGTAAATCTTATATTTCTTTCTTCAAACAATTGTTTTTTGAAACACCCATGAGATTACTGTTTTGCTTATTGTGATGGCTTTTTTGTTTTTGCTACTCTTAATATTTTTTCCACCTAAAGTCGATTAAGTATTTTAACTTTGTACTATTTTTAGCAATGCATGATACCCTACCGATCCAAAAACGCATATTGAAATCGAAAATTTCAAGATATGTAACTTAAACAAATCTTTATTTTTTTATGAATTTGGTTTTCGATTGATCTACAATTTTAATTAATCAATTGGTAAAATATTCATCAATGAATTAAATTTTCGATGAATCGATTCATCGATTCAAATCGATTAATCGAAAGCCAATTCGATTTTCGATTCCCGGCAATCGAATCGAATGAAGTTTTGATGAATTGCATCATCGACCGATTGCGATGAATTTTATCCATCGCACAGGCCTATGAAGGTGGGGGGTATGCCAACCACAATGAGGTTTTGTTATAGTATCAATACATATAATGTAATCCTACTTTACAACCCAATTTGTACAAATTTGTACAAAAGTATTGAAATGACTGGGACGGGGTTACAGCCTCAGAAACTATGCACAGACTAAGATTAAAATTTTAAAGTGACTTGAAACAACCTTATTTATGCCCCTACTGTTTTAAGTTTAGTGAATATCACACTAGCAAATATGAGTGAAATGAAATAGAGGCAACATTGTGGGAGCACCAAAAGTCAGTCAAGTGGTGTTTGAATTTTAGTGAAAGACTTAACCTTTTGTTAGGGAAATTAATGTGTTGTATGGTGGTTTGATGGTTTTGAGATATGGACCTAATTAATGTGCTTGCTTTAATATTAGTTGTGGTTTGCATGAGAACAACACTAAGAGCACTAGCGTCAGTGCATGCACTTGAGAACTGTTTGCTGGTGTTTGCGTGAGTGACAGTTATCTTGTGCATGACTGAAGTGAAGTTTTGATGAGAGCGTAGCGTAAATCATTCTTAAACAGATTGAATTAATTTACTTGTGGTAATTTTTTGTAACAGGTATAATTTTATACTAGTGTTCATGATCTGCATGGTTTAGTGATTTGTTTTGGAGATGGATGTGAAGCCAATTAAAGTTGTTGATTTGCTGTGATTTTTAACATGATGTTTTATGGGGGCAAGAGATGAATGAGATATGGTGATGCTGTATGGTACCTTGCCTACCACAGTTTTTTGCACTCAGTCCTAGTCTTGTACTTTGGTATAGGATTTTTGACAGTTATTCTATGAACAATTTGCTCAGAGTGGTTGAGAGTAGTGGGAATCAAAACAAAGCAAAAGGGCGGTTCTAAATAATGTACATTACGGGCGTAGAACATTATTTAAAATGATCTTATTGAATGTGCAGCCTTGACAGACATATATTTTTGACCACAGTTACGCTAGAATTGAATCTGAATCAAGATTTAAGCCAGTTGTATGCGTAGGTTATGGTGCTTTGTTTTGGTTCCCACTAGGCTTCGTCACTTTGGGCGAGTTGTTCATTTTGTATTTGGTCAAGATATTAACGAAAGCTAATTGTACGAATAAGGTACTTTATATGAATTAACATACATTACAAGAAGAATGTGAAAACAGTTGGAGAAGTGATCGTCTGCAAGAGGTATTGACAGATATCCGTGGTGCACTGTGCAATAGCAGCGCTATCTTTCGGTAGTGTCACGTACCAACAAAACTTTTGGGTCTGTAGTTCAGCTATTTGCAGAGAGCACAGTAGGCTAGTGAACCAGTACAACTTAACCAAACAAGTGTTTTCTACATGGTGTGGATTTAAGATTCTGTGTTGGAAATTTTGAAGTCGCGATGGAGAGGTTTAATATTATTATATGAGGGTACCACGTAATATCACTTTGTTGTTATGGTTATGGGTACTTTTAGTTTCAGTTTGTTTATCCTTTTGTAAGTAAAGTAGTCATGTAAAATTCTGGCTGTTTTTCTGGGAAAAAACACATCGTTCAATTGATTTTTTTATCATCACTTATTTTTCAGTGAATGAAATGTGAAATGTGATTTTGTTTAGAAATATGAGAAGTGTTTTTCAATTGCTACTTGAGTATCATTTAATGCTTGTTTGAGTGTTGAGTGTCAGATACCTTGCAGCCACTTTGACCTGTGTGGAAGGGTTTGTGTAAAAATTAAAAAGGTTTGAAAGCAAAAATTATTTGAACGTAAATGTAATTATGTTATTACTTGTTATCTTCTCTTTACAGGAAGAACTTTATATCAGTGTTGATGGTTCACTTGTGTTTCGTGATATGTTAAGAAGGTACATAGTCTACTTGGTTGTGAACACTTCTTTTGTTTGGGAGGTAATATTCATGAAATCATGTGCGAAGCTGAAAATGAAAGTTATGTAAGTAACAATGATATAATCAAAGTGATTTTCTTATTTGTTTTAATTATAATGTCTTCTTGATAACAATTTGTTGTTGGAAGAACATAACCTAATTTGTAATTTGAATGAATAACAAGTAATTTTTTGAAATCAACTGGGAATAACATGAATAATTAACATTTAAACCATGTTTAAAATTTTAAGGAAAAGTATTGTTTGAAAGCCTTTGCCTTTTGCTGCTCATTCGTTTGAATCTTCCTTACTAGTTGAGCCTGAGAATCCTTCTTGAGCTCTTCTTGAGTAGGGCCTTCAACATTTGGTTGTTTATTGGTCTGTTGACGATAAAATTTATTTTAATGTTGTAATGTGAAACTGTTTTAGGGAAGAAGGTTAAATTGTTGTACCTTTTTTGACATTGGTTGTTTTTCCACTTGAGTTCTGGCAGTGTCTGAATTTATAGTCTGTAAGATATTATTAAAGTAGTTTTCATTTTTATATTTATCTGGTATTTTTCAAATGTTTAGTGTATTACCTCATCTATGTCATCATCGGAACTGTTTGATTCATGTTCCGTTGCAGTTGCGGATTCTCGGTTTTTCTGCGGTTTTTCCCATTTGTTTGATTGGTTTAAGTTCTGAAAGTGATTTTAAAGTTTAGACTTTAAAATTATGTCCACAAGTCTTGTGATTAGTTTTCGTTTCTTTTATTTTTATAGATGAAACTTACTTTGAGATTCTCAGGATTTCTTTGACGGTAAGGTCTATTGTCCTCTCTTTTGCGATATGGGCGACTCACAAATCTTGTGTAATTAATACACTCATCCATAGTGCCCTCAAACATGATGATTTTTGGCATTCTATTCTTCCTGAGTTTGTTTGCTGACAGTTGCTATGGCAATTTTTTTAAAAGTGATTTTTATATAAGTATGAGAACTTTTTGTTCTTTAACTATCAGAATGAAAAATGTTTCTAACTGCAGTAGTTTCAGTAAAAGTTTAGTCGGCTCAAAAATTGTATTTATATGAAGTAAAATTGTATGAATTGGGTAAAGGTTATGTAATATACAAAGACAGTAACAGTAATTTGCTTTTTTAAAATTTATTGTATCACCCCATTTGGAAAGTGGTCATGGAAAACCCTGGCTGTTTTATGGGAGAAAACACATGACCAGTGATACATACAATTTTAAGTCTTCACTAGTTTGAAACAAATAAAGTTGATGTAGAAATTCAGCTGCCTGTAGTCTTCAACGGTGGTATACTGCTGTTGGGAAAAAATGTATTATTTTTAACCAAGTTCAATAAGAATTATGATCACAGTGAAGTGCTGTCAGCTTTTTGTATGCCTCTTTTGGTTACATTAATTGGCATTTACAATTGTGTGACCTTGAGTTGCCTCTTTTTGTTACATGAGTTGGCATTTACAATGAAATGTGTGTTTAGAACACACTACCCTCTTTCTTTTTACATGATGGGGTCAGATTTCAAGGATTGATCAGTTCAATCCATATTGGTTTGTGGTCACTTGTGACACTTTCAAATATGAAAGAATTTGTTTGTGGGTTTGTGCTAAAACACAAATCTATCAGAGAGTTGTGATCAGTTGATACTTTAGTTGGATCAAGTATCATCCAGCAGTTGTTCTGTATCATGAATTCATTTAAATTTTTAAAGTTCGGGTCTGATACCTGATATTTAATGTTGAAGTCTCCCATGATAAGAATTTCATGGAAATTATTTTGTAATGAAGTATTTATTGCCTGTTGTAGTTGTTGTTGCAGTACCAGCCATTGACATTTTGGAGATTTGTACACCATGATGATAGTTTTGCTGCAAACTGTTAAAGCAACCACAGTGGAGTGAATGGTACCTGAAATTGACTCATTCTGAAACAGAATATTGGTGTGAGGTAAGAGTGCACTCTTAACATAAATTAAAGTTCCAAAAGCTTTTCTCTAGGTTGATGCGCAGTCTGTTCTGTACACAATAGTAAAGTTGTCTATTTCATATCTGTCTGCAGGTTGAGACCAAGTTTCTGCCAACATGATTATGTCGCAAGCCAGCAATGTACGATCACTACAAACATTTGGGAAATGTAGATTAAGAGACCGAACATTATGGAATAAAGCTATGATATTCTCATCGTTTTTCACTTCTTCTGGAAAGGTGAGTGAAAACTGTAATTGAGCTTCATTTCTCATTCTGCTGCTTGTCCGACGTTAATGCTGTAAATCTTATATTTCTTTCTTCAAACAATTGTTTTTTGAAACACCCATGAGATTACTGTTTTGCTTATTGTGATGGCTTTTTTGTTTTTGCTACTCTTAATATTTTTTCCACCTAAAGTCGATTAAGTATTTTAACTTTGTACTATTTTTAGCAATGCATGATACCCTACCGATCCAAAAACGCATATTGAAATCGAAAATTTCAAGATATGTAACTTAAACAAATCTTTATTTTTTTATGAATTTGGTTTTCGATTGATCTACAATTTTAATTAATCAATTGGTAAAATATTCATCAATGAATTAAATTTTCGATGAATCGATTCATCGATTCAAATCGATTAATCGAAAGCCAATTCGATTTTCGATTCCCGGCAATCGAATCGAATGAAGTTTTGATGAATTGCATCATCGACCGATTGCGATGAATTTTATCCATCGCACAGGCCTATGAAGGTGGGGGGTATGCCAACCACAATGAGGTTTTGTTATAGTATCAATACATATAATGTAATCCTACTTTACAACCCAATTTGTACAAATTTGTACAAAAGTATTGAAATGACTGGGACGGGGTTACAGCCTCAGAAACTATGCACAGACTAAGATTAAAATTTTAAAGTGACTTGAAACAACCTTATTTATGCCCCTACTGTTTTAAGTTTAGTGAATATCACACTAGCAAATATGAGTGAAATGAAATAGAGGCAACATTGTGGGAGCACCAAAAGTCAGTCAAGTGGTGTTTGAATTTTAGTGAAAGACTTAACCTTTTGTTAGGGAAATTAATGTGTTGTATGGTGGTTTGATGGTTTTGAGATATGGACCTAATTAATGTGCTTGCTTTAATATTAGTTGTGGTTTGCATGAGAACAACACTAAGAGCACTAGCGTCAGTGCATGCACTTGAGAACTGTTTGCTGGTGTTTGCGTGAGTGACAGTTATCTTGTGCATGACTGAAGTGAAGTTTTGATGAGAGCGTAGCGTAAATCATTCTTAAACAGATTGAATTAATTTACTTGTGGTAATTTTTTGTAACAGGTATAATTTTATACTAGTGTTCATGATCTGCATGGTTTAGTGATTTGTTTTGGAGATGGATGTGAAGCCAATTAAAGTTGTTGATTTGCTGTGATTTTTAACATGATGTTTTATGGGGGCAAGAGATGAATGAGATATGGTGATGCTGTATGGTACCTTGCCTACCACAGTTTTTTGCACTCAGTCCTAGTCTTGTACTTTGGTATAGGATTTTTGACAGTTATTCTATGAACAATTTGCTCAGAGTGGTTGAGAGTAGTGGGAATCAAAACAAAGCAAAAGGGCGGTTCTAAATAATGTACATTACGGGCGTAGAACATTATTTAAAATGATCTTATTGAATGTGCAGCCTTGACAGACATATATTTTTGACCACAGTTACGCTAGAATTGAATCTGAATCAAGATTTAAGCCAGTTGTATGCGTAGGTTATGGTGCTTTGTTTTGGTTCCCACTAGGCTTCGTCACTTTGGGCGAGTTGTTCATTTTGTATTTGGTCAAGATATTAACGAAAGCTAATTGTACGAATAAGGTACTTTATATGAATTAACATACATTACAAGAAGAATGTGAAAACAGTTGGAGAAGTGATCGTCTGCAAGAGGTATTGACAGATATCCGTGGTGCACTGTGCAATAGCAGCGCTATCTTTCGGTAGTGTCACGTACCAACAAAACTTTTGGGTCTGTAGTTCAGCTATTTGCAGAGAGCACAGTAGGCTAGTGAACCAGTACAACTTAACCAAACAAGTGTTTTCTACATGGTGTGGATTTAAGATTCTGTGTTGGAAATTTTGAAGTCGCGATGGAGAGGTTTAATATTATTATATGAGGGTACCACGTAATATCACTTTGTTGTTATGGTTATGGGTACTTTTAGTTTCAGTTTGTTTATCCTTTTGTAAGTAAAGTAGTCATGTAAAATTCTGGCTGTTTTTCTGGGAAAAAACACATCGTTCAATTGATTTTTTTATCATCACTTATTTTTCAGTGAATGAAATGTGAAATGTGATTTTGTTTAGAAATATGAGAAGTGTTTTTCAATTGCTACTTGAGTATCATTTAATGCTTGTTTGAGTGTTGAGTGTCAGATACCTTGCAGCCACTTTGACCTGTGTGGAAGGGTTTGTGTAAAAATTAAAAAGGTTTGAAAGCAAAAATTATTTGAACGTAAATGTAATTATGTTATTACTTGTTATCTTCTCTTTACAGGAAGAACTTTATATCAGTGTTGATGGTTCACTTGTGTTTCGTGATATGTTAAGAAGGTACATAGTCTACTTGGTTGTGAACACTTCTTTTGTTTGGGAGGTAATATTCATGAAATCATGTGCGAAGCTGAAAATGAAAGTTATGTAAGTAACAATGATATAATCAAAGTGATTTTCTTATTTGTTTTAATTATAATGTCTTCTTGATAACAATTTGTTGTTGGAAGAACATAACCTAATTTGTAATTTGAATGAATAACAAGTAATTTTTTGAAATCAACTGGGAATAACATGAATAATTAACATTTAAACCATGTTTAAAATTTTAAGGAAAAGTATTGTTTGAAAGCCTTTGCCTTTTGCTGCTCATTCGTTTGAATCTTCCTTACTAGTTGAGCCTGAGAATCCTTCTTGAGCTCTTCTTGAGTAGGGCCTTCAACATTTGGTTGTTTATTGGTCTGTTGACGATAAAATTTATTTTAATGTTGTAATGTGAAACTGTTTTAGGGAAGAAGGTTAAATTGTTGTACCTTTTTTGACATTGGTTGTTTTTCCACTTGAGTTCTGGCAGTGTCTGAATTTATAGTCTGTAAGATATTATTAAAGTAGTTTTCATTTTTATATTTATCTGGTATTTTTCAAATGTTTAGTGTATTACCTCATCTATGTCATCATCGGAACTGTTTGATTCATGTTCCGTTGCAGTTGCGGATTCTCGGTTTTTCTGCGGTTTTTCCCATTTGTTTGATTGGTTTAAGTTCTGAAAGTGATTTTAAAGTTTAGACTTTAAAATTATGTCCACAAGTCTTGTGATTAGTTTTCGTTTCTTTTATTTTTATAGATGAAACTTACTTTGAGATTCTCAGGATTTCTTTGACGGTAAGGTCTATTGTCCTCTCTTTTGCGATATGGGCGACTCACAAATCTTGTGTAATTAATACACTCATCCATAGTGCCCTCAAACATGATGATTTTTGGCATTCTATTCTTCCTGAGTTTGTTTGCTGACAGTTGCTATGGCAATTTTTTTAAAAGTGATTTTTATATAAGTATGAGAACTTTTTGTTCTTTAACTATCAGAATGAAAAATGTTTCTAACTGCAGTAGTTTCAGTAAAAGTTTAGTCGGCTCAAAAATTGTATTTATATGAAGTAAAATTGTATGAATTGGGTAAAGGTTATGTAATATACAAAGACAGTAACAGTAATTTGCTTTTTTAAAATTTATTGTATCACCCCATTTGGAAAGTGGTCATGGAAAACCCTGGCTGTTTTATGGGAGAAAACACATGACCAGTGATACATACAATTTTAAGTCTTCACTAGTTTGAAACAAATAAAGTTGATGTAGAAATTCAGCTGCCTGTAGTCTTCAACGGTGGTATACTGCTGTTGGGAAAAAATGTATTATTTTTAACCAAGTTCAATAAGAATTATGATCACAGTGAAGTGCTGTCAGCTTTTTGTATGCCTCTTTTGGTTACATTAATTGGCATTTACAATTGTGTGACCTTGAGTTGCCTCTTTTTGTTACATGAGTTGGCATTTACAATGAAATGTGTGTTTAGAACACACTACCCTCTTTCTTTTTACATGATGGGGTCAGATTTCAAGGATTGATCAGTTCAATCCATATTGGTTTGTGGTCACTTGTGACACTTTCAAATATGAAAGAATTTGTTTGTGGGTTTGTGCTAAAACACAAATCTATCAGAGAGTTGTGATCAGTTGATACTTTAGTTGGATCAAGTATCATCCAGCAGTTGTTCTGTATCATGAATTCATTTAAATTTTTAAAGTTCGGGTCTGATACCTGATATTTAATGTTGAAGTCTCCCATGATAAGAATTTCATGGAAATTATTTTGTAATGAAGTATTTATTGCCTGTTGTAGTTGTTGTTGCAGTACCAGCCATTGACATTTTGGAGATTTGTACACCATGATGATAGTTTTGCTGCAAACTGTTAAAGCAACCACAGTGGAGTGAATGGTACCTGAAATTGACTCATTCTGAAACAGAATATTGGTGTGAGGTAAGAGTGCACTCTTAACATAAATTAAAGTTCCAAAAGCTTTTCTCTAGGTTGATGCGCAGTCTGTTCTGTACACAATAGTAAAGTTGTCTATTTCATATCTGTCTGCAGGTTGAGACCAAGTTTCTGCCAACATGATTATGTCGCAAGCCAGCAATGTACGATCACTACAAACATTTGGGAAATGTAGATTAAGAGACCGAACATTATGGAATAAAGCTATGATATTCTCATCGTTTTTCACTTCTTCTGGAAAGGTGAGTGAAAACTGTAATTGAGCTTCATTTCTCATTCTGCTGCTTGTCCGACGTTAATGCTGTAAATCTTATATTTCTTTCTTCAAACAATTGTTTTTTGAAACACCCATGAGATTACTGTTTTGCTTATTGTGATGGCTTTTTTGTTTTTGCTACTCTTAATATTTTTTCCACCTAAAGTCGATTAAGTATTTTAACTTTGTACTATTTTTAGCAATGCATGATACCCTACCGATCCAAAAACGCATATTGAAATCGAAAATTTCAAGATATGTAACTTAAACAAATCTTTATTTTTTTATGAATTTGGTTTTCGATTGATCTACAATTTTAATTAATCAATTGGTAAAATATTCATCAATGAATTAAATTTTCGATGAATCGATTCATCGATTCAAATCGATTAATCGAAAGCCAATTCGATTTTCGATTCCCGGCAATCGAATCGAATGAAGTTTTGATGAATTGCATCATCGACCGATTGCGATGAATTTTATCCATCGCACAGGCCTATGAAGGTGGGGGGTATGCCAACCACAATGAGGTTTTGTTATAGTATCAATACATATAATGTAATCCTACTTTACAACCCAATTTGTACAAATTTGTACAAAAGTATTGAAATGACTGGGACGGGGTTACAGCCTCAGAAACTATGCACAGACTAAGATTAAAATTTTAAAGTGACTTGAAACAACCTTATTTATGCCCCTACTGTTTTAAGTTTAGTGAATATCACACTAGCAAATATGAGTGAAATGAAATAGAGGCAACATTGTGGGAGCACCAAAAGTCAGTCAAGTGGTGTTTGAATTTTAGTGAAAGACTTAACCTTTTGTTAGGGAAATTAATGTGTTGTATGGTGGTTTGATGGTTTTGAGATATGGACCTAATTAATGTGCTTGCTTTAATATTAGTTGTGGTTTGCATGAGAACAACACTAAGAGCACTAGCGTCAGTGCATGCACTTGAGAACTGTTTGCTGGTGTTTGCGTGAGTGACAGTTATCTTGTGCATGACTGAAGTGAAGTTTTGATGAGAGCGTAGCGTAAATCATTCTTAAACAGATTGAATTAATTTACTTGTGGTAATTTTTTGTAACAGGTATAATTTTATACTAGTGTTCATGATCTGCATGGTTTAGTGATTTGTTTTGGAGATGGATGTGAAGCCAATTAAAGTTGTTGATTTGCTGTGATTTTTAACATGATGTTTTATGGGGGCAAGAGATGAATGAGATATGGTGATGCTGTATGGTACCTTGCCTACCACAGTTTTTTGCACTCAGTCCTAGTCTTGTACTTTGGTATAGGATTTTTGACAGTTATTCTATGAACAATTTGCTCAGAGTGGTTGAGAGTAGTGGGAATCAAAACAAAGCAAAAGGGCGGTTCTAAATAATGTACATTACGGGCGTAGAACATTATTTAAAATGATCTTATTGAATGTGCAGCCTTGACAGACATATATTTTTGACCACAGTTACGCTAGAATTGAATCTGAATCAAGATTTAAGCCAGTTGTATGCGTAGGTTATGGTGCTTTGTTTTGGTTCCCACTAGGCTTCGTCACTTTGGGCGAGTTGTTCATTTTGTATTTGGTCAAGATATTAACGAAAGCTAATTGTACGAATAAGGTACTTTATATGAATTAACATACATTACAAGAAGAATGTGAAAACAGTTGGAGAAGTGATCGTCTGCAAGAGGTATTGACAGATATCCGTGGTGCACTGTGCAATAGCAGCGCTATCTTTCGGTAGTGTCACGTACCAACAAAACTTTTGGGTCTGTAGTTCAGCTATTTGCAGAGAGCACAGTAGGCTAGTGAACCAGTACAACTTAACCAAACAAGTGTTTTCTACATGGTGTGGATTTAAGATTCTGTGTTGGAAATTTTGAAGTCGCGATGGAGAGGTTTAATATTATTATATGAGGGTACCACGTAATATCACTTTGTTGTTATGGTTATGGGTACTTTTAGTTTCAGTTTGTTTATCCTTTTGTAAGTAAAGTAGTCATGTAAAATTCTGGCTGTTTTTCTGGGAAAAAACACATCGTTCAATTGATTTTTTTATCATCACTTATTTTTCAGTGAATGAAATGTGAAATGTGATTTTGTTTAGAAATATGAGAAGTGTTTTTCAATTGCTACTTGAGTATCATTTAATGCTTGTTTGAGTGTTGAGTGTCAGATACCTTGCAGCCACTTTGACCTGTGTGGAAGGGTTTGTGTAAAAATTAAAAAGGTTTGAAAGCAAAAATTATTTGAACGTAAATGTAATTATGTTATTACTTGTTATCTTCTCTTTACAGGAAGAACTTTATATCAGTGTTGATGGTTCACTTGTGTTTCGTGATATGTTAAGAAGGTACATAGTCTACTTGGTTGTGAACACTTCTTTTGTTTGGGAGGTAATATTCATGAAATCATGTGCGAAGCTGAAAATGAAAGTTATGTAAGTAACAATGATATAATCAAAGTGATTTTCTTATTTGTTTTAATTATAATGTCTTCTTGATAACAATTTGTTGTTGGAAGAACATAACCTAATTTGTAATTTGAATGAATAACAAGTAATTTTTTGAAATCAACTGGGAATAACATGAATAATTAACATTTAAACCATGTTTAAAATTTTAAGGAAAAGTATTGTTTGAAAGCCTTTGCCTTTTGCTGCTCATTCGTTTGAATCTTCCTTACTAGTTGAGCCTGAGAATCCTTCTTGAGCTCTTCTTGAGTAGGGCCTTCAACATTTGGTTGTTTATTGGTCTGTTGACGATAAAATTTATTTTAATGTTGTAATGTGAAACTGTTTTAGGGAAGAAGGTTAAATTGTTGTACCTTTTTTGACATTGGTTGTTTTTCCACTTGAGTTCTGGCAGTGTCTGAATTTATAGTCTGTAAGATATTATTAAAGTAGTTTTCATTTTTATATTTATCTGGTATTTTTCAAATGTTTAGTGTATTACCTCATCTATGTCATCATCGGAACTGTTTGATTCATGTTCCGTTGCAGTTGCGGATTCTCGGTTTTTCTGCGGTTTTTCCCATTTGTTTGATTGGTTTAAGTTCTGAAAGTGATTTTAAAGTTTAGACTTTAAAATTATGTCCACAAGTCTTGTGATTAGTTTTCGTTTCTTTTATTTTTATAGATGAAACTTACTTTGAGATTCTCAGGATTTCTTTGACGGTAAGGTCTATTGTCCTCTCTTTTGCGATATGGGCGACTCACAAATCTTGTGTAATTAATACACTCATCCATAGTGCCCTCAAACATGATGATTTTTGGCATTCTATTCTTCCTGAGTTTGTTTGCTGACAGTTGCTATGGCAATTTTTTTAAAAGTGATTTTTATATAAGTATGAGAACTTTTTGTTCTTTAACTATCAGAATGAAAAATGTTTCTAACTGCAGTAGTTTCAGTAAAAGTTTAGTCGGCTCAAAAATTGTATTTATATGAAGTAAAATTGTATGAATTGGGTAAAGGTTATGTAATATACAAAGACAGTAACAGTAATTTGCTTTTTTAAAATTTATTGTATCACCCCATTTGGAAAGTGGTCATGGAAAACCCTGGCTGTTTTATGGGAGAAAACACATGACCAGTGATACATACAATTTTAAGTCTTCACTAGTTTGAAACAAATAAAGTTGATGTAGAAATTCAGCTGCCTGTAGTCTTCAACGGTGGTATACTGCTGTTGGGAAAAAATGTATTATTTTTAACCAAGTTCAATAAGAATTATGATCACAGTGAAGTGCTGTCAGCTTTTTGTATGCCTCTTTTGGTTACATTAATTGGCATTTACAATTGTGTGACCTTGAGTTGCCTCTTTTTGTTACATGAGTTGGCATTTACAATGAAATGTGTGTTTAGAACACACTACCCTCTTTCTTTTTACATGATGGGGTCAGATTTCAAGGATTGATCAGTTCAATCCATATTGGTTTGTGGTCACTTGTGACACTTTCAAATATGAAAGAATTTGTTTGTGGGTTTGTGCTAAAACACAAATCTATCAGAGAGTTGTGATCAGTTGATACTTTAGTTGGATCAAGTATCATCCAGCAGTTGTTCTGTATCATGAATTCATTTAAATTTTTAAAGTTCGGGTCTGATACCTGATATTTAATGTTGAAGTCTCCCATGATAAGAATTTCATGGAAATTATTTTGTAATGAAGTATTTATTGCCTGTTGTAGTTGTTGTTGCAGTACCAGCCATTGACATTTTGGAGATTTGTACACCATGATGATAGTTTTGCTGCAAACTGTTAAAGCAACCACAGTGGAGTGAATGGTACCTGAAATTGACTCATTCTGAAACAGAATATTGGTGTGAGGTAAGAGTGCACTCTTAACATAAATTAAAGTTCCAAAAGCTTTTCTCTAGGTTGATGCGCAGTCTGTTCTGTACACAATAGTAAAGTTGTCTATTTCATATCTGTCTGCAGGTTGAGACCAAGTTTCTGCCAACATGATTATGTCGCAAGCCAGCAATGTACGATCACTACAAACATTTGGGAAATGTAGATTAAGAGACCGAACATTATGGAATAAAGCTATGATATTCTCATCGTTTTTCACTTCTTCTGGAAAGGTGAGTGAAAACTGTAATTGAGCTTCATTTCTCATTCTAATCATTTCTCTTAGTGAAGGATCATTTTCAATAGTTGCTCTAATTGGCTTTTTATAAATTCCAGATATGTGCAAGCCCTGCAGTGATTCTACTCTACTGAAAGCAGTATACAATAATTTGCGGCTCAAATTCTTGGTGATAAAAACGAGTATGTTTTTATAAGTGCAACTTTGTGAGCAGTGAATAGTTTGAGCGTTACTGGGAAGTAATGGAAGCTGATTCCTTGTTACCTGAATGTGAGTATTTTCGTTGAGGGAGAAACTCCTGCATATCCTTTGAATCGGAGTCCAAGTTTTGTCTGCTATTCCATCCGCTTGAATTATATTTTTCAGTTTCTGCCTAGTTTTCTCACCAGTTGTTTCTTTTTCAAATTGGACATAAGCTCTGATTGGTATTTGTTCTCTGTTTCCTTTTTCACAGAGTTGCCCAGAAATTACTTTCTTCAGTATGCAGGGGGAACCATTAGAAATTCCATCTGGAGCAGCTATATTATGAGAGACAATATATTTTGTTTCTGTACATAATTTCAAAAGGTATTGCATATTTTGTGTTTTTTTATGCTGTAAATTTTGTGCCTGAGTGAGCATGTATGCTATGGTTGCTTTAGATTTGGTGCCTGAACAAGAATCTAAAGCACGGGATACAACTTTTTCATTGGGGGAAGTTGCCAAGAAGAGATTATTGAATGCGTCAACATCATCATTGCGATAGTATAATGTTATCACCTTGTGAATGATAGATGTGATATCAATCTCCAACCTGTCAAGTTGACGGTTAGTAAACATTTCATCCTCTTCCTCAGTAGTCATTCCTAAAGCCAAATTATTTAAAGCATTTGCAAAATTGACGTCATTTCTTTGTCTCATTATTTCAGTGAGCTCATACACCTGAAATAGGCTCCATAAATGAGCACCTAGCAACCTGCTGAAATCGTCAGAAGGAGTTTGGAATACATACGATCCAATTGGAGGGGGAAGCTGATTGAAATCTCCCACAGCTATGACAGATACACCACCAAATGGTTTGTTGTTTTCGAATACTTCCTGCAGTACACTGTTCATTGCCTGGAATTTGTAAAAGCTACACATGCTTATTTCATCCAGAATAATTAATCTTGGTTTATGTAGAGTACAAGCCAATGTATTTCTTGTATCAGAATTAAGCATTCTCCCTATGCGTAATTTTTCTTTTATATTGAAACCAGAGCCGAATGCTGAATCAATGGTTGTCCCATTAATTCCAATTGCGGCTTTACCTGTTGGGGCTATTGGTAAAATGTGAATATCATCAGGTTTATTGTTCGGTTGATGAATCCAAAATCTTTCAAGAACCTGTTTGATACTATTAATCAATAAGCTTTTACCGACACCTGCACCTCCAGAAATGAAGTGATAGAATGGTTCTGATGGATTTGTTTTAACTACATTAGTTAAATTTAAGAGATACTTTCTTTGTTTTTCATTTAAACACTTAATTAATGAAAGGAATTCACTTTCAGGTAGTAAATTGGGCAGTGGAAAACGAGATGCCTCTGTTGGTGAGGCAATTTTTTCAGTATGAGGGATTTCCAACTGAAAGTCTGATGGAGTTTCATTTAAATCAAGTATTTTAAACTGAGGAGCTATCGTACTTTCCTCATCATTTTCTTCATCTTCCTCCATTAAGTCTACATCTATATTATCAAAGGTGTTGTCATACTTACAGTAATTATTCCTGTTAGATTGTATAGTTTCTAACAATTGTGAAAATTGTACTGGTAAAGTAGGGTCCAGCAGTGAAGGCTCTGTTCTCCATGCAGTGAACAGCATCAAACTCTCTCTTTGGAAGTTCAATTTGTCCTCGCCTTCTCTATAGTTTCTAAATTGTATTACCAGTCTTTTGTATCTTCTAGTCAAAAATCCTGATTTGTTCTTCAGTTCATACACAGTTTTGTGTTTTGAGTTGTCATTACAACTTTCTTCTGCAATAATTTCATCATCATTCACCTCCACATCAATGTCAGTTTCTTCAATCACTGAAGATTTTTTGTGGGGATGAGATTTATGAAATTTGTAGAGAGCAGCAAAGTCTGCCAAACATGTAGATTCTAAAACATCAGGTCTCTGAATGTAATGTTCGATCATTCCTGTTTCTTGAATATCCGTGCTGTCAGGATCAACTTCACAAATCTTTTGTAACTCTTGTTTTCCTTTTTTCAGAAAGACTCGTTGGTCTGGTGGGCAGGAATTGATGTAAATAGTTCCAATGCTTGATTTTGACATCGGAATGCCCAGTACATGAAGGGCAATTTCTTGTGCCGAAATCTCACAGTTGTTCAGGAAGGCATTCACAATCTTCCGTAATTTTTTAATGGTGGGTTCATCACCTCGAGCAACTTTGTCAGCAACTTCTTTTAATAATTTAGACATACCTTTTTGTGACTTTGAGACGTATGAAACTATGTATTTCACACATCCATACGGTGAAACCAATAGCTGCATGTCCATGTGAGCTTCCCACAATTGAAGCATTTCTCTGTTGTAGGCATTTATTCTTCTTTCATTCAGGTTACGTTTCAAGAAACCTGTTGGTCTCTTGAGTTTAGATCTCAAGGCCATCATGTATGATTGCTCATCTATATTGAGGTAAGCTAGATACTCGTCAAAAGTACAATCTTCATCAGTTCTAGCAATAACTTCTGTTACCTCTTTGATTTCAGAATGTAATTTTTTAACTGAAACTTTGTCTTGTTCGTTCATTTCATTTGGTAAAGGAAGGAGAATTTTTGTTCGCCTTATGGGAGGAAGCGGGTAATTAAATCTACAAGACGTGTTTCCTCTTGTATTCTTCTTGCATGTTCTTGTACACCTGTGATATTGCAAGTTCATGAGGTCTTCTAGTGTTTCATCTTCTTTGCAGGTGACAAAACTGTCAATGAAGTCTTCACACTTCTGATATGATTCTGAATCTTGAGGATGAAATTCTGGTGCGTCTTTCAACCAAACAATACAATGAAAATGAAGGCCACCTGTAAGGAAAGAAAAGAAATTAGATTTGATAGCAGTTAAGAAACTTGATAAAAATGCTTGCTGAAATTACCTCTGAATTGTAATTCTATTCTGAAGAAGTCATTATCCACTTCATAAGGATAAAAAGGTCCATTTTTATCCCTGTACAAGTTTCTGAAAGCATCAAATCTGTTTACAATATATCTAGCAACTGTAATGGGATCTTTTCGAATAAGATCCATTTTTTTCTCTGGAGGGTAAGTTTTGTGCCTGTTCTTCAGTTATAGTTTCATTATTAAGAGTCTTATAAAGACACACTAAGAGGGGATTCCATCTTGTTTCTGCTGCAGAAAATGTCATGAAAATGGAAGGCAAACCAAACTGTCTAAGCATAGCCATTACTTTTTTTTGTTTTCCCTGCCAAAAAGCCGGAGAAGAAAGATCGGTTGCTACAATTTTATAGCCATCGTTGTGTTGAATGATGGCAGACAAATTATCATCATTGAGTATTTGCGAAACAGTAACTGCATTAGTTTTTACTTTTTTTTCTCAAATTAATGTTGACTCTACTTTTAAGTTTATGAATTCTAGCTTTACAGAAGTTCATCATCACCTTAGGAATGTTAGTTGCAACACGTCTATCATGACTTCTGGCCTCTGCTTTGGCCATTTCTACCGGAGTATACTTTACCTTGAATATTCTTTGCTTCCCCCCGTATACTGTTGGGAAAGCTAGAACATCCATGTCTTCATCTAAAGTCAGAGACAAAGGCATGTTACCTTCACCAGGTGCAATTTTTATACCAGAATCTGCCACAAAGCCGCTGGTTAATAATGTATCCTGTTGATCGGTCAGGTCATCTTCATCAGCTGCCTGTTGAATTGGGTCATCTTCATTGCTAGAGGAAACTGAATCAGTAATTGCATCATTAGTTTGATCATGAAATTGTTGCAACCAGTTTTCATTAAGAGAAATTTTATGCTGTTTGTAGAGTTGAGTATTAACTAAATATTTTGCTGCATTGAAGACTTTTTCCGGTCTTACATTTTCAAAAGCATAAGGAGTTTTGTCACTCATTCTCCTCATGAGCTGAACTAATAATGTGTCATCTTCAGAGTCCATTCTAGGCAAACATGTAACTGTTTTGTTAATATCAATGGGCACATTAACACAATTTCCTTTCAGGCCTAGTTGTTTTTGATAGCCTAACTCTCTAATTTGCATGAATGGTATTCTAGCAGAGACTAAACGCTCTTCTAAAGTTGTCAAACCAGTCAATTCTTCTGGCAGCGGTTCAAATAGTAAACCATTTACAACAGCAAAGTGAGGTACTTTACCTTTTTTCAAGTAGTTTGCACATGTTGAACATACATTACCACTTTCATTTTCTTGGAGATGACTTCTGTAGATGCATACATCTGAAATCCTTAAAGATTTATCAATTTTTAAGGTTAGTTCATGAACTGTTGGTTCACTGTAAGAAATAATGTTGCAAATTAACAGCAAATTTATTGTTAATTTTTTCACTGACTCGTGTTGTTGTACAACAACATCGACTAGTAATGTAACAACGACTGTTGTCAAGTAACAACCAAAGTCGTCAAGCAACAACAAAAGTTGTTCAGTAACAACAAAAAGTTGTCTAGTAACAACAAAAGTTGTCCAGGAACAACAAAAGTTGTTCAAAAACAACAATTTTCTTGTTTAAATTAAAAACAACCATGTTTGTTTTTGAACAACTTTTGTTGTGCTCGAACAACATGGCTGTTTGTCAACAACAGAGTCATCACTGAAAGGGTTGTTTTTCAACAACTATTTTTTACAGTGTTTTTTAAAGAAAAGTTGAGCACAGCAAGTGCATATTATAGTAGGCATTTCCCTTTTTTGTTCGTTAAACCTTTCTTGTAAGGACATTTTTGTTTTTTTAGAAGCATGGTATAAATTTTGATAATTTAGTTTTCTTTTAGTTCCTTGTAAAGATTGATAGGAGTTTTTAACATTACTTAGTAATTTATTATGATAATTGGTATCACTTTGGTACTTTTGCTTCATATTTGTGTTATGACTGATTTGAAATGAATCATTTGTGTTATATTTTTCCTTCATTTTTTCTTGCATTTTTTTTACTATGACTGATTTTGAAGGACTCATCTGTGTTATATTTTCCACGCATTTTTTCTTTCATTATTTTTCTTTGACTGATTTTGAAGCATTCATCTGTGTTATATTTTTCATGCATTTTTTCTTGCATTTTTTTACAATGGCTGATTTTGAAGGACTTATTTGTGTTATATTTTTCTTGCATTTTTTCTTGCATTTTTTTACTATGGCTGATTTTGAAGGACTTATCTGTGTTATATTTTTCTTGCATTTTTTCTTGCATTTTTTACTGTGTGATTCTTTAAAGGATCCATCATTTTGATATTTTTCTCTAAGAGTGATTCCATGTCAAAGGTACACTGAAAAAAAAAAGTTGTCTCCGAAATCGACCATTTTTTTTTGTCGGCTCTCCTATGGTACAAGACTCTACCCTGTAAATGGTAGCTCTCTAGGTGCACCCAGTCTGGAGATATAAAATACTACCATTTTGGTACTATGTAGAAATTAGCTATAGGTAAAAGTAGGGAAGGAGTCATGGTAGCGACTTTCCACTTAGTATGCAGCTTGTTAGGAGTCAGTAGATGAAAAAAAATTTTTTTTTGAAAAAAAAATTTTTTTAATTTTTTTTTGTTGATTTTTTGAAGTGTACTTTTGGAAATATCTCAAATGATGTCATAAAATTTTTCGACGCAAAAAATACTGAAAGTAGCTCATATCACCCATGATTTATCCTGAAAGACTCATCACACGTAGCCTTTTAGTTTCAGAGTTGTGGGGATTGCGCTTTCCAGCTTTCTCAACGTAAACCCATAGAACCTGTATGGAATGACTAGAAGCTACTTGAGACTGTTGCAGAGTTCTACACTGGGTGAGTATGAACTAATTAGACTAAAATTGACTTCCTCTTAACATTGGACACCCTTTTCTGTAATAATATTTTAAATACTAAGGATACAGGGAAGGTTCGAACAAGGTAACGGTAACTGTTCATCTCATTCTTGTTTTACCATCACATTTGGTGTTCTCAGGCCAGTCAAATGTTTCAGAGTAAACTAAAACTAAAATCTTCTTTGACAGCAAAAATCACATTAATTCAATAGTCCTTAAATTAATAAAATTAATGAATAATTGAACTAATGTGATTTTTGCTGTCAAAGAAGATTTTAGTTTTAGTTTACTCTGAAACATCTGACTAGCCTGAGAACACCAAATGTGATGGTAAACCAAGAATGAGATGAACAGTTACCGTTACCTTGTTCGAACCTTCCCTGTATCCTTAGTATTTAAAATATTATTACAGAAAAGGGTGTCCAATGTTAAGAGGAAGTCAATTTTAGTCTAATTAGTTCATACTCACCCAGTGTAGAACTCTGCAACAGTCTCAAGTAGCTTCTAGTTATTCCATACAGGTTCTATGGGTTTACGTTGAGAAAGCTGGAAAGCGCAATCCCCACAACTCTGAAACTAAAAGGCTACGTGTGATGAGTCTTTCAGGATAAATCATGGGTGATATGAGCTACTTTCAGTATTTTTTGCGTCGAAAAATTTTATGACATCATTTGAGATATTTCCAAAAGTACACTTCAAAAAATCAACAAAAAAAAATTAATTTTTTTTTTTTCAAAAAAAAATTTTTTTTCATCTACTGACTCCTAACAAGCTGCATACTAAGTGGAAAGTCGCTACCATGACTCCTTCCCTACTTTTACCTATAGCTAATTTCTACATAGTACCAAAATGGTAGTATTTTATATCTCCAGACTGGGTGCACCTAGAGAGCTGCCATTTACAGGGCAGAGTCTTGTACCATAGGAGAGCCGACAAAAAAAAAAATGGTCGATTTCGGAGACAACTTTTTTTTTTCAGTGTACCTTTGACATGGAATCACTCCTAACTTGTTTAATTTTAGTTTCTTTTACTATGTCATCAGTGTTGTATCCTTTACATATTTGCTCAACATTTTTTGCTTTCATTTCTGAAGTTCTCTCATACTTTACCTGAGTTGGGCGTATTCTAAGGTCATAAATTTGATCAGTGAGTTCAGCTGTTGAAGAAGATGGAATTTCACTGTCTACTATTATTTGTTTTCTTGCAGGCACTTTCCTGTTGTTCTGAATAAGAAGTTTATTAGCTTTTTTATATTTTTTTTTTTGCATTTCTAGCTATTCCAAGCTGCGATACTCTTTTGTTACTGACATTTGAAGTTTCAGTAGCATTACATAGGGCATAGCAAGTTATATTTGTGACACTATTAATTAGCAATGGGCTTATTGAAAATTGACAACTATCACATACAGCTGTTGGAGCAGAGCAACATCTACTGCACTTGTACAAAGCTTTTAAATGAATTATTAGCTCGTTGATGTCTGTAAAGCATACTAGCACAGATGTACCATTTGCACCATCACGTAAACCATTCTTACACCTTTTATGGGAATCGAAGACATAATATTCATTATCTACTTTCATTACAGCTATACTTTCTACTTGACAAGTAAATATACCATATTGAAAATTATGGAAGAAGCATAAAATTGCATCATGAAGACAATAGTTTGTTGGTCCATCATTGCTTACCGTCGCAATGCTATTTATTGATGTTCCATCAAAAACTTCATTGATTTCAACCTGGAATGTAATCTAGAAATAAAAATAAAATTATTTTATTTTCAAGTTGTATTGCTTACTAAACTAAAGAATATTTCAAGCTTACCTCATTTTCTGGAAATGATAACGTTGAATACAATTCATCAGGGCGTAAGTATAAGTGATTAAAAGGACTAGGTAATAGTTCATAAGACAATTCAAATAGTCTGTTCCCGGTCATAAGACATTCATCAATGGTTTGAGATGTCCAAAGTCTGGGGTTTACCACACTAGCTTTACATGCTCCTGCAACTGCATTAGCTGAGCATTGTCTTCCAAAGTATTTTGAAAATCTAACGAAGTCAGACTGGTCAAAAGTACCACATAACACTCGCATGATTATGATAAAATATACAAATTACTACAGACAATTAGGGAAAACCTGAAAAGCCAAAGGAATTCACAATAGTCTGACGACAGTCTGACCTAACGGTATCACAAAACCAAAGTGATATTGTGAGGTTGAATTTCTAAATTTTATCTTATGAAACTGTATTTTCATGTTCATACAATTATCATGGTTTCAACAATATTGTTTCTTCAAATTTTTTAACCACGTCGTCTTCAATAATAATAGTGTTCAGTAAATAATTTTGTTGTAGGTTGGTAGCTACTCGGACTGGGTCCGGCCTGCCAGCTCGGCTCGTCATAACTAGCTCCAGTCGAGAACTGTCATTGGTCGAGACGCTTCTAAGCGGTTTTTTCAAAAATATCAGGAGACACCTTAGAGCAATATACCTTTGACAGAGTTATAGTATGTTTAATTATATTGCAAAATCCAAGTGGTTTTGGTAAACTACTTTATTGCTTTTATCTAGCTATTTAATTTATTTTAATAAAGACAATTTCCAGTATGATAAGGGTTATTTCTCACAAAGCTGCCACTATACATGTCTGTTCTGTATTTTTCCTTTATTGAAAGATCTACATATACTAGAAATTTCAAGTTTAGATTAATGGATGTAGTAATTAAAATTAGCACCTAGCGAACAATCACAATGGTTGAACAATAAAAGTAATTATTTTTAGTTTTGTATTATTTATTGAGAAAAAGAACAATAATAGGAACAATGAATTCAAGCACATAACAGATGAAAATAAATTAAGTCAAAAATTAACTTCACATGATAACAGATTTTTGCAAAGAATATTATGTTTCTACACAGATGTCACACCAAATGATTTTTTAATAATTTAATTATTTATGAGTGTTTATGAGTGTGTTGTGACTGGTGGTTTTGACAAAGGAGGCGAAGAAAGCAGGCTTAGTCTGTTTATTGGTAGCTTAGGCTTCTACAATAGACAGCTCAAGACTGGGCGACGAGAGCTGAGCGGGGGTTTAATTTATAGGGGAGCGCCGGCCGGGCGCTGGTTGGAGTGGGGGTAGAAGGAAACAAAAAGAGTAGGGGCAGGCATTGTAGAGACCTTGGAGTCGGAGTAAGGTAAGATGGCTGCGGCCATAGGTGTGTGCAGGTTAGGTTAAAGAGTCCTTTGTAAATAAAACTGCTATTCACAACACCACTCCCTCCTTAGAAAAGTCTCAAATAGCCCGCTTAAAAATTTTAACAAATGCAATGAATGACGTTAGATCTGAGTGAAGTTATACAAACTTTTCGATGAAAGAATTAATTCGTGAACAAAAAGTTAGAAGGAAAATCTTAAATTAAATTGATGAGTTGTCTTGGTTCTTCGCATGATGTCCTGTAAGAACCAAACGCCCATACACACGTGTGTTGATCTCGGTTTGTCAGACCAGAGGTCACAGGAACGCAGGTTTTTAAACAAAAATTAAAATAAAGGGTAGATCGAAGTCCATTCACTACGTCGTGTCAAGGGGAAACTAGCAGATGCCCTCTGCAGTAGGGACTGACACATGCCGTTGTTAGCCACTTGAGGGACTCGATCACAAAGGGTTAGTGGATGCTGGGCTGTAACATAAGAAACAGACAAAAGCTTTGCACAGATTAATTGTCCTACAACTACCTTTAATTCTTTCGAATTAAGGGTTGCCTTGGTGTCATCCTACCACTGTCTAAACCTATCTAAGACACCATCTCGTTCCTAAGTATCTTAACTAAGTTGACATTTTACCATACGTAACTTTTGATTTGGCGGTCCTGTCCACTTGAAATCTGCGTTGATGTTTGTTCGCTGGTAGTCCTTCTAGTCGAGTTGGTCGAGATCTGCGTTGTTGTCTTCAGTATGCAGATTCAGCGTTTCCAAAAGGTTTTCTTCTTACTAGGCTAGAGGTTAGGGTTCTACCAAAGCTACGAGTTCCTTTATCCAAAGCAACTGACAAGAGTTATTCAAGAAGAAACTAAGGAAGTATTCAATTTATGTAAAAACTAAAACTGTACTTGTCACATAGAGGTTTTTATGGCTCAAGGTATTACTTTAACGTTTGTTGACATCCAGTACATTTTGATTGTAAACATTGGAGACCGACTGCCAATAAGCACTAGTTGTAATAGGCAGCTGTGTGACGTCAGCGGTCCAGACTGCCCGTAACAGAATTTGGCGGGATAGCCGGCCTGAGAATGCAAGAGACGTACTGAGGATTTAATCTTTAAAGGTAAGACTTTAGTTTTTATTCTGGCGAGTAGAAATAATTAATCTGACGCCTTTGAAATTTCCTTTAGATTGGAAAGCGATAGTGGAGACTAGCAAGTTTGACTCAGGAGCCGTTACAGTCCGGACTTTCAACTTGGCCAAGAAAGGTTAGAGTTGCTTTGGATTTCGGATAGCAAGATTTAAAAGGTAAGCGGATAAGTCTAGCCTTTAAGATTGAATTTTTCCGAGTTTAATTTCATTTAATTAATTTAGTTTTACTTATTTGTTTAGGTTATCTGGCATTACTGAACTGAAGAATTTTAAGAGGATTGGAATGACTTGAATTGCTGCCAAGGAGCTGAGATGATTTTAACACTGAGCCATTGAGGTAAGTATTTTTAACTTTAGTTAGTTTCTCTCCTTCTCTAGATTTGTTAATTGAATTGTTACTAGAACCACTCTCTCCCAAAGTTGAGAGGCGAATCCGTTAAAGAAAAGTTTTCGAATTTTAAAAGTTAGTTTCTCAAATTTTTAAGTTCGCTTTGTCTCTCCTATTTTGACGAAGTCAAAAGAGGTCAGAGACACACTTGGCCGATCCGTCTAATGATTTATCATCAGAGGTTCTGATACACACTGATGATGAATCATTTTTGCGTGTTAGTGTTTGACTCATCTGTAGAGGTTTTCAGCACATTACAGTGAAATCGTAAAATTTTGCCTAGCGAACTAGAGGTCGAGGACACATCAGTCGCGTTTTCTTTGTTTGTGTAGTCTTAGAGGTCCAGGACACATTTAAGACTGAGCGCAATTAGAACAGGTAGTGACACAGTTCAGTTGGCGTGTTTATCTGGGTTTTAGCTGTTAGTATAAAGTTTAGGAGAGACAAAGGAAATGGTGGTTTCATTTTTAAACAAAGATAATTATTCAAATCAAGTACTAGGTATTTACAGTGGAGAGGAAGAAAAACTAAACAAGACTAAAGTTAAATAGAAATCTAAACAATTTGACAAGTTAAACTGAGTATGGATTAGAAAATTTAAAACTTGAGAGAAATAGAAAAATTGGAAACTGTAAAAATAGTTAGATAAAGTTAGATAAAGAAATTAAAACATGGCAACTAACAATAAACATGTAGGGCAGAAGTTTTCAATTTTCTACTTAAAACTATATCATTCGTTCGCATTTTCACATTATTCACAAGTCACTGAGGTGGGGGTGGGGCCATCTTTTGGATCAATTGTAGCATTTCAGTAATGCTAGGCAAGTTTGAGTTCTTTTTCTGTTGCTTTTGGGCGACAGAGAAACCCAAGATTTTCTCAGTGTGGGCTAGGAAAACCCTAGACGGCCTTGTACAGTTCAGGAAGTCATGATTTCTTCCTCTGCATTTTGGGCAGCGCTGGTTCTTGCCGGGGGCTTTTCCGGGGGCAGGTCTTGTGGGGTTCGCAGGGGGAAGGACCTGGGCCTGGGAGGTCTGCTGAAGGGGGCCGCTGTACCCAGAGGTGTAGTATGCAGGCACTGTTGTTGTTGTGGTGGGGGTGGCTGCCTGGACGATTGCAGGAGTAAACTCAGGGGCCCAAGGGTTGAGGGCACTCTGGGTGTCAGCCAAACCCAAATCGCCGAACAGGTCCTGCAGGTCGTCGGTCTGGTCGTCAGGTAGGTGGAGTGTCGGGGGTGATGCTGGGAGCTCAGACTCCATCCTTACATTCCGGGTGGTGCCTGAAGTCAATGTGACCACCAGGTCATCCTTGGGCAGGGCCGGCGCAGGAGGGGTTGGTGGTCGGGAGGGCCTTGTCCTCCTTTGGCGTCGTTCCCTTCTAGGCTTTGGTGGAGCAGAGTGAGACGGGGTTGGTTTAGCTTCCGGCTCCCTGAGCGGTGTGGCAAAGGCAGGCGGGTTGCTAGTGCGGTCTTCTTGTCTCTTTGGTATCTGCCATTCCTTCACTTTAGGCAGGCGGGGCGGTGTGGTAGGGAGAGACGACTTTGCGATCCGCAGCACTATAGGCGGGCGCATACGGTCCTTGGGTTTGTCGTCCTTCTTGACGCCCTTGTGGGCTTGTCTTCCCCGCGCAGCAGCCGAGAGATCGGGGATGTCCCTGCGTCTAGCCACTCGTACCTTGGGTTGCCTGGGGCTCCTGTCACCTGGCGCGACAGCGGGCAAGATGGGAGGGGTGATCTTGACCCTTGTTGTCTGCTTGGGTGCGGGGGCGTAGACTGGTGCGGGGGCGTAGACTGGTGCAGGGGTGCAGACTGGCTCCTCCATGATTTGCGGCGGTGAGGCCAACAAGGCAGCCTCGTCAATCTCCTCCGGATGTAGGTCGATGCATGGAGTGGTGGGGCGCTCTGGCTGTTCCACCAATGTGTCCAGGATTAAACGGTCCAAGTCCGCGACAGTGAGATTCTCGGGGGCGGCGCCGCCGGATAATTCTTGATAGCGCTGCCTGAGGCGCTTTAGCCGGATTTCTCCGATCACTTCTACCACCTTTTCCTTCGGAATCGGCATGGTCGCACTTGGACACGCACACACAACACGGAAATCACAACGAGAGCACGGGTTAAAGTCTGGAACGAGGCGAGCTAATCGGTGGCTGAACGCAGACTGACGGCGTGGTTGCTGCTTTTCCTCCCGTCGGCTCGGTCGCGTCCTGGAGAGGGTGGGGGTGCATCCTGGAGGGGGCAGGCCGTCGGCCGGCCACGTCTTGTTAGGGACCCACTGGATCCACGGCTCCGATCCTCCTCGGAAGAGCGGCCCGGCGCGGCGGGCCCGGCGGCGGCGGAGCCGAGCGACCAAGCCGAGCGGAGCCGAGGAGGATCGGAGCCGAGCGGAGCCGAGGAGGATCGGAGCCGAGCCGAGGCTGGATCCGGTGGGCGGGAGGATCGGAGCCGAGCCGGATTGGACCCAGTAGGATCAAAGCCAAGAGGCAAGTCTAGTAGGATCGGAGCCGAGTGGAACTAAGTTGGACGCAGTAGGATCAGAGTCTTCAAAATTTTATATATTTTCCATTACCTTGGACTTGTATGATATCAATCAAAAAAAGTAATTTTTGAAAATAATATTTGAGTATAAGGTTTAGAAATATTTTCTCTCATGTTTACTTTTAAGTCGAGTCAATTAAATTAAAATGTTCACAACTTCATAGTTGTTATCGCAGTTTTAATACTTTTGCTTTGCAGGAAGTAAGCATCAGTTTGTGAATTATGAATTACGCTGAATTTATCAGAGTACTCAACTAAAGTTGTAAATTGATATAACGGTAAATTCCAACTAAATCATTTTTCTTTTGAAATGGCCACAACGCTTTTAAGCCGTTGTGAAATCTCAACAGTAATAAACCTCCGTATATGACTAAATTGCACTAGGGAAAAAGGAAAAGTGTGCAGAAGTAAAATAGTGGAATAGACTTAAAACACATTTATTCATATTTATTTATATCACAGATTTTAATTTCATGATAATAGGGTAAAAATAATATTCACTAAACCATATGAGATTTAAATATTAGTATTGCAGACAGTTAATACCAAAGGTAATCGTTATCACATATATTTCCCCAGTTCTTGGTTCTACTTCAAAATGTTCCGAACATGTGACATTCACACAGCGAACAAACTTATCACCATACCAACTGCCAAAACAGCTGTTATAAATTAATGTTTAATTTGTGGTTTTCTCAATGACATAAATCTGAAAGAGAATGCTATAAAATACAAGACACACCACTTATTACACAAACTGCGAAAGAAAGACTGTAACTTGCCCCCCGTCTAAAACCAACTGAACGCCAGGAAAGCTATTACAAACTATAAAACTCAGAAATATTACAAGCTAATTAAATCCATTTCAGCTTTTACCAATTAGAAACCACCTTCAAAAGTCATCATCAAATCAGACTCCAAAACGTTGAAGCGTGTAAAATTGCCAACAAGTTTAAGTATCCATTGCCGTGTACACCCTTCTACATTTATTACAATACAATATAATGTGATGATTCGAAGAAGCAACAGTTTGAGAGACAGATAGGAGCGCACGCTCGAATCTAAAAAAAAATATTTCATAAAGATGCAACCACAGAATAAACAACAGCTTCTGCTGGTTGAACCAACCGACCAAAACACTGCACGACACCACTGAAAACAATGCCCTCTGAAACTAAATGCACTTGGTGCCAAATGCAGAATGTATCATCACGTTATTAGAACGGTTAAAATCCCTTTCACAATACCAGCAAGAATGTTCCTGTTCTTCATTAAAGAGAAATTTGTGATGTCTTTTGAGGTTAGTCGCCGGCCGGCTGAGGCCTGCACTACAGACATCGCAAACAAACCTGAAAAGAAAACAATCACGATTAGTTCTTTATATTGTAAATAACAAGCACTATCAAAACTTCATGATACTCACATGGTTCAAAGGATAAACACGGCGACAGCACGATAAGAACAAAAATAGAAACCAAAACAAACAGCGGCTCTGATCCTCTCGGCGTCGGCGTGGCGTGGCGTGGGGCTCGGCTCCGGCTCCGATCCTCCCGAGCGCCTTCGGCTCCGAACCCACTCGGCTCTCGGCTCGGCTCCCGAGGAGGATCGGAGCCGTGGATCCGGGTGGGTCCCTAACCGCTCCTGGCCGGCCGCAGGGGTGCGCGCGGCGCGGCGCGGCGCAGGTGCACGACAACAATGCTCGCGGGGCGCGGCGGCGCGGCGCGCTGCGGTGCCATACTGCACCCGGGGGAAAGGGGGGGGGGGGGGCGGCGGCGGCGGCAGGGCGAACGCGCCTGCCGTAGGCCCCTTAACAATGCCGCGCTGAGCGTACCCGCAACCCGATTAAGGGGTTTGATTGCGGCGACGTTGTCGGAGGTACTTCTCCAGGCCCTCGCTGGCCTGCTTGAGGCATTCTTCTTGATGACGGGGTCCTTCTCCTTGTGCAAGAGCTATGGTAAATCTAGAAAGTTAAGCCAGGCTCCTTGCGAGTCTTCGGTTTTCGGGTATGGGGCGAGGCGGTCCATGTGCACAATGAGCCTCTCCCTCGGCGGGTCATCCCGCTCTATTCTCGCATTGCAGTCATTCAGTATGCTGACAATTTTGAACGGTCCTTCCCACAACGCCTTCAATTTGAGAGATTCTCCCGATTTTCTTACTTTTCGGTAGAGAAGGACTTTATCCCCTACCACGAAAGGCTGGACCATTGCTGTCCGATCATAATATTCCTTCATTTTTGTTGCAGCTTGGCTATTCATAATTCTGACGGTGTCGTGGATTTGGGCGAGCGCTTCTCTGACCTCGTACGGGTAACTCTCCAGCGGCCTTGAGTACGGGGGAATGCCCTGCGTGAGGGTGGAAGGCGTCCGCATAGGGGCGCCGAAGAGGACCTCGTACGGAGAGAATTTGTGGGCGGAGTGCGGGAGGCTGCGGTAAGCCTGTGCTACAAATGGTACGTAGTCAGGCCAGCTGTGTTGCGCTTTGCCTACCAGCATGGCGATATTCTTCTTTAAGGTCCTAATCCATCTTTCTGCCTTTCCATTTGCAGAAGGGTGATATCCTGAGGTCCGCAGCTTCCTTATTTGGTAGAGATCCATTATCTCCTTGAAGAGCTCTGATTCGAACGCTCTACCTTGGTCCGTGAGGATGGAGATCGGGGCGCCGTACACCGAAAATACATGTTCGATGAGGGCCCTGGCGATAGTTTCTGCATTCTGTTTCTTCATCGGGACCATTACTGGCCAGCCGGAGAATGCTTCGATGGCTACGAGTAAATATCTGTACCCGTCCGCCGTGGCTGGCATGTCGCACACGTCTACATGCCAGCGCCCATGGAGCACTCCATCCTGGAAGATTTTTAAAGGGGCTTTACCCTTTTTAATTGGACCTTTGTACTTCAGACATTTTTCGCACCTTGAAATTTTTGCTGCTACATCAGTGCTCATTCCAGGCCACCAGAAAAACCTGTTCAAGTGTCCCAGGGTTTTGGCGACACCGAAGTGGTTCACTTCACCAAGTTGTGAGTGGTAATGTTTGATTGTACTGTCCACGTATTTTCTTGGTAGTATTAACTGGAGTCTCTCCTTTTCAGGAAGTCCACTGGGATGCTCAAACCTTCTGTGGAGGAGTTTGTTGTCCATGCACAGAGAATTGAATTGATGCCATAATGACCTTGTCCCGCTGCTGAGGCCTACTATTTCATTTAGGTGAGGGCGTTTGCCTTCTTCTACAGCAACGAGGATAGGCATTATATCCTGGTCTAGTCTTTGTTCCTTTATCATGTCCTCTGTGGAGACTCCGTCTGGGACAATCCTTGTCCAATTCACTGTAATATCTTCTGTGTCTGTAATCGGCTCACAGTGTCCGCATTCTATGTTACAGGTCTTTTCTGCTGCAATATCATAGAGGCATTCCTGTGGAGGATCATAGTGATACATCACTAGGGTCATATCAGTGTGACCGAAAACCTTTACCAGCATCTGGAGCAGGAGGCTGCTTTCCAGTTGGTCCAGACCACATCCAAGTTCAGGCAGGCACCACTCTGATATGTGGTTGGCTTCCAGCCAGTCTCGGAGTAAGAGGAAAGCCTGCTCTATGTCAGTGCTAGTTGGTTTGTGAAAATATCTTGATTTTGTGATAAGATTCACTATAATTCTGTTTCCTCTCTGCAGGGCAACATAGCCGGGGAATCCTCTGTCTTTTTCTTTCAAGAAGTCCTCTCGGAGTTGGAATTCTTGCTCCAGTTGCCTGGCTAGCCCTTTGCCAAATTTTCCATCATGGCTTACTGCGTGGACTATGGGCAAATCTTCCGGACTTTCTAGAATGGAGCCGTATGTATGCAGTATGGTGAATTTATCACTGCCATTTGAAAGAGTTGAGAGACGGTTTATTTGTGCAATTTCATCTCTCTCCTCTAATATATTGCATTTTCTGCAATCTTTACTGCAGGGTCGATCCGGTCTTCTTGAGAGGGCATCAGCATGGCCAATCCTGGTTCCTTTTTCATAGACCACTTGGAACTTGTAAGGAGCGAGTCGCTCTAACCACCTGGCCAATTTGCCAGTTGGATTTTTAAACGTCTTGAGCCACTGTAGGGCTGCGTGGTCAGACTTGACTATGAAAGGCGCTCCAGCAAGGTAGTAGTCGTACGCTTTCACTGCTTCCACCAGGGCTAGTAATTCCCTGTGGGTTGTGCAATAATTTCTTTGTGGTGCAGTGAGTGCCTTGGACCAGTAGGCTATGGTGACTTCCTTGCCATCCTGTTCTTGAGTCAGCACAGCTCCCATCCCGGTGAGACTACAATCTGTAGTAAGAGTGAAAGGTCCTTTGGAAGGATCTGGAGAGCCCAGAAGAGGAGCGGTGGTTAACTGTTCCTTAATTTTCTTGAAAGCGAGGTCACACTCTTCACTCCAGTAATACTCAACCCCTTTCTTCAGTAAATGATAGAGAGGGGTGGCAATGGTTGCCATTTGAGGTATGTACTTTGTATAGTAATTGACCATGCCTAACCAGGTCCTGAGTTCCTTCAAGTTTTCCGGAACTGGCCAATGTACTACTTTCTCTATTTTGCTTCCGTCTGTTCTTATTCCAGATTCGGAGACAATGTGACCGAGAAAAGGAATTTCCTTTTGGAAAAGGTCACACTTTTTGGCCTTTAGCAGGAATCCTCCCGCTCTTATTCTGTTAAAGAAGGCTTGCAGCCTCTGGAGCATCTGCTGGAATGTTTCTCCAGCTATGCAAACATCGTCAATGTAAGCCACTACTGTGGGGCCTAAATCATTGGTTTCATCTGGCTGTTTGGCTGGGGTGACGAGTCTGTCTGCCACATACTGGAAAGCTCCTGGTGCTGCTGAGAGGCCAAATCCCATTCTAGTATACTCATACTGCCGATGTGGGAGGCCTAAGTCGTCTGGAAGAATAATGGCCGTTTTTAAATGGTCGTCTGGGTGCACTTCCAAGTTATGATAACCATGGGCCAGATCAAAACTATGGTAAATTTTCTTGCCACTTATGTGTTGGAGTAATTCTCCTACTCTAGGTATGGGCATTGCGGGAACTCTTGTTATTGAGTTGAGTCCTCTGTAGTCTATACAGACTCTTATTTCCCCTGTTTTCTTTTTAACACAAAGGATTGGCGATGCCCAGGCTGATTGACTAGGCTTGATTGCTCCCATTTTGATATACTTGGCAAACGTGTTGTACACTTCTTGCCTATAATGCAGCGGAACAGGCCTTGCATTATGCTTGATTGGAGGATGGCCTCCAGTGTCAATTCGGAATTGTAACCATGGACATTTTCCGAAGGAGAAATTATCAGGAGCAAACACATCATGGTTTTTCCTGATTACATCTTCAACCATCTTCTTTTCCTCCATGGTAAGATTTTGACATCTATCTACCATTTTCTGCAAGTCTTCTGGCAAAGGAGTGTCTTCAGGTATGGGGTCTTTAGAGGGAGTTGTCTCAACCTCTACCCCATGGAACGGTTTAATTACATGTTCCACTGGTCGTGGGGCCTCTGGCAATGCTGAGACAGAATTAACGGTAACTGTTTCAGCTACATCCGCAAATTCTTCTTGAATTTCGTAGTTGTCTCCCATTGGGTGAAGGAGATATACTTCCCCTAAAATTGCGTATTTGGGAACTTTGAGACATTTGTCTCCACAGTTAGTCAGTGATACTGTAAAAGGACCCGATATGCATGGGACCACACCCGTTTCTATGATCACAGTAGCAGGCAACTTGGTTAACTTATTTTCGATAGGGCCTGTGCCTTTACTATTCAAGAACAGTCCAAGTCTGACATTCAATTCCATTTTGTGGATTGGCTGGATTCCAAAAAGAAAAGTCATCGGTCAATAAAGAACTGGTTTTCAACTCCTCAAAAATTCTACCCTCTGTCGGGGTCTCAAAAACCTCAAAATGGTCGCCTAAAAGGGACCGTAAAATCTCAAAATCTGTTTCTGTTTTCGCAGAGAGCGTGCAACCTTCCTGACCCTTTCCCTGCAGTTGCCCAGGTGTTGACAGCACTTGAGCACCACTAGTTCCTGAGTCAGTTCTGGTCTGGCCTTCTGCGAGAAACACGCTGGAAACCCTTTCCAACTCATCAGCCTGAAAGTCAGTTTCCAAAAAGGTACTGATTTCCTTTTCCACAAATGGCTTCAATATCAGATCTTTTCCTGCTCTTACAGTATAGAAAAGCTTGCCGCTATCGAACTTGCCCTTTTCCTTGGAGTTGCCCATCTCAAAAGGGGCTTTATTGTCTCCAAAATAAATTTCTTTATTTTTGACTTTTATGACTGCATCATATTTGTCCATGAAGTCAAATCCAAGGAGATTTTCTTCGATGTCTGCTTCATAGACTGGGTAATTATAGTCCTTACCATTGATGGTAATTCTTGTCATTGCCGGGCCAAACAGTATTCCTGTGTGTGATGTTGCGCCTTTCATTCTTAGCTTTGATTGAGGCAGATCTCTGCCAGTCCTTTTGAAGACTGTTATAGTGGCTCCTGTATCCGCCACTGAATAAGTCTCTTTGCCTTCAATTCTGCACTTTAAAATTGGTGCCATTCTGTTGATATTGCAGGCTCTACAGTCTGCCTCAGGGACGCATTTGAAAGGCTTATCTCGTGCCTCTTGTCTCTTCTGTTTTCTTGATTTTAATGCGTCCTTATCCTTTTTCAGTCTTTCCTGGGGCTGATGTGGAGTCACTTGGGAAATTATCTCTCCCTCCTCCTGGGCCTCGGTCATCGCCCTAACGACCGGGGCCGCCCCTAGTTTCCCGAGGATGGCACATACGGTATGTTTCCAGTGCTCTGTGCGGATGATGAAGGGTTAGGCTGGGGAGGAGGCAACAAGGCCTTTGGTTGCCTCTGATCGCCTTGGTTGTCTCTCTCATGCCCCATCCTGTACCAAGCCATGGCTGCTTGATACATGTCCGGAGGCATGTTGGGAGCGATGATTGATTATTTTGAGAGCCACGTCCGCGGTAGGTTCCATTGGCAATGTCACGCGTCTTGCTTCGACATTCAGCGGCTTTATGTCCTGCTTTATTGCAGTAAAAGCAGACAATGTCTGATTTCTCTCCCTCTCTCTCTTTCCTTTTGTAGCAATAATCAATAGTGTGATTATTTTTGCCACAGTCTGTGCAATGGAGGTCATTTTTCCTCTGATTATTCCTGTCACTATTGTTATAGGACCCTCGAGAGGATCCTCTGCCTCCGCGACCTCCCCTCTGGCCGCGGCTGCCTCTTCCGCCCCTGCTGCCTCTGCCGCCTGTCTGTGTATTGGCGTCAGAGTTGGGTGCAGCAGCTACTGTATTGAGGGCGGAGACGAGAGCTGCAAAAGTCTCACCATCGGGCTCATCCTCATACACCATTTCCTCCGCTTTGGCCGTGACGTTTTGGTTGCCCACTTCTGTTGCCTGGAGTGTCCTCACTTTCTTGTGTGGGGGCTCCAAGGCGAGCTGGAGATCAAGCCGTCGCTCCAACTCATGCACGGCGCTATCCAGGGTGGCTGGTGTCGCGTAGGTGAGTGCAAGGGCTGCCTTCGTATCATGCAGTCCCTTAATGAACACTTCTACCATTGCTTCCTGGACGTGTTCCTCGTCATCGGCCGTCATGAAGGCTCTTCCGGCCTGCTCTACTTCAAGTGCGAAATCACGCACGCTGGTTTCACTTCCTTGTTTCAGGTGTTCGAAACGCCGCTTAAGCTCTCCTCTAGTTAGCTTAATGGTGAACATCCTTTTCAGGGTAGTGTCGAGATTTTCGAATGTAATCTCTTTCTTCTGTTTCGTCAGGATTTCAAGCGCCTGGGTGGCCTTTCCTGTGAGGCCACGTAGAAGATGGGTCCGTTTCTGCTGCGGGGACCAGCCATTATCCTCCGCTATGATCCCAAACTGCATTTGGTACAGCGAGTAACAGGTGCTGCCATCGAACGGTGGGACTTTCACCTGCTGCTGTACAAAGCTGACATGGGGCCGTTCGTCTCGCTGTGGCGCAAGATTTTCCCTGTGCCCGGGCATTTGATAGCGGGCACGCCCCTGAAGGTAAGCGTGGCGCTCTTCATCTCGCCAGCTTAGCCTTCTGTCTCTGTGTCTGTATTCCCTGCAGTAATCAGACGTGTGGTTGTCCTGATTACAATGCCGGCAGCGCATCACATTTTCTGATGCTCGTCTTTCTCCTTCTTCTTCTGCCCCGTGATGTCGCTCTCTGTCTCCGTCCTCCTCGGTGTGTGGAGAGCGGGAGCGGGAGCGAGAGCGGGAGCGAGAGCGGGAACGGTCCGATGCATAGGAATCTCTATCTGTTCCAGTGTCGGAGCGTTCATCATCAGCGGACTGTGCATCGAGTCCGGGGCGACGTGCAGTCTCGTTACGTGGCTGCAGTCTCACTGACCATCCCGGGGCGCGGCCTCGGCCACGGCCTCGACGGGCTCCTCGGCGTGACGGGGGACGGCCGGGCCCGCGGCGGGCCTGCTGCTCCGACATCTCGTCGTTGAATTGCTGGCCGAAGTCCTGGCCCTCTGCGTCGCGACCACGATCGTTTGACATCTTGACAGCGGTCTCGGCGGCGGTGGTGACGGCTGCGGCGACGGCGTTGACGACGGCGGCGTGTGCGTCTAGTGGCGCTCGCTAGTTACTCCAGGCTGCTGCGACGGCGACGGCGGCGTTTCCCGTTGAAGCTGCTGAGAACGGACCCTTCCTTGCGCAGCTCTTCTAGAGTCTTCCAAGACTCGAAGGGCGCTTTGGGGCTGGGAACGACGTGCGTTGTGTGGTTCAGACGCTCGTCTTCCTCCGGGGCAGGGTCGAGGAGGACGACACGGGCAGGAGTGCGCTCCTCAGTGAGGCTGTAGTCGGCGCCTAGCTGGAAGGTCGTTTTGTAGTAAACGCGGACCTCTCGCTGCAGTATGTCGACGTAGCACAGCAAAGAGTCCGGGAAAGACGGATCGTCTACTATTTTGGCAGGGCACAGCTTCTTGGAGAGCAGGAGAGGGAGGACGAGATAGGTGACGTCGTTGACGTACTTTTCGTCGTAGTAGTAGTAATCGTACTCTCCCGACGGGACCGCGCCGAACACGTGTTCGGCCTCTACGGTGGGTGTCTGCATTGAGCGGGGCGGGGCGCGCTCGGTGCAGGACACGACTCTACTGGTCAGGGACACGGTCGAGTACGTGTGGGTGGACACGGCGCAGGTGGTCAGAGACACGTCTGTGCGGGTCAGGCCTTGAGGGACACTACGAGGTTGGTCAAAGACACGGCCTTCGTTGGTCAAGAGGGACACGGCGCACAGTGGGGCGAAACCGAAAATTCTGTGTCATAATTCTAGAGTGCTCAGATGGACACCAAAATTAGTGTCCGGGTTTTTTTTTGGTGTGCTGAATCCATTTCCGGTGTCCGTTTGCACCTCCCGGGTCATCCTGGGGTCGTCGTCGGGGACCTCGAGGGGTCGCCGATGACGCTCCTCGTGAAAACTGGTATCCGGGGGTTTTCGAGTGTGCTGAATTCATTTCCGGCGTCCGTTTTCACCTTCCGAGTCATCCTGGGGTCGTCGTCGGGGACCTCGAGGGGTCGCCGATGACGCCCCTCGTGAAAACTGGTGTCCGGGGATTTTCGAGTGTGCTGAATTCATTTCCGGTGTCCGTTTGCACCTCCCGGATCATCCTGGGGTCGCCGTCGGGGACCTCGAGGGGTCGCCCTGGAGGTGCAAACGGACACCGGAAATGAATTCAGCACACTCGAAAACCCCCGGACACCAGTTTTCACGAGGGGCGTCATCGGCGACCCCTCGAGGTCCCCGACGACAACCCCAGGATGACCCGGAAGGTGTAAACGGACACCGGAAATGAATTCAGCACACTCGAAAACCCCCGGACACCAGTTTTCACGAGGGGCGTCATCGGCGACCTCTCGAGGTCCCCGACGACGACCCCAGGATGACCCGGGAGGTGCAAACGGACAACGAAAATGGTTTCAGCATACCCTAAGACCCATACGTCCATGTTGTCGTAGCGTTCCAGCTGTTTTTTGAAGACTGCATTGGTTTTTAATAGAAAAGTAGCAGTAGCAAATCATTGGATTTCTGCTATGTTAGCTGCCTTTTTCTGAGAAAACGGCTACCTGTCGCTACCCGGGCTGGTACGCCTTGGAAAGAAGACTAGTTTTACTACTTCCTTTCACTCACGGAACTTTTCGCAACGGTTCGCAACTCGACTTATCTCTAGTCAAAGATGGCCAAATCGCTAAATTTTAACTATCTTTGACATGCTTTTTAAATTGCACGTGAAAAGTTGCGTCCGCGTTGTGCAGTTTTTTGAACTCCCCAAACCTTCCTCTTTCTAAAAATGTATATAATTCCCACAGTATCTTGTCGGGTTTACGAGGAAATACAGTTTATTTGGACCCCTTGCACATTCAGCCTGAACGTGCCACGGGTTGGCCAACTTCAATGTGTATTTTCACTTTGAAATCGGTCACCCATGTCGCTAAAATTTACATATTCGTATGCTTTGATCCTTCCTGAACACAACGGCACTATTTTCGGAACTAAAATCTCATTTTGACAAAAATCCCTTTATGACACAGAATTTCCGGTTTCGCCCCACTGTGCGGCGTAGTCGGTCAAGGACACGATTTTCGCGGGTCAGGATAGAACAGGAGAAACAGGACACAGCTAGGTAGGTCTAGGACACTACTGTCGCAGGTCAAACACAGCTAGGAGGGTCAGCGACACGACTTAGCAGGTCAGATAAGAAACCCTTAAAAGAAAACACGGCGTGGCAGGTCTAGGACGCAACCAACGCGGGTCAGGAACACGGCTAAGAGGGTCAGGGACACGACTTAGCGGGTCAGAAAGACGAGAAATCACAGGAGAAAGGACACAGCGAGGTTGGTCAAGGACACGACCGTCGCGGGTCAGCAACAATAACAGTAACAGTAACCTAGCAACTAACACACACACACAAACAACACAGCCTTTGCAGGTTTAAAACACGGCAAGGGAAGGTCTGTCCTTTCGCTCACACAACCTTCAAAGGTACAAGGACACGATGAGGGAAGGTACTTCTCTAACTAACACGATCTCGCAGGTCAAGAGACACAGCAGAGAAAGGTTTTCTCGCACTCAACCGACTGTGGCGGGTCTGGGACACAGCCGCAGTTAAAACGCAAACTCTCTCACTCAATCTAAAGCTAAATACAGAGAACACAAAACAAATCACAGCTCACTCACTCGCAAATCGAAGCACAAATCCCTAGCCTCCTCCTCCCTCACGGAAAAAGGGGGCAAGCGATTTGCTAAAAGGGCACAATCCACAACCTTAACTTTCTCTTATCCTTTTTAACCGCTGCCACCAGTGTTGTGACTGGTGGTTTTGACAAAGGAGGCGAAGAAAGCAGGCTTAGTCTGTTTATTGGTAGCTTAGGCTTCTACAATATACAGCTCAAGACTGGGCGACGAGAGCTGAGCGGGGGTTTAATTTATAGGGGAGCGCCGGCCGGGCGCTGGTTGGAGTGGGGGTAGAAGGAAACAAAAAGAGTAGGGGCAGGCATTGTAGAGACCTTGGAGTCGGAGTAAGGTAAGATGGCTGCGGCCATAGGTGTGTGCAGGTTAGGTTAAAGAGTCCTTTGTAAATAAAACTGCTATTCACAACAAGTGTTACAAATAGAACACATAATAATAATAATGTCATTTACAAATAAATGGAAAAATAATAAATGAATAGAAAAATGATAATTAAATGATAATGATAATTAAATTACTTGGAAAGTTTTTCTAGGAATTCTTCAAATTTAAGACGTTCTTTCATATTTGCATTATTCTTTAGGTCTGAGAGTCTACTGAAGTTAAATGGCTCAATTAACAAGCCATCCAAAGTTTTCACTCTTGAAAACGCAACATATGCAATACCTAAATGAAACTCTTTTGGTCCAATGTCAACATAGGCCTAAAAAGAAATAAAATAATAAGTTGAAAAGATGTTCTCATTCCCATGCATATTAGCTCAAATCTAAGTCATGTACATACCATTGTTTCAGTAACTCCTTGGGCTTTGTGAACTGAACATGCATAGAACAAAGTAAGTGGAAACTGTGTTCTACTGCATGAAGTACCATTTTTATCCCAAAATCTGGTGATAGTTGGTATTGGAACCAAATTGTCTGGCCCAACACCTGGTCCTTGATAATTTTGAAATTTACACATTATTATTTTGGGTGAACCAGCAGGGGGCTCTTCACCATCTTCAAACAGAATGTGCACTATAGTTCCTTTGGCACCATTAACCAGCCCCATTTCCGTCCACAGATTGTACGTTAACATAATATTGCACCCTTTTGCCAAAACCAATGTGTGCTCTAAACCTTCTGCATCCTCAGCTGTCCCTGATTTTGCCACACTATTGTTGTGCTTAGCAGTTATTTTAACTCCTGGAGCAACCTCTTGAGTAGAAGTACACTTCAACTCTTGTAATGACTTGTAGTTGTGGTCCAACGCCTTTGCTTTTACACTAAAAAAGTAAACAGCATCATCAAACCGCTTACGCTCTTGTTCTCCAACGTGGTTTTTAAAGCGTGTGCTCAGTACAGCATAATCATCTTGAGTAATATCACCTGTGCTTATTCTATCCAGAATAGCTTGGAAAGCAGGATCCTTTTGACGGAAACATTCTCTTAGGAAAAATACTTTCTGAACTTGAGAGACCAGTGCTTTTCCCTGCTCAGCAATACCTGGTTCTGTTGGAATCTTGTATATTGGTGTGTCAAAAACCGGAGGCAATTGCCGAATATCTCCAAGCAAGTACACATACACATTACCAAAAGGCTCATTAACACCCTTTGCTTGCCTGAGCCTAAGGTCGATTTGTCGCAACATTCTGCAGCCGACCATTGAATACTCATCAATTATCAAAAACTGAACATTCTTCATAGATGTGTTGAATTTTTTAAGACTATCTCCAGACATCAGTTCAAAATTCGGAAATTTAGTTGGCATGTGTAATCCAGAATGTATTGTACGGCCATCTATGTTTAAAGCTGACATTCCAGTTGGACCAACAACATAGATGCAATTGTTGCATTTCAACACTTCTTGTGCCTTCCATCGAAGGTAGTTAATAAGATGACTTTTACCAGTACCTAGTCCACAAAATAAACAAGCAGGCCCGCCCTTCCGCCAAACGTCGTTGCCAGCTCCGCTTTGCTATGCTGGCAACTCCGTTCGGCAGGGTGCGTGCCTGCTTGGCCTGCCGGCGGCGTTGCGGCCCGACCCCTTAGTCACACAGAACGTCCTCTTAGCTTGTAAATGATGGGGCCTGCGGCCCGTAAAGGCATTCTCTTCGGAAAGAGGCAGTTTGTAACGGTGAACCACCGAAACTACAGCCCTCCCTTCTGCTTTGAAACGTGCCGATAGTGACTAAACGGAAAAACGGTCAGTTATTCGGCAAAAAAGGGGAGTCAGAAATCTCGAAAAATGTCGAAATACGTGAGTTCGGCCTCAGATGGAACGGTCGAACTCGGACTTTATTTGGCAGCGGTTGGCAACACTGAATTACGCTCGTCGAAACGATTTTAACGATATAGGCGTCAAGGGGTGTCGAAAATTTCAAAAATTATCGAAATATGTCGAAAATTGTCGAAATATGTAGACGTCAAAAATGTCGAAAAATCTCGAAATATCTTAAAAATGTTGAGATAAATCGAAAATGTCGAAAAACATCGAAAAACATCGAAAAATGAGGGATAATGTCGAAAAATGTCGAAGAATATCAAAAATTGTCAAAAATGTTTACAAACATCGAAATATGTCGGAATATGTCAACAATGTCGAAAAATATCAAAAATGACATAAAATATCAAAAATTTTCGAAAATTATCGAAAATTAGGGTCTATCCTAGAGCGCCCCCTTCCTAGAACGTCCCCCTCATTTATTTAAGAAAATAAAATAGGTATTAAGTTGTTTTTGTGAATTGAATGAGACTTTTTCGGAATTAATTAGAAAATTGTACGTTTTTCCTGGAATTTTTCAATAATTTATTTTAAATTTCTTATTAATCAAAACTTATTTTAAAAATTATTTTAAAATTGAAAAAAGAAATTCTGACGTTCAATTAAAATTGTGTTCAGTATTATTAACTTTATTTGGCAAATCGCCCTGTAAACAATTATGTAAGCCGGTTTTAATTTTTAAGGTAAAATAGAAGAAAAGGCTCTATAATCGTCCCTGCTTCTGAGCACGAAATTTGTCGTACAAGTCGTGGACTCAACCTTACAGAGCTAGCCTCGTTGTAAGGCTCGCCGGCATCGAATGTTTTTACGCGTTTCGGTTGTTTAGTAAATTGTCCGTGTGTTCAGCGATCACAGGTGAGGCTACACATACGAGCTGACGTTAGGTGCACCTGGCTGCAACGCTACCACACGGAATATGAAAAATTTAGATATCTATAGTGAATTTGGCTCGAAGGTCAGGTATTGTCAAAATTTCAACATAAGGTACGGACAAGGTGGGTACGAAACAACTCACTGTTGTGAAGTTGACAGTCAATGCTGAACAATTTGGCGGTCAGAATAGGGAAGTTAACTGAACAAAATCCAACGCATGCTACAGTGTACACTAACACACGCGCGCGCGCACACACAAACATACATACATACATACATACATACATACATACATGCATACATACATGCATACATACATACATGCATACATTCATACATGCTTCCTTTCTAAGATATACATACAAATTTAAGGGTCAGTATATGAGGAATTTACCTGAAAAAAAAAATCAACTGAAGCTACAGTAAAACACACACACACACACGCACGCACGAGCACGCGTGTTCCCTATTTTTTTAAAAATATATATTTTCTAATTCTTAGATATTAGAATTAAAATACTTAGACTTTTTTAAAAATTAAATCATTTTTATTATTTGTTATTTTTTTTTATAATTAATTTAAATTAAAATTAATTTAAATTCCAAAACTATTTTTTGAATTACAGAAATCAGGTACTCCTTGCGTAATAATCACATTGAATACAGTAAATACAAAAAAGGGCATTTTTCTTCTTGCTTATTTATAATTAAATAGGGGGGGACGTTCGCGGAGGGGGACGTTAACGGATGTTCCGGAAAATTATCGAACAATATCGAAAATTATCGAAAATGTCGAAAAATATCGAAAAATACCGCAAATGTCGAACAATATCAAAAAATATCAAAAAACAACGAAAAATGTCGAAAATATCGAAAAATATCGGAAAATATCGAGAAATGTCGAAAATAATCGAAATGTTTGAGTTTTGACGATTGGCAACACTGAATTGAACAAGCAGGCCCGCCCTTCCGCCAAACGTCGTTGCCAGCTCCGCTTCGCTACGCTGGCAACTCTGTTCGGCAGGGGGCGTGCCTGCTTGGCCTGCCGGCGGCGTTCGGTCGGGCCTTCGGCCCGACCCCTTAGTCACACAGAACGTCCTCTTAGCTTGTAAATGATCGGGCCTGCGGCCCGTAAAGGCATTCTCTTCGGAGAGCGGCAGTTTGTAACGGTGAACCACCGAAACTACAGCCCTCCCTTCTGCTTTGAAAACGTGCCGATAGTGACTAAACGGTCAGTTATTTGGCAAAAAGGGGGAGTCGGAAATCTCGAAAAATGTCGAAATACGTGAGTTCGGCCTCAGATGGAACGGTCGAACTCGGACTTTAATTGGCAGCAGTTGGGAACACTGAATTACGCTCGTCGAAACGATTTTAACGGTATAGGTGTCGAGGGGTGTCAAAAATTTCAAAAACTGTCGAAATATGTAGAAAATTGTCGAAATATGTAGAAATACGTCAAAAATGTCGAAAACTCTCGAAATATCTTAAAAATGTTGAGATAAATCGAAAATGTCGAAAAACATCGAAAAACATCGAAAAATGAGGGATAATGTCGAAAAATGTCGAAGAATATCAAAAATTGACGAAAATGTTTACAAATATCGAAATATGTCGGAATATGTCATCAATGTCGAAAAATATCGAAAAACATCGAAAATTATCAAATATGTCAAAAAATATCAAAAACTATCGAAAATTATGGGAAAATATCGAAAAATATCGAAAATATCGAAAATTATCGAAAATTATTGAGAATGTCGAAAAATATCGAAAAATATCGCAACAATATCGAAAAATATCGAAAATTAACGAAAAATGTCGAAAATATCGAAAAATATCGGAAAATATCGAGAAATGTCGAAAACGTCGAAAATAATCGAAATGTTTGAGTTTTGACGATTGGCAACACGGGAAATTGAAAAACGGTTGGCACCACTGTATTGCGCTCGAAAAGACGGTTCTAGAGAGGTGCGGGTCGATGGGGTTCGTAAAAGTTGAAAAGTGGGTCAATTTTGGGTGCTTTTTACAGTGTAGTCGCGAGTTGGGTCCTTTTTATCAAAAAACGGTGGGCGCCATTGAACTGGACGCGAAAAGACGCTTCCAGAGAGGTGCGGGTCGATGGGGTTGAGAAAAGTTGAAAAGTGGACCAATTTTGGGTTTTTTACAGTGGAGTCTCGCGAGTTGGGTCCTTTTTATCGAAAAACGGTGGGCGCCATTGAACTGGACGCGAAGAGACGCTTCCGGGGAGGTGCAGCTCGATGGGGTTGAGAAAAGTTGAAAACTGGACCAATTACGGGTGCTTTTTACAGTGTAGTCGCGAGTTGGGTCCACTTTTTCGTAAAACGGTGTGCACCATTGAACTGGACGCGAAAAGACGCTTCCGGAGAGGTACGGGTCGACGGGGTTGGAAAAAGTTAAAAATTTTTATTTTTTTTATTCCGTGAAAACTTTAGTAATTTTTTTCAGTGCCTTAATGAGGGTTAGCAGGATTTGCACCAGGCGTTTCGGTGTCCAGGAGTGACCCTTAAGATACCCTAAAAATTTCAACTCTCTAGCTCAACTCCTTCGAGTGGAACAGACAGACAGACAGACAGACAGACAAACAAACAAACAGACAGACACCGCATCGATTGCATAAGCCCGCTCTAAAGTTTTTTCAAAGCAGAAGGGCGGGCTAAAAAATTACATTTTATTTAGTTGTTGAATAATGGAAATTGTAGAAGATACATATCAAAAAGTTACAACACTTGCCTGCTTTTCCTTGAACTATTGTTATCTTAGGTACGTCATTGCTTTCTTTGTTTTCCACAATACATTGTAGTTGCTCAAGAAGTTGATTAACAACAGCCTGTTGATCTGCACTTAATGTGTAAGATGATGGATCATAAGCGTTTTGGTTAAGAGCAGTGTTTTTAAACTCTGATTTTTTAAGCTTGATGAAATTTTCTAATTCATTTAAAGAAATTGAATTTAAATAATGTGAAGCATCTTCTGACCAATTGTGATTTATGTCTGAATCTCGTAAACCAATTAGTACAGGTGGTAGTGTGTTTTTTGGTCCCATTCTAGACACAAGCATATACTCTTCCAAATTCAAACCATCAAATGCATTGTCAGTATCGTCAGCATCTTCATCATCATCATGATCACATACAATCTGTTCAGGATCAAGCTGAAGCCTATTGGAATTTTCACTAAGTCCATGAGTTTCAACCAATTGTTTCCATGATTGGTCTGTAGTTTGAAAATCATTAAAACTTCTCCAAGGCACATGCAATAACACCAATTGTCTAAAAAACATTTCATTGTCATCATCACTTGGCTTTCTAACCAACTTTGGAAAAACTCTCACAATATTGTATTTATTTCTCCTATAATATTTTGAATCCTGAACATTATGATATTTGCAAAAGTTTAGCAAAGAAACACTGTCTAACCTTGAAGGTCTACATTCATACTTTTCAAGAACAGATTTTCCAATGCGCTCCTTATCAAGAGTTACCTTAGTCACACACTTTTCTAGATTCAGATTTAAATTCACAAAAAGCCTACCTCCAGCACTGTAAAGGTTTCGTCCAGACAGTATGTGGCAAACCTCTTGAGCGGAATAATCTCTGTCTGAACATGTAGAGATATACAATTTTCTCACAACTTTCAATATATTATCTCCATCACTGAGTATTCCAAGAACTTTTTCAAACAACTCTGCTAATGATGTTGATCTTATTTCTGACTTAGAAATATACTTTGCCAAATACATTATCAATTTCTGTTTATTTGTGACAGGTGAAATGTCAAAATTAGCACGCCATACTTTTATGAAAAGTTCAAGGAATTTGTTGAGCAAAGGGTCATTCCTAGCAGGCTCATACTGCAATACACCTTGCTCATCAAAGAACAAAACACTATTCTCCCTTAAAGGTTGAGGAAAGTTAAACCGGCACTTTTTTAAACCACCACTTTTAGCCTTCAAACAGGTCTCTTCTGAACATTTGGTATGCCTTTGGCATTTCACCAGTAGTTTGGCTAAGTCTTGTTCAACGTCTTCTTTTGATTTGTTTATCACATCTTTAAATAATAATCGGCATGGATGCACTCCAAGACATTCACAGCTGGGATTAGGGTTCACAGCAGTAATAAGTTGATCATAATAAGCTTTAACTTCTTTAAGTTTCTCTTCGTTATCGGGACTTATGCTGGACACATCTGGTGCTCCTTCAAACCAAAACACTCCATGAATGTGAGGACTACCCCTTGATAACACAACAACAAAAGAAACAAACAATTAAATCATTTAAATTCACAAGACCAATCATACTCAATCTGTAAATTTAAATTTCTTACCTGTGCTGGTACTCAACTCTATACCAATAATCAAGAACTTTGAATTTGGGTTTTAAAATTGTTTCTATAAAGCATTCAACTCTCTCATGAAAAAAACTGTCCACAATGTAAGGATTTTTCTGCAAAAGATCTCTCCGCTCTTTTTCTGTAAGCTTTGAGTTATCCTCATTGCCAGTCAAAACCCGAAACAAATCAGGCCAATGTAAATCTGCACAGCTCAAAGTAAGAAATATTGTAGGTAAACCTAATTCTTCAACCATATCCATCAATTCTCCTGTTCTTGTTTTCCAATAAGGTTTTGTCCCTCGTATGTTGGAACTCTGGTAGAAAATTCTGTTCATCAGCGATGGGTCATCCTTCAACATATTGTTCAGCTGACAAACAGTAATGTTTTTCAACTCTGGCATATTTTTTATCAAAATAGACCCATCTGTGCAAGCTGTCCACCTCATCCAGGAATTCAACGCAAAGAAGCGAAATGTAGTATGACGAGCAAACCGCCCATCCTTGTAATTCAAAAGGTGTTGGAAATAAGCACCAGGATTTACTTTCTTGGATCTTGGACTGCGTAAATCTGCATATCCTTTGCAAAATAAGGTTGGGAAAGCACAAGCTATATAGCCTTCAGTGTTGAATTCATCAACAGGAATAGTGCTCATTTCTGGCCAATCTTAGATAGTAGATTGAACTTGTTCTTCAGTCGTGCATGGAATAGATGATGGGACTCCAGTTTCGTATAAATGATGTGATATGGCCTCAGTACTGTCATGTAGAAGTATATCATTTACTTGCCCACTGATGCCTTCTTCTAACATTGATGGTTCCACACTATCTCCAAGGATATTAGCATGTAACCTATCATAAACATTCCCATTTTCTGGAAGTAGATGTATATTTTCCTGACAAATCTCAACATCAGAGTAAAATTTGTTGTTTACTTTTAACCATTGCAAAGCTTTTACTACTTTGTCAGCTCGAACACTAAAATATTTGGTATTAGTTTTATCATTTTCGTATTTCAACAACATGACAGATGGAAGTTCTTCAACTTTGTGAGGCAATTTTCTTGCAAAGCCAGATACATCTTGGCTAAAATTTATAACGTTTCCAGAAAAGCCAAATTGCAAACCTTTAAGCTTGAACACAGATAACACAGGGTAAATTAGAGATATTAATTGTTCTTCTATAAATGATAGATCCTCCAATTCAGGAGGAACTTCCCCAGGGTCCATATTGTTGGTTGCTTGGAAATCAACGCAATTTTTACCATGAACGCACTTCTCTTGTCCTCTAACCAATACTTTTTCATTGCAACCATCACAGCAAAAAAAAATCCAAATTGTTCATACACACTTCAAATTTCAAAGCATATAAATTGTTCTGTTCAACTTGGTTTAAACATGATCCTGCAACAAAGAAATGTTTTGTGTCAATGTATAGAAAAATTTTACACTACATAGATAAATATTTTAACACATCTCACCAAAGTCTAAACCTAATAGTATAGCTATATCACTGTCAGATAAACTGGCACAGTCAAACTTTGTTGGAATAGCTCCCTTCTTTAATCTTGTTCTGTTTACATTGTCAAAGCAATCATCCTCAAAATGCTTTTCACATACATAATAATTATTGTATACTGTACTCCAACTTTTATCAAGTAATTTTCTGTTACCAATATTTTTGATCCACTCTCCATACCTACAAAACAACAATACGCCAAAATATATTGACACCTCATTTCAACACATATATGCATTCCAAAACTGTTTTACCAAAAGCATACATACTGTTTTATGTTGTCAGAGGGATTCATGACTTTGACATTCGGAAATTTGAACAATGATTGAGGAATACTCTTGCATTGGAACCCACAACATTTCTTTTTAGAAACAGCCTTTTTAACTTGATTGACAGTGCCTGTGATTATTTCTAGTTCATCATGACTTGCAGAATGGTCATTTTGGGCGTAACTATTGGAATTAAAATTATCTTTCCTGATCTTACCACTCTCAGAATTAAGCTCTGGAACCTAAACATTTAAATAAATACAAACATAAATGGATTTTAAATGCTAGAAATAAGCTCGACATTGAAATAAGTCTTCATCTTACCAGTATACCAGTATGATAGTTAACATCTTTGGCATCCTGCATTCCATGTTCTAATCCAATGTGAGTATGGTTTGTTACATTTTCAGTCGACAATTGCAAATAGCTTTCATTATTTTTCCAATCAACCTGTAAGATTTAAGATGAACATAGAAACATTTTTACCTTTCAAAATGCTTAAGATAAACTGGACATTTCAATAAGTCTACATCTTACCAGCATATCAGTATCATATTTAACATGTTTGGCATCCTGCACTCCATGTTCTAATACAGTGTGAGTATGTTTTGTTACATTTTCAGTCGACAATTGCAAATAGCTTTCGTCATTCTTCCAATCGACCTGTAACAATCAACATTAATAAACCCATTTGTTACCTTTTCAATGCAAATAATAAAGGTGAATCCACAATACCGCTCATAGCTCATGCTCATAGCTCATGCACTCATGTGGCTCATAAGTTCCTCGCATTCAACTATATGTTTTTGGTGAAAGTGGAAATTTAATATATTTCGAAGAGGCCATTTCACCAAATAAGTTCCCTAGTTTGCCTTCTTACACTCCGCATTCAGAAATGAGAGAAACTTATGAGCTGCATGAGCGCATGAGCTATTAGCTATGAGCAGTATTGCAGATTCACCTTAAATTCTAGATTCCAAATATTCCATATCTTACCACCATAACATTATCATCTGTGGCAACATGTGTGGCATCATAGACTGTCAACAGTTGTATATAACTTCCTTCACCTTTCAAATCAATCTATCATCAAAATAACATTCACTACCTTTCCAAAACCAGTTATACTTTAAAATGCAAAGATAAACTTTTCATTTCAAATACGTCTACCTCTTACCAGAGTAACGTCGTCTGCAACTGATGTAGAACGTAATGTTTCCAGCAAAACTTCTTTTGAACAAACTTTAATTGGAAAAACATATTGATTTTGATCTAAACACATTCCCAGAACTTCCTCCATTCTCTACTAAACGTAACTGGTATAACCATACACGCTAAGTTGTTCCTCCAATGACACACACTGAAACGGAACTAAAGTACACAGGCATAAACAGTTTGTAGCGAATGTGTATTGAAAGTCACCACAAAAGGCAAATAGCATAAATAACTCATTATTTAGAAGATACAGAAACCTAACAGCTATGGCGTCTGCGGCGACTACAGCCGAACGTGAAGAAACTGGATATCAAACCGTCTGGCTGATGGACCTGCCTTCGCAGGTTCGCACCGCACACGGCAATTGAAATTAATTAACAACTTTCCTACATTCTATATTTTTGGAAAATTAATTTAAAAATTTATAACAATTGTTCAGGTAATAAATCACCCTTTGAAATCGAGGCACAAGCTACAAAATGTTAATTTGAGTATCAATCGAAATTTTTGTGTCGTAGTGTTACTAACCTGTTCCTTTTTGAATAGTTCCGAGAGCGGGAAATTTAAATGGGGCATTCCCTTAAATTCTCTTTTACAAATTCATTTTTCGTTTTTTCGAAAAATGATGAATGCAAGAATAACTGCCTGCAATCCCAAAATTTTATGTACCTGAAGAATAAAATATAGAAAAGATTGTATTACGTAATTACCGGCCATCATCAAATGCCCTGGATATATTTTAGGCACAAACATATTACGCTAGAAGTTTCTTCATATGTTAATTACAATATTTTTTTGTAATCTGAAAGAAATTCTACTGTAATCGACATCTGTTGTTTCGATTGGACAGGGGAAAAGAAGATTTGGCTGCATTGTTTCTAAGCCAGCACTGGTTTTGTTAAAAAAAATTGTTGGCAGTTGAATTCTTAGAACCAAATATAAGAAAAGGTGTGCAAGTGTACTTCACATTTTTTTACTTGTCCTCACACAGTAACTTTTGGCAGCTGCTGTGTTCAGAAAGAGTATTGTGCTCACTACTGTAATGTGCTGATAGGATGCATCTCTAAATGTGCAATACACACAGAAAGTGTGATAGATCAGAAAGTGTGATAAGTTGGTAGATAAACACAAATGAATATTTAAGAACACTTAAGATTATCTATAATTTTAGTGGGAACAGCATACAAGAAAAAAGTAAGCTGACACAAACATAATTATTTCAGTCCTGTATATCACAATAGAAAAATCCTTTGTCAAACCACAATAAAAAGTTGTGTATGTACATAAAAAATACTATCACATAAAAAAATTACTCACGCTATTGCCGACACAAACATAATAAATTCAGTCTTGTCAAAGAAAATTATTATACAATAAGAAAATTCCTGTCTCAAACCACAATAAAAATGGGTCTATGCATATAAAAATAATATTTTCAGAAATGACACACACAATTGTAATAACTATTGTAAGATCTCTACAGCTACAACATAAAACCAACAATGTTACTGATTTAAAATACAGACAAGAAAGGATATGAACATGAATTATTCTACATATAAATACCAACAGCATAGTAAAATAAATTGCTGAAATGGCAAAGCATTAAAAAAGAGAATGATCATTGTAGTTCCCTCTTAAATTTCTTGGATGGGCTGTCAGAATCCGTGCCTGGAACTAAACACACATACAATCAGAACATTGGACTAGAAATTGCATTACGTAAAAGTTGAAGAAAAGAAACCTAAAGAACTTGCCTATCAAGTTGCTGTTACGGTCAACTTTTTAGGATCTTGTGGATGTTGCCTGAAAAATATATTGAAAATAGTTAAACTTTTGAAGCTATTAGGACATTCAATTATTATCAATAATACAAGTACATACAATCAAACGTTGGCACTCTTTCTTGTTCCTTCTTGGAATGTGGCACAATGTAGACAGGAACCAGGTTTTCTGCAGTCCAGAATCTTGTAATGAGATACCATTGGTTAGCTTTTGACTTGATTGATGCATTGATTGCATCAAGTTTTGAATCAGCCACATTATCGTATTTTCCTCTGGGAAACACCATTAAGTTTCTGTGGTCATCTACAGTATGCACTCGCAGTAAATCTAATTCTGTAACAGAACAGAGGCAAATAAACAAATGAGCATGTATGTTCGGAAACGAGATGGATGTGCCTTTTTCTTGTTCAATGAACAGTAGAAGTGAGAGACAAAGATTCAAACTGAACAATAACTCACCTAAAATACATAAATACTTATGTAGTATGTACTACAATGCTTCAGATGCCAAATTACGATTCTTCATATTCCTAAAAAACCAAACAAAATATCAACAAATCTGTACAATGTTAACAAAAAGATTAGTAATAAACTTAAACTGTTCTTACCTCCCATGGTAATATTATGATATGATTAATCATATCAGCATCCAATTCAATGGTGTCAGCAATTGTACGCAGGTATATGCGTGACAAATCTATAATAGCATCCATATCCTGCCGGCTTTTATGCTTACAGGCACATGATCTTCTAGAATCAAAACACTGCACTTTGCTTGACTTTTCGTACAGTTTAACAATATATTTAAACTCCATTTCTCCATCCACATTACTGAATATGGCATCAGCCTGTGTATTTACAAAATCAACGCCATGATCATTTATAAGAGCGTGAAAGCGTGAAAACAAGTCATCATCTGTAAGCCTAGTATCCGCTTTGACACACATCAATAAAAATTTAATCTCAGGACGTAAATTCTCCATGCTGAGTAAAAACTCAAGCGACATTATGAATTATCTGTTCAGGGCAAAAACCAACAATTCTAAAATTATTTACTTGTAACCAGACAAACAAAACCAAAATATCCATGTTATATACACACCTTGGCTTTCTTCAATTAGAAATAAACTAATGCCAAAACAAACAACACACCGAAATTTATGTGTTGACACTGTTGCTTCAGGTCACACAGCAACTACTGGAACAGTAGAGGTTAGGTCACAGGCTAGATTAGAATTGTGAAGTATGTCACGTCCAATATTTCAAATACTTAACTTAAAAACTAATAACTATTTAGAACTATTAAAAGGACCATAAGGACCATAAACTAATAAAGAAAGAGTAAAGACGAATACCGTAAATTAAAAGGACGTAACATGAAACATACACAGCTTTTCTTATAATAAAGTTATATTCATTTACCATTAAAATTTCAATATACTTACAAAGCGAAGTCTAAAAGCACTGTTCCGCAACACCAATAGAAAACAAGTTAAAACTTTTTCGTCATAAAATTAAAAAAGGTACGCAAAACACGGATAACGTTTGAACTCTCTCTAGCAACAAACAACAACAAAACCAGTGCTGGCTTAAAACAATGCAGCCTAATCTTACTTGATCTTACTCTTCCTGTGTCCAAACGAAACACAGTTGTCGATTTCTTTCACATTACAAAAAATATTGGAATTGATACAACGTACATAAGAAGAAAGGCTTCTAACGAAATATGTCTGTGCCTAAAATATATGCAGGACATTCGAAGATTGCCGGTAATAGTGTAAGACAATCTTTTCTATAATTTTATTCTTCAGGCTCATAAAATTGTGGCATTGAAGGCAGTTGTTCTTGCATCCATCATTTTTCGAAAAAACGAAAACTGAATTTGTAACAGAGAAGGGAATGCCCCATTTAACTTTCCCGCTCTCGAAACTATTCAGAAGAGAACAGGTTAGTAGCACTGCGACACAAAAATGCCGATTGATGCTCAAATTAGCATTTTGTAACTTATGCCTTGATTTCAAACAGTGAATTGTCACATGAACAATTGTTATAAATTTTTTAATTATTGAAAAATATAAAATGTAGGAAAGTTGTTAATTTCAGTTGCCGTTGCCGTGTGCGGTGCGAACCTGCGAAGAGATCCATCAGCCAGACGCGTTGATATCCGGTTCCTTCACGTTCGCCTGTATTCGCCAGACCACGCCAGACGCCATAGCTGCATCGAACTAGATAGCTGCAGGTTGCTGTAGCCCATCCAAACTATTAAATCGCATCGAAATCTGTGTGCTTATAGGTAAGCCCCTATTCGATCTCTGATGGAAAATGATATGTGTGGTTGTTATATCATTTGGATTTTAAATTTTGAATGTTGAATGCTTAAAATTGGGTCCAAGTAGCACAAGTGTATGAGCTTCAAATTTCCTCTCATTGTCTTGAACATGTTAATGTACTCGACGTACATTACATGATTGTATTTCAATCGTTGTATTTCAATCGTTCTGATGAATGAAACGTTTCAGTCGTTTAATTTCCAAGTCTATTAGAAGATTTTGCAATATTTACGTACAGCATTCAGATTCATCGTATTTTATTTCAATTGTGTTGAGCTTTTGCCTTTAACGGGTTGCACTTTCACATGACTGGTGTAATAGTGTTTCTGTTATGTTCTTCAGTTTTCTAATTTGATTTCAATGTCACAATGGAACTTCTATATAGCCACATTTACTTCCCTTGACGTTCTACATCCACCTTTGTTTCTGTTACAGACTGAGGTGTACTTCCTTTTGTGCCTAAGGTTCTCTTTGATTGAAGATTTCCTCAATTTTTACTTGTTGTGCCTACGGTTTTCTTTTGAAAGAAAAAGGATATTTAAGGTACGTTGTATGATTTGTGTATGGTATTTGCCATTTGTGGTGGCTCCCAATACACATTCGCTACAAACTTGTTTATGCCTGTGTACTTCAGTTCCGTATTGTAATTTGATTCGCAGATGGCTGACAATATCCTCGATGATTGTGTTCCTCAGAAGGCCATAGAACTGTTTACGAAACCTTGCCAACTTCCAATCAATGTTGCCTTCAAGATCCTTTCCTGGGAGAAGGTCCAGAGCAGGTACAAAGATGGCACGACAACCAAGTGCATACTAAAGGTGGATGACCACACAAAGTTCATGGTGTTTCCCGGAGCAAAATATGACAATGTGGCTGATTCAAAACTTGATGCAATCAATGAGTCAATCAAGTCAGAAGCAAACCAATGGTATCTCATTACAAGATTCTGGACTGCAGAAAACCTGGTTCCTGTCTGCATTGTGCCACATTCCAAGAAGGAACAAGAAAGAGTGCCAACGTTTGATTGTATGTACTTGTATTATTGATAATAATTGAATGTCCTAATAGCTTCAAAAGTTTAACTATTTTTAATATATTTTTCAGGCAACATCCACAAGATCCTCAAAGTTGACCGTAGCGGCAACTTGATAGGCAAGTTCTTTAGGTTTCTTTTCTTCAACTTTTACGTAATGCAATTTCTAGTCCAATGTTCTGATTGTATGTGTGTTTAGTTCCAGGCACGGATTCTGACAGCCCATCCAAGAAATTTAAGAGGGAACTACAATGATCATTTTCTTTTTTAATGCTTTGCCATTTCAGCAATCTATTTTACTATGCTGTTGGTATTTATATGTAGAATAATTCATGTTCATATCATTTTTTGTCTGTATATTTTAAATCAATAACTTTGTTGGTTTTATGTTGTAGCTGTAGAGATCTTACAATAGTTATAACAATTGTGTGTCACTTCTGAAAATATTCGTTTTATATGCAAAGACCCATTTTTATTGTGGTTTGAGACAGGAATTTTCTTATTGTATAATAATTTTCTTTGACAAGACTGAATTAATTATGTTTGTGTCAGTTTAGTTTTTTCTTGTATGCTATTCCTACTAAAATTTTAGATGATTAAAAGTCTGCTTAAATGTTCGTTTGTGTTTGTCTACTTGATCTAAAATTAGATCATTCCACCAATTAATAAGTAGTTGGAGAAAACGTTGCAAGGTCACTTAAATCTGGCTTAATTTAAAGAAAACCTATCATGAAAAGGAAATATATCATTATTGATATTGAAATGGCGACTTACGTTTGTCTGAAACATTTCATAGGAAGAAAACAATTCAATAAAGCAACAAACAACCTTTAATAACAATAAATCACTCATCACAGTGGCTTTTATGTTTCTTGTTCTGTTTTTGTGCAAGCTTTCATGTGTCCTTAAATCTTTCGAGATACTGTTACCATAGTTTCCATTAATTTTTGCCTAAATCATAACTCAAAATATAAATCCATTTATATGTCCTTACACAATTCCTGTCACACAACGTAAATATAAATCTAGTCACAGTAAGGGTAGGTAGGAAATAACATAGAACAAACGTAATGGGCAAATGTTGAATTTTAATATATTGTTGTATTGTGGGTTCTGTGGGGAGCCGATATCAGTGTGAGTCGTAGTTCACCTGAGGGAAGACTGGCGACGAGCTCAAAGCTCGCGCCCCTTTTATTGGGTGATTGGCAAAACAACAGGAAGAACAAAGGCGATCGTAAAACAAAACTATTGTTGGGTTCTGGCTGCATGTATAAGAGGGTGTCGCTACCAACAGTGATCACTGGTGGCCATGCTTCGGAGAGCCTTCTGCTTGTTTGGGTGTAACCTGGTTAGGTTATAGCGACAATACTACATTATTCCCTCTTTTTAGAACCCCTCTCCTTGACAAAATCCTCGTTTTGTCACTCCCTAACTTTTTCGCCTTTGTCTCCGTTACACATTTTGGTTTTACAATTCAAAATTCAATGCCCTAACGTTAACGTTATACAATTCTAATAAATTAATTTGCAAACTTTACTAAAATCCTTAACTAATCCTGTGGACTTCCACCTTGTACAAGCCTACGGGTCGCAACCCTACTAGCTTGACTCAGTGTGCAAACAAAAAGAAATTGACTTCACCCCTAGCATGTAGCAATGCACTAGTATGACTCCTTCTCCGGACCACTATCAAGCCTGTTTAATAGTAGTTTAATCCTTCAAGGACGTCAACCACGGGGATCCGTTCCAGTTTAATTTGTGATTATATCTTGACATCTTGATGTCCTGTAGTGTGACAGAGAACCTGTAACACACAAAAGTGCTGGGAACAGTACAAGTTTGACATTTGAGCAGCTGCCAAGGGCGTAAGATTCTTAGCCCTTGGTGTCTCCTACTCGGCTAACTAATCCTATCTACGTGACACCTTAAAAATCTAAACCTCTCCTAACCCTTAACCTTTTTGAAGGTTATGCATACTTGCCTTTTGGATTCTTGATGGGGCGCGTATCTGATCCAGCGTCGTTTTCCTCGTTTCTGCGTTGAGTCTCCTTTGTCTGCGTTGCTGTGGTCTCTCCTTCGTCTTGACGTTTTTGAATGTTGCAATTTTAATTCATTTCTCTCTTTTCCACTGTGAGTATGCTATTGTTTACTTTCAGCAGCACAGTTGTTTGTATTTTTGTTCGTCTTTACTTCTCGACTCGCTTAGTCGATTACTCGAACTCGCGGTTTTATTTCCGCTAGTCCTTGCTGAGGACCCCTTTTCGTTCCTTCCGGTCGTTCCCCGACACGTGGGGGCTATCCCCACTCCTTTTTGATCACGTGATCGTGCGCGCAACACTGCTCCAGCCCCGGGATTGGTCAAACTTCGCGGTATTGTTACGCCCTGGTCAAGCGCGTCGGTCCGCGTCGCTTGGCGTCAGTCTGCTGCCAGCTGCTGAACTGTCCAAGCCGTTGTGCCGTTCGCCCCAGGATTTTCCGGAATTTCGATGTAAAGCCTTGTGCTAAATTGTGGTTAAATTCGCATTGCTCAGCTAATGCAACACAAACCCAAAAAACGAGAGGTCAAGAAAGACACACTTACTTTGTTCCAAAGGGGCTTTTAAAAAATAAACTCTCTTTGTTTTATTCCACAACAGCTACGTAGCTCCTGGAGAGTAGGCAACCCTCAACACCGTATGGCCTATAATTTTTTGGGGAAAACACCACTGCCCAGACCCGCTCTTTTCTGCCCGTTTTCTGCTCGTTCCAAAGATGGAAGTTCACCGGATCTTAATCCAACACTTTGTGGGCGTCATAATAGGCGACCCCACCTACCGCAGAGTGAGTATTTCTACGATTTCCTCGACTTTGCTGTGCGTCTTGTTGGTGCTTCCCTGGTCTGTGTCCCCTTCTCCGTTCTGAGACCAGTCCTTCTTCTTCCTTAGATTTGCATTCAGTGCATCCAGGCCGCCTCAAATAGCCTGTTTTGGTCCGTTGTGGATCCTTCTTTCTTTCAATACGAGCAATTTGTCCCCGCTCCCATGCTCGCAGAGGAGTGGTTCTACGCATGTAATTGTTGCCTGGAGCCATGTTACGTAAGTCTGTTACTTTCTTAATTACCCTTTTTCCACTCCCTTACTTCTCCTTTTCTTTATTGTCACAAGTCCTCCTTCTTTATAGATCCTCCTTCAGACGGACGTATTCCGCAACGGCGGGTTCCGGGCGGATGATTTCGAGGGAAGTCCCCTAATCCCGCAAGTTCCGCCGCCCGGCATCGTTTACCCCGAGGGACTGATAGCAGACCCGGAATTTGTCGATCTGACCATGGAAGATTGAGTGAGTCAACTTTATTATTCCTCTTTTTCTTTTTTTTTTTCAACCCAAGGAGAACGCTTTAGTCACTTAGTTCTTGTGCCTATTTTGTTCTCCTTCTGTCACCTGGGTACACTCACTTACGTGTGTTGTTTTTGTTTGATTTGTTTTGTAGGCATCGGACGATTCCTTGAAGTCACCCTGACGCTTCGTGTTCCATGTTCCCTTGGCCTCCTGTGAAGTCACCATTTTTCCTCGTGAACCTTCACCATTTTCATTTTTAAGTGTTCCTCGTTTTCTTTGCTTTCCATATTTTCCTCTCTGTTTTCTTTCTGTTGTTTGCATGTTTGCATGTTTTATTCCCTGCATGTTTTGTTCCCTGCTTATTTAATATATTTCCATGACTACTCTGTATCTGGTGTTTGGTTGTGCATCCTTATCCCCCTCCCTTTCTTTTCACTTCTTTTGGGACCTTAAGTCAATAAGGATAGCTCTTTTTTTTAAATTTATTTATTTCACTGGTCAATTTGGCAACAGTTTAATTTAACAATTTTATTTACTGCGTTTTACATTTGGACATTGTTTCGCTGCATGAAATCTCTGCTTGCACCTTCTGCATCTTAAACTTTTTCTCGGATCACTTGGATGAATTTTGAATTTTCCTCTCTCACGCTCTCTTCTCTCATACAGTTCATCCAACCACTCTTTTCTGCCACAGGCCGTTTGTGAATCATTTATTGGATACAATTTCCACTTAGCATTTAACATGACTCCTCCACACACGCATTCACACTTTTTCTGGGATTTCACTGATTGCAGCTTATTCTCTATTTCCTGGATTGCTTGTTTTTCCATCTCCATACGTTTTTCTATTTCTTTTAACTTTCTGTCTTCTATTTCACAATCCTCCACACTAACCTTATTAATTTCTACTTCTAACATTTCAATTTCCTCAGCCAAATCGGACACATAGAGTTTCTCATTCACATCGATCACTTCAGTTTCTGAATCTGAATCATTTAGTTCAAGGTCTTTAATTAGAGAACTAGGTAGCAGTGTTTCACTTAACCTTTGAGGTCCCGGCAACTTGATAAGAGGAGGGAAGCTCAGGGTTGGAGACTCCTCCGCTTCCCGCAGGGACGCCCCCAGACTCCTGTCTGCCTCCAGCACTGGAAGTTCCCACTCCAACTCCGCCGACGTGCTGGGCTGGACGAGTTGGGCTCGGCAGAACCGTCAACCGCGGCTGCTTTCCTCTTCCCCGCTCCAGCTTCAATGGACCGCTCACTATTTTGGCTTTCTTGCTTTCTTGAATTTTCTTTTCTTGCTCGATTTTTCTTTTCATCTTCTCCACCACGCTCTGAAGCTTCCTTTGGTCTGCCGGTTGAGTGGTAGTTAGTTTACTCGGTCTTTTGGCGCTGATTATTTTCCTTTCTCGTTCTTGCTTTCTGGAAGCTATTCTCTCAATAGAAACTTTTCTCATTGGAATGTCGTCTAGTTTAGATGTTTCCATGCTGGTGGCTCACGCGTCTGACCTCGTCAAAGGGTTGGGACGGACTGATGCCTCTAGTTTGATTTTGTTTGGCATTCCCTAGCGTCTCTAGCAACCCGTTAGGTCCTTATTGTCGGTATCATAGATACTCATTATTTAAATCTCGCGGCCTTTCACTTTCACCTACAGCTGTTCATTCAATGAAAAGTAGCCATGCATTTCTCATATCATCTTGCTTGTTTACAGCCGTGTCTGGTGCCGGGCATCTCGCTAGCCGATCTATGTGCACTATCAGCTTTTTGCTGGGATTATCAACTCTTTCAATTCTTGCATTACAGTCATTTATTAGGTTTAGGATTCTGTAAGGTCCTTCCCATCTGGTTATGAGTTTGGCAGAGATTCCTTTCACTCTTCTGGGATAATACAGGTAAACCGAATCTCCCTCTAGGAATGGTGATAGCGTTGCATTCCTATCATAATAGGCTTTCATTCTTTTCGCAGCCTTCTTGCTCATGTGTGCGACCGCTTCATGGATGTCCTGCATTGTTTTCCTCACCCAGAAGGGATACATTTTATGCATCTCTTTATTCTGAGGTGGTGATCCTCTGTCCAGATCCAAAGGGCTTCTCATGGCTGCCCCAAACATAACCTCATATGGTGAGAACTTATGTGAAGAGTGAGGTAAGTTTCTGTATGCCTGGGCTATAAATGGCAAATATTTTGGCCAATTTTCTCGGTCTTGCTCCACCAGGATCATCAGATGTTGTTTTAGTGTCTTAATCCATCTCTCTGCCTTTCCGTTTGTTGCAGGGTGGAACGCTGTTGTTCTAAGCTTTTTGATTTGGTAAAGTTCCATTATTTCCTGGAACAGTGTGGAATCAAAAGCTTTTCCCTGATCTGTCAACAAGGATTGAGGCGCACCAAAGATGGAAAACACATGAGTGACAAGTGCTTGTGCTACTTCATCCGCTGTCTGCTTATACAATGGCACCACCACTGGCCATCCAGAGAAGGCTTCAACTGCGACCAGTATGTACTCAAATCCTTCTTTACTTTTTGGATTTATAGGTCCACAGATATCCACATGCCAGCGTCCGTGCAGAACTCCTTCTTGGAACAACTTCAGTGGCACCTTTGTCTGATGAGCTGGCCCTTTGAACTTGGCACAAATTCCACATTGGGAAATTACCTCATAGGTGTCCTCAAACATTCCAGGCCACCAGAAGAATCTCTTTATGTATGCCAAGGTTTTGGACACACCAAAATGATTTCCAACTCCCAGCTGTTCATGGTATGTTTTTACCGTTGGCTTCACAAGTTTGGCTGGTAGAATTAGTTGTAATTCTTCCTTTTCTTTTATTCCACTAGGATGCTCAAACTTGCGATAAAGGATTCCTCCCTCTATTACCAGCGAATTAAACTGGTACCAAAGTGACCTGGTTTTGTGGCCATTTTGTGCAATTTCCTGGAATTCTGGTTTCTTCTGGTCTTGTACTGCAACCATGATGGGCATGATATCAGCATCAAGCAACTGTGCTTTTCTGATATCTTTTGGACTCAGCCCATCAGGAATGACTCTTGTCCAGTTAACGTCAACGGTGTCCTTTGTCATTCTGGTAATTTTCCTTTGCTCAAGTAAGCAATCCGGACATGTATCTTCACAGTGCACTTCTGCTTTGCAGTGGCAAACTAACACTGCTTTGTCTCTTTCTTCCAGACGATCACATTTCTTGCAATCATCGCAAGGTCTTCTTGACAGTGCATCTGCATGCCCAATGCTGTTTCCTTTTACATGCACCACCTGGAACTTGTATGGTGCAAGTCTTTCCAACCATCGTGCCAACTTTCCAGTGGGGTTTTTGAAGTTTTTCAACCACTGTAATGCTGCGTGGTCAGACTTCACTATAAACGGTGCTCCTGCCAGGTAATGGTGAAATGCTTTTACTGATTCTACTACTGCCAGTAGTTCCCTGTGTGTTGTGCAGTAATTTCGTTGAGCTGGATTGAGTGTCTTTGACCAGTAAGCTATAGTGACATCTTTTCCATCCTGTTCCTGACTCAGGACACACCCTAGACCTGTTAAACTAGCATCAGTTGTGATGGTGAAAGGTCCTTTTGTGATGTCTGGTGTGCCTAATATTGGTGCTGTAGTCAGTAAGCTCTTTATTTTGTCAAATGCTTCCTGACACTCATTGCTCCACTCAAAACTCTGTCCTTGCTTTTGCAACCTGAATATTGGTGTTGCTATGGTTGCCATGTGGGGAACATACTTGGAGTAGTACTGAACCAGCCCTAACCATGACCTTACTTCTTTTACGTTGGTCGGTGCTGGCCAGCTAAGGATTTTGCTTATTTTGTCTTGATCCGTTTTTATCCCCTTTTCAGACAACCTGTGACCCAGATATGTGACTTCTGACTGGAAGAGTTCACACTTCTTTGCCTTCAACAGAAATCCTGCTGCTCTTATTCTGTTGAATAAGGCCTCAAGCCTCTGAAGCATTTGTGGAAAACTGTCTCCTCCAATACAGATGTCATCCAGGTATACTGACACAGTGTCTCCTAAGTCATTTTCAGGGGTTTTTTCTTTAGCGGGCATGATCACTCTGTCTGTTATGTACTGGAAGGCACCTGGTGCTGCAGATAGCCCAAAACTCAGTCTTGTAAATTCAAATTGTCTGTGTGACAATCCCAAGCCTTCTGGCAGAATTATAGCCGTTTTGGGTTGGTCCTCTGGGTGAATTTCTAGATTGTGATATCCATGTGCTAGATCAAAGGCATGATACATCCTTTTTCCGCCCATGTGCTGTAGTAAATCTTGCACCCTTGGTATCGGCATTGCTGGCACTCTAGTGACTGCATTAAGAGCGCGATAGTCAATGCATACCCTTACTTCCCCAGTCTTTTTCATAACACATAAGATGGGTGAAGCCCAAGCTGACTGACTAGGCCTTATTGCACCTTGATCCAAATACTTTTTGATAGTTTCCATTACTGCCTGTCTATAATGGAGTGGTATTGGCCTAGCTGTCTGCTTTATGGGTGGATGGTCACCAGTGTCTATTCGGAACTTTATCCGGGGACACTTTCCAAAAGTTGTGTTGTCTTTTGCGAAAACGTCATGATGTTTCCGCAATAAATTAGTTAACTCCTGCTTTTCTGTTTCAGATAGCTGTTTACACCTTTCTACCAAATCCTGCAAATCCTTTGGAAGTGGTTCATTCTCCCCAATTGCGGGAAGATTCGGAATGGTGTTTATTTCTGCATCAGAAAAAGGAGTTGTGTCATGGTTACTTACATTGACTTGGACTGTTTCATCTGTGTCCATGCCTTCATCAATGTCTTCGTCAACCTCTTCCTCCTCCTGAAAATTTGTGCTGAACTCCTGCTCATATTTATCCGGATGTAGGATAAAAACTTCTCCTAACACTGCATACTTAGGAATTTGTAACGCATTTGTCCCCTAAGTTTTGCATGGTTATAGAGATTGGTGCAGTAAGACAGGGTATGACTCCAGACTGTGCTATCACTCCTAGTGGTAGCCTAGATACTTTGTTTCCGAATGCTGGATTGGAAATGAACAATCCCAGCTTAGTCTCTCCTGGTAACTGGCCGCGCTTATTTAGGGATCCCTTTTTACTAGTTCCTTTGGAGCCTGACAACACTGCTTGGTCCGCCACTTGAGTTTCCAAGACCACCCTGCTCTGGGTGTGGCCCTGTCCACCCAAGTCAAGACCCTGAGTGTTTCCACTGCTCTCAAAGGCGCCAATTCCTTCACCTATTGGCTCATCAGTTACCGCATCTGTTACCAGTTTTGTCTGTATTTCTCGCTCTACAAACGGTCTTAATTTAAAGCTGCCTTCAGCTCTTTTTGTGTAGGCAACCCTGTCTGTTGTGTAAATTCTGGCAGTTTTCGTTTCTCCCAATGTAAATGGTACTTGTACCCTGTCAAGCCCTTCACCAATCTCTAGAACTTGCTTTTTGATGCCTATCACCGCATCAAACTTGTGTAGGAAATCTATTCCCAAGATATTCTCATGAATATCTGCCTCATATGTGTTATGTTTAAACACCTTTCCTCCAATCTCGAATTCGGTCATTGCTGGACCGTACAGATTAGCTTTGTGTGATGTAACTCCTTTGAGTTTGAGTTTCGCAACTGGGAGGTCTCTAGTCCTTGGAATAACTGTAATAACAGCTGCAGTGTCAATGCATCCACTTTTATTTACATTCAAGATTTTACAATCTATCATGGGTGCTGTATTTACAGTTGTGCATACTAAACAAGGAACTTCTAGAACCTCCCGATGATTCTCAGACTGAAAGGAACATTCTTTTTCCTTTGACAATTCTTTGTCTGGAGACATCACCGGTGGTTTTACATTAAGACTAGAACTTATCTTATCAGTCTTTTCACTCTCAACCTCCATTGCCACCGTGCCATTGGAGGTTGACTCTAGTTTTCCTGCTCCTCATCTGGTTTAGGAACATGAGGTGGCTTTTTGTTACCAAGTCCAAAATTACCATTTTTAATAAACCACTGCATAGTAGCTTTATACAAATCTGGTGGTATATTTGGCATTGAAAAGTCCTCCTTATTTTTATTACTTTTGCAGTCCCTCATAAAATGCCCTACTTTTCCACATTTATGACAAGTGGACTGCTGATTGTCTCTAGCCATGTTCCGACAATTAGCCATCCTGTGACCTAACCTGCCACAGTACCGACACGTCATGTTTTTATCGGGGTTGTCCGAAAAGCCTCCCGAAAAGCTGCCTCGGCCTCTGCTGAAGCCTCTGCCTCGTCCTCCTCTGCCGCGGCCACGTCCCCGACCGCGACCTCGCTGTGTGGAGACGTCCGCGTCCTGCTGGGCACTCGTGGAAGGCTCAGAGGGAAATACCATGTTGACCTTGGCATCCTTGTGTTTGGTCTTCCCCTCTGTTTCTTCTTTATCCTCTTCTGCTCTTGCCACACGAACTCTCTTAGCTGGAGGTTCGTCTATTTCTAGGCTAAGGCCTCTGTTGAGCGTTTTCATAGCTTCATCCAGGGTAGGTAAGGCAGCAAAAGCTAGCCGTGCTGCCGCCTTCCTGTCGGCAAGGCCTTTAATGAACCTTTCCACTAAGGCTTCCTGTATGTCCGCCTCCTTCATGTTGCGAAGGTAGGACCGTCCCAACCGTTCCACTTGTCTGGCAAATTGCCTGATTGATCTTTTTCTTGTGTGAGCGTGTTAAAATCATTCTTTCGCTCCCACATGGAGGCTGTCTTGCTGAATGTTTTGACAAGCGCCTCATCCAGACTCTTAAACGTTATTGGCACTTCCTGATGTTGCAAATTTGCTATAACATCCGTGGCGTTTCCTGTTAACGCCTGTACCAATGCCGTCTTTTTATCTTTGTCGTCCCAATCGTTTGCCTCTGCCACTGTTTGGAACTGAAGCTGGTACACGGAGTAGTCAGCCTCTCCGTCATACTTTGGGGCCTCATTATACTTTTTAGGCTTGTTCATCTTCTCCAGTAATTTCATGAAGAAGTGATTTGTGGCAGGATGATCTTGCCTTTCTTGCCTCTCTTCCTGCTCATCATCTGCCTCGCCGCATCACTTTCCCCCCCCACACCACACCCGTCACTCACACCACTCCACAACAGAATGGGATCATACACACTCCCATACAAGATCAAATCAACATCGCACTCTCGCTCCGATCTCTACTCGTATCGCTCTATGGACAAAGAACGATCTCACACTCTCTCTCTCTCTCTCTACTCTCTACTTTACATCATATATACAGATTAGTTTAACTCAGTGGTTTCTTCTAGTGTCATTGGTCGTGGTGCGCAGTGGGAGGGGCGCGACACACGAAAACTCTACATATCAATAGACAGATTTAGAGCATATATATACGTGTGACAGTATAACCAACATCGCAGCACACACACACACTCAGAGAAATACAGCTACACACGACGAGTTGCTGACACTGCGTGGCACGAGACTCGAACACGCTAGGACACAACAAACCCGACTCTCACAATATAATATCCACACACACAAAAGAACGGCGAACATCTCAAAAACACACGGGCAGTCGAAGTAGAACGGGGGAGGGGTATGATTACGTATATGTTTATACGGAGTATTATGGACATCTATATATATCTAAGGAAGCGTGAGCTCTCTCTCATCTATCTCACTAATCCTTCTCAGCCGCACACACATAAGACAAGTGTCCTGAGACTAAAAACACACATGTAGGTAGTTAGAGAATTGTATCTCTCTCTATACTACAAGTAATAACAAACACGTAGGCACACAAAATTTCTCTATCTCTCTATATCTCAGATTTCAGGGAGATCTTTATCACTGGAAGAGGAGAGGTGGGGGGGGGGGTGGGTTTGGAATGGGAAGAAGAGATATATAGTAGGAGTAGAGGGGTAGTTAGGAGAGGAGGGAGAGTGAGAAGAGAGATGGTTATTTAAGAGGGAGGATAGAATGGAGTAGGAGGTTAGAGGGAGAGGTAGGGTGGGGGGGTTATGGGTTGAGAATGTGAAGTAGGGGATGTATTGGAAGAAGTAAAATTATGGAGTAAAGAGGTAAGAAGTTGTATAGTTTGAGTTATGAAGTGAGGTAATGGTGGTTAATTGTTGGATATAAGGGTAAGTTGGGATGAGGTATAATTGGGGATAAAGTGATGGAAGTGATATATGTATAGTTTTGTAGAGGGTGAGAGTTTATAAACGTATTTAATGAGAATGTATTAGTTGTTAAAGAGAAGTTTATTAAGGGATTGGAATATAGTAGTAGAGAAGTTATAAGATTAAGTTTTATAAGTTACAAAAGATGAAAAAATGTTGTATTGTGGGTTCTGTGGGGAGCCGATATCAGTGTGAGTCGTAGTTCACCTGAGGGAAGACTGGCGACGAGCTCAAAGCTCGCGCCCCTTTTATTGGGTGATTGGCAAAACAACAGGAAGAACAAAGGCGATCGTAAAACAAAACTATTGTTGGGTTCTGGCTGCATGTATAAGAGGGTGTCGCTACCAACAGTGATCACTGGTGGCCATGCTTCGGAGAGCCTTCTGCTTGTTTGGGTGTAACCTGGTTAGGTTATAGCGACAATACTACAATATTAAAAAAAGTACATGTATCAATGTAGCAATATTTCCCATATAGAAAGCAATTGAATAAAAAAAAACCTTAACAGAAAAGTAGAAATTTTACCTAGAAACAAATATTCAAAATATTAAAGAAACACTCAATCGCTTTTGATTAATGTACATTTTTTAACAGCTTAACTCTAATCAAAAGTATTATTTGAGATACAGTTTGTAATTCAACAAAGTAATATCTCTAAAAAAAAAAAGGAAAGAACAATCACCCCCTTTTGGTTGCCGTCTACTGTTTATATTGTTCGATTTAACTCCTGACATGACTACACTTTCTGCCATCCCTCCGATGAACCCCCACCAAAATTAAAGAAGTCCTCTGAGCTATAAAAGGTTACGTCTTGTCTCCTAGAAACTTCAATGTCTCAATAAACATAATAACTTTTTCTTATGATCAATCTTTTTCGAAAAACGTTTAAATAACAAACTCCAACATTTGTTTTGCTATGCTTCGCCGTCTGCCGTCTCTATCGTCTGCTCGTCTGCTCTGCTAAAATATCCACCATATCAGAGTCGCGCTGCTGAAATACGATGTAGTCCTGTTTTTCCGAATAAATAGCTTCACCGGTTAAAAATTTTAGAAAAAAGGTAGCCCAACCCAATACGAAGGAATAAACGATGCTGTGTTTTTTTTTAAACAAAGCCTAAATAAGTCTAACCTCTGCGCAAGTTTCCCCTCTGCCTGGCTTGCAGGGAGGAACTGTGCCAGCTGTGCTCACAGCGTTATCACGTACGGCACCCCTACAACAATGAAACACGCCATTGCACAAGCATCATAACGAACATTAGGTACATTTATGAAAAAAAATCACTTTTCCTTCTCGTTCTTTACCAAAGCAATTACTACCTTTTTGTTTTTATCTTTTTCTTTCATTTCTTTACTAAAACACAAGTCCAATTTCTTCCTGTTTGAAATGTTGGTAGCTTCAGGGTGCTCACTTTCCAGGCCCACTGGCCTCCTCCACCCCCCGGGTTAACCTATGGTCTCGGTTGTTTGAGTATAGCTTTGTTTTAGTTCATTACCTCGACCAACCATAGAAACGCATAATGCAAACTCGTTTTATTCAAAAACTGACAGACAGCTTGCCATCGGACATACCTCAAAAATTTTCTAATTTTTCGTAGTATTTTTCATTAGAATTTAGTGTGAATTGCTTCGACAGGATCGACTGCGCCCATAAGGGGCCATCGTCAAGAATAAATAAATAAATAAATAAAAAACTCACGGGCGTGAGCAATAGGCACCCCTAACGGGGGCCTAAAAATATGGCGTTTTACGTTGATTTTAACGCAACATAAAACACTCATGAATTGAAAATAATAACTAATCTTTATTTGCATAGACAAATTTAATGCTTTAGGACAAAACAAGGTACAAGGTCACTTATTCAAACAGAGATAGGAGGACAATAAGGGTGAAAGAGCTTTTAAAAATTCAATTTATTTCCGAAGACGCTTTGGTCGTCCACCAGTTTGAGTTGCTTCGGCAGATGCGGGACGCGCGAAATTCAAAGAAACGCAACCACTGACAGCGCAAATGATGAAATGAGTAGTGAAAAGTGAATAAATCGAATTTTACCAAAATTACCAATTTTACCGGGGCCGGGTAAATTACCGTATTTTACCGGTATAATACCGTTACTTACCGGTAACGTTACAGGCGTGTACATCCCTAACATGGATACAAAATTTTGTAATTTGTCAAAAATGTTACAAAATTCCGTGTACGTGACAAAACAGTGTATATATTACAGGAAACTGTAACACTCAATACAATTCTCTGTATCACTCGATAGAGAATTCTGTAACTTGGTTGGAGTAGTGGGGGAAAGGCATTGGATGCGCCGGATGCATGACACTGGGCTCCAGCACGATGTCTCGCAGGTAGCCCCGGTGGCCGAGTGGGTAGCGGGGTGGCCGAGTGGGTAGCGGGGTGACCTCGTGATCCGCGGGTCACAGGTTCAAATCTCGGTAAGGTACACATTGGTGAAATAGATGATACTGCTACAGTCCCAGAATGGGACGAAATGTTTAACTTGCTCGCTGAAGTAGACACTGTTCTAGGGTCTTAAACTGTCTTATTTTTATGTAATTTCTCAAACACCTTAGTCCTTAGTTCTATCCAAATAAAAATTATGAGACTGATATTTATTTTCTGAATAAGAAACATTTTCTTTAAATATGTGACTGTCCATTAGATATAATAAAGTTCTTGTATTAGCAATAATAAATATATGACTGACTATATGATATAATAAAGTTCTTGTATTAGCAATGTTTCAATTCGTTTCACAAATACTCATGTAAATTGTGGCATTTTAAATCTTCCGGGGAAACGGCGAAAAATCGCGCGGAAACATTCAAATAGGTGCGATTTCGCGCGGATTTACAAGGCGGCGGATTGGTGCTGATCGACTGCCCTCTAGCAGCGGATCCTAGCAGCTTGGGTCTGGCAGCACTTGGCTTGCAGACTCATCTTCTTCATCTTCTCAGCCCGAAGCCCAGTTTTACCGCACTTGCAAACGCTTCCAGCTGCTCGATGTGACGGTCCGGGTCAGTCACGGTGCAGGAGGTGGCGCCACTGCCATGGGACGCGACCGGCCGGGCTGAGGAAGTAGTCCCTGTATTGGCGCCCTAACTTGAAGACCAATCAGACCACATCAGCTGAGAGATTTTTATGCAACTAAATAAGGCCGACAAAAAAGAGTCATGCAAGGGGAGGAATGAAACGGGCAAAAGTTGAGTAAACAATTCAACGAAAAATATGGAGACTAAGTCTTTCGCTGGAGGCAGGCCTTTAAAATGGTAAGAAACAACATCGGAATATACAACCCTCACAGAGAACACATGACCTCCCATTGCGGTGTTTTCGTTGCGGTATGAAGTGAATATTCGCAAAGCGTCAAACTCCCGCGTGAGTGCCTTTAAAGAACGCAAAATTTTAAACTCTTCGGAACTCACCGGATCTCATAATGCAACCAAATGAATCATAAAATCATACAATCACACGCGAATTGCCTTACTCGACCAATTCTCTTTGGGACTATGAGCGTCTGACTACTTCAAGGCAACTCCTTGAAAATTCGAAGGGCTTCCCTTCGAAAAAAAGTAACTCAAGACAGAGTCTGGGATTTGACCCCGATTACAAGGAAATCCCTTGGAGTCATCCAGGTGTCCTTGAAATTCACGAAAGTTCCTTGAAATCCGAGAAACTTTTTCTTATCGTGCTCTAATTATGACAAGGGGCATCTACGATACGTATCATCTGCTCTCAAGTTCCGGCCCTCTGGAACTTTTGGTCATGATCGCATGGTCTGTTTTTTATGATAATTTTGTACAAATCGCTTGGACACGATTGGCTGTGGTCATAAGGGGCCGTCGTCAAGAAGAATAAAAACCTTTCTGGTGAAAGCAATAGGCACCCTTTTAACGGGGGCCTAAAAAAAAACATGGGCTTAAGCAATCGGTTCCCCTAACGGGGACCTACAAAGTATAAAATGGATATTTTACTGTGTGGTTGTGTACTCATCGGCACGACTATAAAACAACTGCTTCTTCACTTACGTGAGAGATTACTTTCAAGATAGTCGCTATCTTGTTAGGCATGCACAGAATTGATACCGGCAATGATTTTTACTTATTCAACTTTATCTGAGATTTGAGGTCCTTCTCCGTAGGGTGGTTGCAGACAACAGAACGGAGTAAAGAGAGCTAAAACTCAGGTCTAAATTACGTCCTACGATTAGAGTGCGGTGAGTCGAATCTCACTATGAAGATTCTCGCGTTGACAATCCTGGCGTTGGGCGTCATCACATTCGAAGTTCAGGTACTATGAGAAGACTAATTTTTGTGCAACATGTCGCATTGTGGCAATAGCAACTGACTCTTTGAAATGCATCCGAACAATGGTTAAGAGTAAACTGCACCTAATCACTGGTTCTGGTTGGGTAAAGGCGACTTAACTGTGACTTACGATGTTGTACAGTGCAATGCAGTGAACGATGGGAATAGCTGTAACATTTTCCTAGTGTATTTTCAGCGATGTTTCTGACAAATACAACGTTGACCATTTCTGCCAAAGGGCAATGGCAAAAGTAACTAGGACACTTGCCCGACGAAACGACATTTTAAAAAGCTTGATAAGTTCATACACTGTAAAAATCTGACAAACATGCCCTTCGTAACTTACAGTCAAACTCCGTTAGTACGAATCGGCCGGGACCGACGACCCATTACGTTATAACGGGGATTACGTTATAGTGGATTACCCCGATATAACGAATTTCAGCAAAATTTGGGGAAATTACGTTATATTGGGGTTTTTTCGGGAAAAATTGTTAAAAAAATGGTCTATGATGATAATTTACGTAATAAAGGGCCAAATGCATACATAGAGGTACTCAGTGGTCAGACTCCTTCTCAGCCAGCTGCCTGACATAGAAGATGACTGCTTCACCCTGCTTTCAAAGTTGGAGTCTTTTGTGATCAACAAGACTTACAAAGAAAAAAAGCAGAGCAAAATTAGTGATTACTTTGGTGCAAAATAGTTGTTACCTTCATGTTTTTTCATCTATTTTTAAGTTAGTATTACTACACTTACTGTATTTTGTTTTTATGCTATGAGACCTGCAAGTTTATATGGACACACTAGTATTAAATCATAAGTACTAGTCACTAATTAATCCATCTATGTGCAATGCCTGTCAATACCACCTTCATATATTGGAAAACTCACTAAACAACTTTATCCCACTTCTTGTATGCATTTGGCCTTTTTTCGGGGGATTTGATGCGAAAATTCGTTATAAACGGGTGAAATTTAGGGCCTGGGGTCGGGAAAGTGTCTCTTTATAACGGGGATTATGTTATATTGAGGTACGTTAATTCGGGGTTTTTTAGCACTAAAAGGTATACAAATGACCTCGGGAGCGGGCAATCACTACGTTATAGCGGGGCTTACGTAGTACCGGGGTTCGTACTAACGGAGTTTGACTGTATGATTTTTGCACCCACATATTACAAACACAGTTATATTAGAAATGTAGTTCTCTTCGTATTACCAATAAATATCTTAATGTCATAAACCATTTTTAAAAAAGAAAGTTTGTACTAACGAAAAAAAAAAAATGCGTTGGGTTTGTATCTACAAAGCTGCGATTTGTTTGTAATACGAGTAAAATATCTTTGAAATACGAACAGCACTGTTTGTATCACAAATAAAACCATGTATTTAATACATGGTTGCAAAATTAATTGTCAGTTAAAAAGGGCGTGTTTGTAAGATTTTTACAGCACATATAAAAGTCCCATAGGCCTAAGGTTGCCCGGTAACCAAAACGTTTACTTGTTAAGCAAAACGTTGGTTTTGCCATGTGTTTTCAAACGAGATGGGCGAGGCCACTTGAACATATTCTGTATGAACCGTGACTACGTAACGGAACGTAAATTCACAACGTAAATTCGTCATTCTTGCAATTACTCTTGGCTCCGTCCCACTTTTTGCCGGGCCAATCGTAAATCCTTGAAACCCAAAACCTAATGCCTCACCCGTTCTCAACACATCAAGCATGTAAGTGTATTATACTAGCTTTCATCTCGCATGCATGCTCTGCAAATCTAAGTGTGATACTACATGTCAGTTTAAACTGCGAAACTTTAGTTTCGCAGTTACAACTGCAAAACTCATGAGTTCGTCAGTTTAAACTGCAAAACTCCCGAGTTCGTCAGTTTAAACTGCAGAACTACCGAGTTCGTCAGTTTAAACTGCAGAACAGTTTCACGGTTTAAACTGACGAACTCGGGAGTTTTGCAGTTTAAACTGACGAACTCGGGAGTTTTGCAGTTTAAACTGACGAACTCATGAGTTTTGCAGTTGTAACTGCGAAACTAAAGTTTCGCAGTTTAAACTGACATGTAGTATCACACTTAGATTTGCAGAGTGCGATTTACGTACGTCGAGATGAAGTTGCATGTATCGCACACATGCTTGTCAAGACGACACACACAGGAGATCATTACCTTCTGTATGTATGTGAAACATGTTGTTTAGGCCATTCCGCTCGTGGAGAGGAGCAGAGCGTGGACATTGGGCATAGGGGTAGCAGTAGAGGGATGGGACGCTACCCTATAGGGTAGTACCACTCTGTACTACAACACAAAAGAGTGGTATGCCCCCACGCTTTTGTGCTTCTTTCCTCTTCTTCCTGGGCTATTCGCACGACCAGAATAAGGTCTACTATCATATGCAGAGTGGCTGACTTACCCTGCACTTCAGGGAAGTATACCCATTTTACTTTAGTTGAGCGATAGGGCAAGAGGTGAGATGGGGAACGCCACCTCACGCTCCCTCTTCACCTCTTGCCCTCGCTCAGCTGAAGGAGAAAGGGTTGCATGGACACTAAAATACTAGGTACAATTTTTGTTCCTAATTGCTCTACAAACTCAAGTGTCGTAGAATACTGCATTAAAAGGTGCAGGACCAATGGTCCTCCAGTAAAAAGTGTAGGACACGGTGTGTCCTGTATTAAAGAGTGTGGGACACGGTGTGTCCTGTAGTGAAACGGGGCGTGGCTCGCAAGCGTTACAGATCACAAGCGCTACAGCTCACAAGCGCTACAGCTCACAAGCGCTACAGCTCGCTAGTGCAACGGCTCGCTAGCGCGACGGGTCACAAGCACAAGCGCTACATCGAACATCCGACCGTTAGGCGGAGCCGACTATTGACGAGGTTTTGGGCGAGAACTGTCTATTGATCTCAATGCGTATGAGAAAATAAATTGCTTCGTTGGAGTCTCCTCTCTGTCCAAGGCCGAGGCGGATTTCTGTCCAGTACCTTTTGTTGTTAGATTAGCTGTTAAAGTCAATAGCCGCCAGCGGCCTGTATTTATTGTCCTAACTCAAAGAACAAATAATAAATGAATAATTAAATAATAATAATAATAATAATAATAATAATAATAATAATAATAATAAAATAAATAAATTTCACTGGAAAAACAAATGTTACTTGTGTCACTGTCACATGTTATCATGCCTTCTCTGGAGAAAACGTTTCCTGATGCGTTCCTCTGCGTGCAAAAGGATAGGGGCATCACAAAGAGAATGCAGAAAGAAACGTTTTCTCCGGAGAGGGCAGCAAGAAACGTGACACATGTAACTTTAGTTTTTCCAGTGTTCTATATGTTTTAGTAGGAATCGGAGTATACTTCGTGGTGAGTTGTCGAGTTTCGCTCAAATCAATTCGTCGTTGCCAATGATCTCAAAATCATTTTGCAACGATGATGATTAACATTGCGAGGGTTTGTAAGAAACAACAAACTGGATTTCAGGCAGATTCACGGCAGACGCGCCAGCCTCGAGGAGAGAGAGAGAATTTGAATTTGAATTTATTAAGGACATGTACATAGGACTAAAGAGTCCCGTTTGCGTACAGGTCCGCTCTCAAAAGAATAAACGATACATATAAAATTTTGAACAATACAAAAAATAATAGTTATAATAACATAGCAACATACATAAAATGGATATACACTTTTGACTAGTTGAGATAAGGCTTACTACTAACTAGCTTAACAACATTATAGTGGGCAGCTGCATCGGACTTGTTTAAGTAGTTATAGAGTTTAAGGTCATTCCAGATCTTGGAGGCTTGTACCAAAAATGAGTTATGAAACTTCTCAGTTCTATGGATGGGAACAGATAGCATAAGTGAATGGGATCTAGTACTGCGTGAGCTATGGGTAGAGATGAACTTGAAGTTATGATACAAATATTTCGGTGATTGGTACTTAATGATTTTAATAGTGAGAGTGGCGATGGCAATGATTCTGCGACTATGCAAGGTGAGGAGATTAAGTTGTTGATAGAAAGGAGATATATGAGCAAAACGAGACACACCAGTAATAAAACGAACACAAGCATTCTGTAGTCTCTGCAGTTTTGTATGATTGGTATCCGATATATCAGTAAACAAAACCGAGGCATATTCAAGGTGGGGCATGATGAGGGCTGAGATTAAAAGTTTTCGTACATTAGGTGGTATAAAAGATAGATTGCGTTTAAGCTGGGCTAAAGTACCAAGTACTTTCCTACTTAAAACTAAGCACTGTTCGTTCCAGCTTAGTGTTGAGTCAAAATGGACTCCTAGGTTGTTCACAGAGTTAGCATACGGTATTACACAATCTTTTATCATTAACGGTGGCAAGGGCGAACAGTTTAAGGCAGTAATATATCTCTGTGTGCCGACAATGATTGCTTGAGTTTTAGCGATATTCAAAGTAAGATTATGACTATTACAATAAGTTATTACATTATTAATATCACTAACCATTAATTCTAGGCAATGCACAAAATCAGCAGTAGGAAAGTGTAAGTACAGTTGAATGTCATCGGCATACATATGATAAGAACAATAAGTGAGAACCTCAGGCAAATCAAAAAGATAGATAAGAAATAATAATGGGCCTAACACACTACCTTGGGGTACGCCAGTAATTATTTGAGCCCAGTCAGAAACATTAGTGTCTTGTACAAACACTCTATGCATTCGATCAGTTAAATATGATCGGAACCAACCAATTGAGGCGTCAGAGAAACCAATGTACTTGAGCTTGCTGAACAGTAAGTCATGATGTACACAATCGAAAGCTTTAGAGAGATCAAGGAGAACAAGGAGAGAAAGGTGGCGATTATCCATTGCTGCACGCAGATCATCTGCTACTTTGACAAGAGCAGTGACCGTACTATGTTTAGGGCGAAACCCAGACTGGTTTGTGGCAAACAGGCTATTATTTAAAAGAAACTCACTCACTTGACGATGAACCATTTTCTCTAAAATTTTCCCAAGTACACATAAAATACTAACCGGCCTGTAGTCTTTGCTCTCTTTAGGTTCTTTAATCTTTGGTATCGGCACAATATTGGCAAGCTTCCACATAGAGGGAAAAACACTATTTTGTAGACTATAATTAAATAGGTGATCTAGTACAGGCATAAGTGCAGGCAAACATAACCTCAAAAATGTTATAGGGATGTTATCAAAACCAGTAGCTTTTGACTTGACTGAATTAACCGCCCAAAAAATATCTCCAGGAAGTACATACTTAAAATGGAATGTATCAGAGACGGTAGATTTATGTGGCGGAGAGTTAGCATATTTTTCCACACATTGAGAAGTTAAAGTTGCATTTTTTACTGAGGCTACAGAGGCATAATGAATATTTAGATCATTCACAGGAATCACCGGTGCAGGCAGGTTATTAGACCCTTGTGGGTTGAGTGTACGAACTACCGACCATATTTGCTTAGTATTTTTACAGTTAAACTTTTGATAGTAATAATTAATTTTTGCATTTCTAATTGCCTGCTTAACCTTGTTTCTCAACAATCTAAAATTATCAAAGTCAGTCTTATTTTTAGTCCTGTTGCACTTTCTACGAAGAGAGTCTCTTTCTTTTAATTGCTTTCTGATTTCCGTTGTCATCCATGGTGCAGTAGTCTTTACAGCTACTTTAGTTTGATAGGGTGCATGTTTGTTCATGAGATCTAAAATTATATTATTGAAGACATCTAGTTTGCTGTCAATATCTCCTGTTTCATATACTTGGTACCAGGGTGCTGCCTCAACCTCACTTAATAATATATCAGATTGAATGCTTTTGAAATTCCTGTAAGAAAATGTTTGATTGGAGCAACGGGGGACAGAGAAGTTAAACACCGCATAAATTAAATCATGAGCAGAGAAGCCAGCAGCAGGTGTTTGACCAAAACTTATAAGGTTATCAGTGCAGTTGCTGCAAATCACATCAAGAATAGAGTCACATGTTGATGTGTGGTAGGTGGACTCAAAAGGTACACACTCAAGATTACAAAGGTTTAAGAAGTCAGTCACCATTTTTGTATCTTCACCACCTCTACCAAACCCTGCATTGATATCACCAGTAAGGAAAAAATATTTATAATCTACAGAGAACTTATAAATATCATCTAATAAATAGTTTAAATAACCAGCCTTAGGTCTTCTGTATACACCTGCAAAACATATTTTAGTTTGTGCTATTAGCAGTTCAAGTATCACATATTCAGGTTGGTCCGAAGCTCCATTTGAAGAGGAGAGTAGTTTCGCATTATGGCAAGCTTTCACAAAAACAGCTACTCCACCTCCATTCGAGGAAGTTCTATTAATGTTAAATGTATTATAACCCGGCAAATCAAGATTATCATTATCTCTAAACCAGGTTTCTGATACAGTAATAATGTCAATATTACTCTTGTTGAAAGTAGTAAGGAATTCAGATTGATGTGATACATCATTCAACGATTGAGCATTTAAGTGTATTATTTTTAACTTATTTGGAAATCTGTTGGCTATGTTTGAAACATAATTATATAAGCAATAATCTTTCTCATTACTCATTCAGCACTGCAAAGGAAAGTAATTAGGGTGGGCAAAAAAATGTTGTGTGAGCAATCACGTACAGGCTAATTAAATAGACAGGATTGAGCAATATAAAGATTAACAAGTGGAACAAAAACAAAACACACAAAATAAACAAAGAAAATAGAAGAAATAATACAGGTTAGGTATAATGAGTGTTAACATAAACAATTATTACCACACACAGACAGAGCTAGTCAGGAGGGTAGCGGTCAAATAAAGTATTGAAAGAGTCATGATCAGTCACTCTAAAAGGATATCTGAGTTTGGGAGTCTTGACCATTATCACTCCGTCAATTGTCCATACATATTTTGATGAGTAGGCTTGAACAGCTTCTTTCAGAAATTTGAGGCGCAGCTTTGTTAGATCTTCTCTTACTACAATTCCAGTGCCTTTAAGATTCCTTTTGGCTCTGAAGATTTCATCTCTTGTATTGTATCTTGTTAGTTTTACTATGATAGGCCTAGGCTGAGGTCCTTGTTTGCCAATACGGTGAGATCTGTCTATTGTAGAATCGGACAGCTGAACACCCATCTTCTTTGCCACATCCACTACCAGTTGGTCTGTGTTTTCATTTTCAGATTCAGGTATTCCAAATATACGCAGATTGTTCCTCCGACTATATTGTTCTCTCTCATCAAATTTCACATTCATTTCCTGTTTCAGTCTTTCAATCTCATCATTTTTCAGTTTGACTTCAGATTGGAGTTCGATTATTTTTTGAAGTTTATCCAATTTTGCACTCAGAGGGTCAACAGCAGACGCTACAGCCGCTGCGATAAGTGCCTGCAGGTCAGCAGACGACATCTCGCCCACTGTGTTTACTTTCTTTGGCGCCATGGTTGCCAACACTCGCGCACACAAGTCACTGCCGCTGCCAGTTGTATCAGGCGGTGAGTTGACGAGCAATAACTACTGTTGGCAGCCCTGATGAATTCGGAGAGCCGCCACTAACCTCACTGAGCCCAGTCCTAGATCTTTTCACACAGTTTTAAGAACAATCAGACGAGGGGAAATCTTCCTAGCAATGTCAACAGTAAAATAAATTACACTGATTCTAATACAAGTCACTGAGTCAGGTATCCTGATCTTAAACACCTTCGAACACACAACAAAAGCCCACCGGCTAAAACTTCACTCCGCCATGTCCGAGAGAGCGAGAGAGAGCGAGAGAGAGAGAGAGAGAGCGAGAGAGAGAGAGAGAGAGAGAGAGAGAGAGAGAGAGAGAGAGAGAGAGAGAGAGAGAGAGCCTCGAACGGAGCAATTCATTTCTCATACGCGCTGAGATCAATAGATCGTTCTCGCCCGAGACCCAGTCGATAGTCGGCTCCACCTAACAGTCGGATTCTCGCTGTAGCGCTTGTGACCCGTAGCCCTAGAAAGCCGTTGCGCTAGCGAGCTGTAACGCTTGTGACCCGTAGCGCTAGAAAGCCGTTGCGCTAGCGAGCTGTAACGCTTGTGACCCGTAGCGCTATTGCACTTGTCACCTATAGGGTTCGAGAATTACCGGTAATTTCGGTTTTGAGTAAAAAACCCGAGTAAATTTCAGTAAATTACTGTTTTTTTGAGTAAAAAACTCTAAGACGCACATTTTCAAGAAATTCGAGGGTTTAACGATTTGTGAAGGTCAAATTGATGTTTACAAATGGTTACCTGTCAAAACGCAGCGTTCTCTCATCCAAGTTCAACCCATTTTAAGGCTCTACTATCTTTCTGTGTGTCTAAGTCGTCTAAGTCATTCCCTTTAGACAGCGCCCCCCCCCCCTCCCCCCCTTTTCCGCCAACTTGTAGTTTGTTTTGAGTGCTACCTACACGCCGCGCTTCTGTCGCGGTGGTCGGGTGGACGCACGGAAAAAACAATGTCTGATTTTTTTAGGAAAAAGCGAATACTTTGAGGACCTCGGATACTTTGAGGAAAACGCCTCAGATTTTGAGGAAGGCTCCTCAAAAAATAAAGAAATCTCCACAAATTTTGAGGAGACTTCCTCAAAATTAATTGCGTTTTCCTCAAAGTATCCAAGGCCCTGAAAGTTTACCCTTTTCCCTCAAAAGATCAGACAGCGTTTTTACCGTGTGGTGGTGTTGAGACATGGGAGGAGGGAGAACAAGCGTGGCTGGTTGTCTAACTTTCAAATTTAATGTGAGTAAATTTTGATCGTTAAGCTTTAGATCTTGCTTCGTTTTATCCTTTAATGTCTGTCTCAGTACGAGAATGCCTTTTTTTTTTTTTTAATGTCGACATGACTTCGTGTTGTCATCATTCATTTAAAAATCAAGTTTTAGCCTAACTTTGTTTTAGCTTCAACGACACTAATTTCAAAAGATTCAGATGACAAGTGCCCATTTTTTAATCGATTTAAATAACGAGGTTGCTTTTAAACGACATTTTATTTGAAAACGATGTAGCTCCCCCACCACTCCCCAAACCTGCCCCGCGCCTGCAGCCCCTGCGCCTGCGTCTAGTGTATAACACTGTGAATACCAACAAGCGTCATCGCCAAATCTCTGAGAAATGAAAAGTGTGAATGAGAAGGGAAGATTTCACATTGAAGGTACAAGAACACTCTTCAATACTTTACCATGTCTTCCACATGGAGTCTTGATGGGGAGTAGTCAGAATCATCCTCTTGCAAACTTATGGAGGCATTTGGCAGAGTTGGGTATAGACCCAACGTATCGCCATGTCTTTAGCCCGGACTCCCGGTACAATCGTGGCTTTGAACAACGTTGGGATGCGTTTTAAAATCAACAATGCGCAAAGGTGGCAGTTGCGTTTTTCTAGGGAAGCCGTATGGCCAAGGTGAGATGGTTGGGGACCTCAATTAGTGAACACGAAACTGTGCGACTATGGTATTATGCGTGGCGAAGTACTTTTGGTGTCTTTTGCGATCCAGAGTAAATTACTTTTTGGGCAAAAGTAAAAAACTGTAAATTACTGGTTTTTTTACCGAAATTTACTCGAAATTTACTTTGCCCTCGAACCCTAGTCACCTACGTCGGTAAAACGTGTTGGTACTATCGACTGCCAATGAGGTATTTTCCGAATTAGAAGAACAGGAGAAGTATCGTCTGCTCCCGGACCATCACAAAGCCCCGACCAAAATCAGAAAAGGCTTCTCTCCTGGCCCGGTCCAGAGAGCACTTCTCTGATAGGTCGAGGCTTTATGATGGTCCGGGAGCAGACAATATTCCTCCTGTTCTTCAAATTAGGTCTAACTATACCAGGGGGCTGCCGCCCCCTTGACCCCTGCTGAGCGGAGGTCGAAAAGGAGGTCAATACTACACTTCCGCGGATAGGGCAAAGTGTACTTATCGACCTCAGATTTTCTTAATTTACCAAAAATCACATTTTTTTTTCAAAAGCTATACCAGGGGGCTGCCGCCCCCTGGATCCCCGCTGAGGGGAGGTCGATACAACACCCGCGGATGGGGCAAAGTGTCCTATCGACCTCCGATTTTCTTAATTTACCAAAAATCACATTTTTAGCAGATGATACGAAGGTATCAGCCTGCTTGTACTGTCATACAGAGAGCAGTATGCAGAGAGCAGTGCAGCGAGCAGCGTAGCGAGCAGAGAGCAGATGGTGTGGCATTATATTATATACAAGGGGGGAAATGTCGCGTTGCGCGCGGCGCGCGCCCCGCCACTCTACGCCACCTCTCGGGACTCTGGGCCGCCGGGCCGGTGCCCCCTCCCGCCCCGCGCCCCGCGCCTCCCCCCTCCTCCTAGCCCAGCGCGACAGCGCTCCGCTTCCCTGCAGCCTGCGACGCGTAGGGACATCTACCATACGTATCATCTGCTTTCAACGCGTGGTCTGCTTTTCAAAAGCTATTCTCCCGCTGAGGGGAGGTCGATACAACACTTACGCGGATGGGGTAAAGTGTACTATTGACCTCAAATTTTCTAATTTTCACCAAACAAAAAACAAAATTGAAACATTACCAGGGGGCTTCCGCCCGTTGGTCCCCCGCTAACATCTGGTTTAATCACTCCTTTCGTCTTCATAAGTTTTCGCATAAACACATTATGCGTGAGGCAGATATTTAGAACAAGACTGTTGTCGACTGGTTCACTTTTCGCGGAGAGATATTTGTGGAAATCATGTTGTTTTTATGACTTGAGTGTCCCTTCAAGTAAATCATTATATCTCCTTCAAGGAAGGGGAAGTCTGCACTAATACTATTGAAGGAATGTGGGGTCTGAAGGCATACTTCTGCAACAACTATATATTTTATAATTTCCCCAACAAAGCAAAAATTAATACAAGTACTATTCACAAAAAAAAAAATCACTACAAAGTAAACAAAACAAGAGTACAAAAATAACTAATCTGCTTCAGCAGTTTAAGTTCCTGAATCAACTACATCAGAACACTTCGGCTTATACACCTCCTTTATTTTCTCCAGAAATGTAACTAATTGATCACCGTAACCTAACCACCTCCTCCTAATCATAAATTCAGCTAAGTATGAGTCGAACATGGCTTTCTGCCTTTTATATCTTGAAAAACTTCACTTCACAAAAGTCCACATTCCTTCTATAGTATTTGTGCAAACTTCGCCTTCCTGAAAGTGACAGAATGATTAACTTGGAGATGCCTAAACCCATGCAGGCCAAGAGTGGCATAGGCTTTCCACGAGTCTAAGTAGATGGTAGTTCCGGGCAGCACATTCTATTAAATGAGTGGAATCAAAGTACGGGCATCCCGTTCAACAACTTTTGCCAAAAACACACTTGTTTGAGCCCTGCTCAGCACCACTAAAAACCCACTGCTGGCATACCTTCTTCTTCCCCTTATTATACTTTCTCTTATTAAACAATGATTCATCAATCTCGACAGTCTTTTCAGGCCCACCTATGCGGCCTCATGTTGCCTGATCATAATTTTAACACACACCTTTCTGCAAAAACTAAACCAGTCCACAACAGTCTTCTTGGATATATCCACATCACGCATGATGTGATCTTGGAAGAACTTACAAACCCACGTTTACATAATTAGTATGATTTTGCGCAGGGGCATTTTGGACTCAGCAAAACCATGAACAGACGCGTACACTTCGCATACTTTAACACTTGTTGCAGTGCAAAACAAATCCATCCTGGGCCCGATTCTTTGCACCTAGCACAATGGGCCGCTCATACTCCAGGAACTAACCCAAACAACTAACCCCAAACAAGCCTCTAAAACAACAAGGAGGTCGATAGTAAAAGTCCACCCATGTCATTACATCCTACATCAATCACAACAGCATTTCCATTTGGTTGATCCAAAACAGAGCGATACTGTGCCTTCGCCACATTAGAAACTGATGGTGTTAAATTTGAACAATTACAAATATAGAATAAAGACATAATCACCAAACCACCAATACAATCACGTACAATATGAATGTTTGGTTCGACAAACAGTTCGGGCACAGAACCAAGTTTCAATCTTCTCTTCATTATGTTACCAGAATTAAAATGGCCTGAACAAATAAGGACATGGGACGCTATAGCCGATTCAGGAATATTAAGATTAATACAGATCCAATCGATCCACTTCTTCCTCGTATCCGGCTGTTTCGCTAACCTACAAAAAAATTACTTGACGTAAGATAAAAGCAATGATTACTTCAATCCGACAATAGAAATAACCAAACCAATTTACAATTGATTGGTACGATACAGTACACTCACCCATAAAAATGATTAACCTGCCCATCTTGTTCACTGAAAATCTACGAGTCATAATTTCTCGCCCCATGCGAGTGAGAATTTGAGGGCAATTTTATTACTCTCTGGAGAGTAAGAATTTTTTTCCTCGCCCTTTATGAGAAAGAATTTTGAGACCTCACCCAAATAAAGTGAGAATTCGTGCTCAAATTAAGTGAGGTTAAAAAATCCTTACTCAAATAGAGCGAGGCTCAAAATTATCTCGCTCGAAAAGAGTGAAGTTAAAAATTCTCACTCTCACTCTAATTTAGTATGGAAAAGTGTCCTCTCCTATTTTGAGTGAGAAATTGGATTCCAGGGTTTGCAGTGTTTACGACACACAAAACACCGACGTCTCATATTCCCTCCAAATCTTTATTCTACGCGACAGAATCAGTTCTCAGCAGACGACTACGTTTGCCCGCGGGCTTTTAACTCAAATTACACACGCTGCCAACATCACAATGACAAAACACAATATCGACTAAGTTCTTGTTTTCTCCTTAGATTAAATTAGAATGAAAACGACTGGTTTCTTAGGTAATGAATAATAAGAAAAAGAATGAATGACCTTCAAATTCAGTCTAAATTCAATAAGAAAAAATTCGGTTTCATTTAGTTGAGGTTGGCAGCATGCCCATGTGTAAATGCCCACGAACCGAGAAAGTTTGCGGTCCGGATAAGTACCACGAATCGTCGCGTATGGCTTCGCAAATTAGATTAGATTAAGTTTAAAATTAAATTAAATTAAATTAGATTGCTCAGACAATGACAAGTACACACCTATACGTGTGTGCTTGCAAGTACACACAAATATGTGTGTACAAAGTACACACTTCGGTTTGCAGTGTAAGTAAACATCTTAAGCAGCCTCTGAGTGAACCTGAGCTTATTTCGGAGACATAAATAGCATTTTTTTAAATAGTGCAAACTCAATTAAACGTGTATTATGGTCTATAATTCCACCATTAAATTCTTAAAATCATCATAGGACGTTATAATATCCCCTTAAAACCTCAATATGATGCCATAATACTTCATAATACTACCAAAATACCTCATAATACCTCCATAATACCGTATAATACTTCATAATACCCATAGTACCGCATTGTAAAAATTTGTTGTAAAATAACGACAAAAAAAATTACAGGTTTCGCTGTTAAATCGGTGAACAGATTTTTCCTGTAGTTTGATGAAACGTTTTGTGAATTAACAAGAAAAATCGGGAAACAACAGATAAAATTTGTAAACTTACGGAATTCTTTTGTAAAGTTACAGAGTTTTTTTTTTTTTGTAAATGAACACGAATGAAAAGTAAATTCACAGTCAGTTCGTTTAACAAAATTCACAGATATTACCTGTTGATTTACGACATGTTTTACAGTGCGTTATAATATACTTCATAGTACCCATAATATCCATAAGATTCATAATATCTATAATATCCGTAATATCTTGCGATATAATAATCCATACACGGCTCAGGCGAGATGGCGACCCCTCGAGTGCAGTATTGTGCGACACTTGAGGTTGCAGGGTGAGCACGAATCCGTGCATGCACAACTTGTGTACGATCCCGTGCCTAAGGGAGTAAAACTGCACAAAAGTGCACTTTTACATCTTTTTTTAGAAAAGAAGTCGTACACATGTTGCGCATGCACGGATTCGTGCTCAATTAGTAAAAAAATTGTCCCTTGTATTTTAGAGTGTACTTCCCCGAAGAGCGGGGTAAGGGAGCCACCCTGTATGGGGCATTCATGCATGCCTCTGTGTTGCATGAATTAGAAGAACTTGTATCACCACGTATGGGGAAAACATATCTGCCACTGTGGCACTGACACTCGCAACGGGGAGGAACAATTTTCCGTAAAAAATGGGCCATCTGTTACACGAGTCAATAGATTATCACACACGGCCGAAAAAAGAAACGAGGAAAACAGAAACGAGAAAAAAAAAAAACGATTTTAGGAAATCCTGGTAGGCGCGAAGTTTGTGAATGTTTTTGTTTCACGAATACTTCAATGGATGAGACGGTAAAAAAAGATTCTTGGATTTCACGGAACTTTCGTGAAATTCAAGGACAGCTGGATGACTCCAAGGGATTTCCTTGTAATCGGGGTCAAATCCCAAACTCTGTCTTAGAATCCTTTTAAGGAAAGCCCTTGGAATTGTTCAAGGAATTGCCTTGAAGTAGTCAGACGGTCATAGTTCCAAGGAGAATATGTCGAGTAAGGCAATTCGCGTGTGATTGTATGATTTTGTGATTCGTTTGGTTGCATTATGAGGCTCGTTGACGCACAGCGAATAGTCACTTCATACCGCAACGAAAACACCGCAATGGGAGGTTACGTCGACGTGTGCGTGCAACAAGCTCCTATCATTTTCGGCTGCTCCCAACAACATCCTATCATTTTCGCCTGCTCCCAACAACATCCTATCATTTTCGCCTGCTCCCATCAACATCCTATTTGTTTTGGTGCCCTCCTAAACTATCCTAAGTAGCATTTTCGGGTATTTTCCGTTTAAAACGATATCTTATAGTACTCGTCGAGACGCTTCTCTTTTGTTTAAATCATTTCTGCGTTAAAAATCGCGAAATTGGCGTAATTTGACAAATAGTAAGTATCCTATGTGCAAAGAGGCCTGGTGTGAGCCGTGCAACTTGAACCTATCTGGAAGTGCGATCGTGCCGAGTCCTGCAACAACAGCCTATGTGCATCTTGCCTCTCCCCGCGCATGCGCGTTGAGCACAACCACTCGAGCTGCAGCGCGCAGCGCAGCCTGCGGCGTGTTGATGAGGCAGAAAGGAAAGCAAGTCCTGTAAGGTCGAGAGCTAATAAATGTTGATCTCCATAGTATTACGAAATGTCTTCCAGTAGATCTGCCCGACTGGTGGCCCTCGCCCAGTCGAAAGCAAAAAGTGAGTAATTTTAATGGATACAAAGTATTTTAACTTATGTTTTGAGTGTGGTAGAAACATGCCTCAGACTAGCGTTTATTTCGTTCTGTTTGGGATCTCTTTCTCAATTCCACGTGGCTTTTGCAGTTTTCTCAAAAAACGCTTATTTGACAATTTTTTATCGATTTCTGGTGAAAAAGCGCGATTTTCGAGCAAATATTTTTTTTACGTTTGCAAATTGCGCGGGAGGGCAAGCGGACAGGCAGACGGACGCGCGCAAAGGAGAAAATGCGATCACCGCGAGACATTCTGCGAAATTTCGTGTTCCCAACTGTTTCCACGTGACCCGGCCCCTAACCCCTCCCCCCCTGTGGCCGGGCGTGGCTTTTCTCGCCCCTCCCCCCCCCCCAAAAAAAAAAAAACGGCCACGTGGTTTGTGCACAGCCCCTAATGCGTCACTTTACCTTTTGAGGCAGCAGAATTGCAGAATAGACGCGCCGAACTCCATCTCATTTAATGTCCATCGAACGAGGCCACGCATCACCACAAACTTTACACTCAGAGGTTCATCAATGTGTGGGCAATATTATGCGACACTTGTCCGTCTTATAAGTAATCACTGCGAATTGTCATTTAGATTCAAACATTCAAATTCGAATATCTCAGAACTTGCTAAAAGCTAGATAGGATGTTGTTGGGAGCAGGCGAAAACGATAGGATGTTGTTGGGAGCAGCCGAAAATGATAGGATGTTGTTGGGAGCAGACGAAAATGATAGGATGTTGTTGGGAGCAGCCGAAACAGATAGGAGCTTGTTGCACGCACACGTCGACGTGTCCTCTGTGAGGGTTGTGACTTCCGATGTTGTTTGTTACCATTTTAAACGCCTGCCTCCAACGAGAGAGTTAGCCTGTATATTTTTCGTTGAATTATTTACACAACTTTTGCCCGTTTCATTCCTCGCCTTGCACGGCTCTTTTTTGTCGGCTTTATGTAGTTGCATAAAAATCTCTCAGCTTATGTAGTCTGATTTGTTTTCAAATTAGGTTTTTGAACTTAGACACAATGTCTGTTTCTGTTGACTGACATGATTTGCCTTTTAGTTTGCCTGTCTTCTTATTTTATTTTTTTATTTTTTGCTTTGTTTTGACTCTGAATCGTGGCATTTCCGCGTTTGCAACATATCCCCGCCCTCTTCGTCTACTTGTCTCTCCTCTACATAGTACTGACTGGTGTGAAATAGAATTGGATTATTATGTTTAATTAGTGATTGAAATATATAAAATCATACATGAAAACCTACATTGAAAATATCGCAAAAAGTTTTCTTCCCTTCAAAGATGTTAGAAACACACACAACTTATGCCCTTCACATACAAAGCTGTTGGGACTCAGGCGAAGTTTGCCTGACAATGAGCTGGTCTCGCGCCTACACTTATTAAACAAGTAGATTGTAAGCGCATCAAACACGTTTGACACAAAAAGAAAAACCTCGTATTCTTTACCTCTTTACCCTTTACGTTAACAATGTTAGCTTTCAACTAGAAATGGTAAGTCAACAGCAGGATAGTAAGTCCATAACACACGACACATTGTTGTCAGTCACGGCCTTCCACGTTCAAACTTCTCGCGGCATTTGTTTTCTTTTTGAGACAAACTTTAAATGATTACAGAATATCTCAATAGATGGCGTTGCTCTACTCGCGCGTGCGCATAACCTATATCGGTGGTGTTGATATTGATACTCTCAATGTTGATGAAGACAAATAAATGTAATGTTTACTTTTTAATTAGAAACTGCAGAATGCTGAAAATTGTTGATACGTTTCGTGATAACTTTATTTGGAAAATAGTGTAATTTGGTTGTTTGTTCGTCCATAATGAAGTCGTATTGCGTACGGTATAAAAGTGGTCCCGCGGCGAGCGGTTGAACGTCTCTGTTCAAAATTTAGATTCATAATTTTTTAAAATTTTGCTTAGTTACTCGAAAAAAACCTCTATTATTGACTCATTACTGGATAAAAATCTACAATTTGCTTACAGAGACATAACTGTATGTATTACCATTTCTTCGCTGAAAATGGGGTCTAACTTACGCCGCACTGAGCACAATACTCGTTCTTTCACCTCTATATTAAGAGAGATGTGGAAAAGGTAAAGAACGAGTAAAAATTAATAGAGAACAAGCTGCAAAGGAAAGAGAAGCTATGCAGCACATAAGAGGCCTTTGAGGTTAATCGACCTTTTCGCCCACAAAATGGCAACAGCGCAGATCACGAACCCAATTTTAAGTAAAAATGTTATCCATGCATCTTTTCAAAATATTAAAAACACTTGTCCACAGCATATTTTGTAAGGAATCGAGTAGTGAAAAGAAAATTTGATGACAAACAGTCTAAATACGTTTTATCTCAAGTATAAAATCCGACTTGCGGTGTTGCCAAGTTGTGGGCGAAAAGGTTTATAGACAATGTTGTAAAGCACAAACAAACATACTCACACCAAACAAAACTCGACCTACCTCCAGTCCTCACTTGCTCTAGCAGGAACAGGACATCACTCATAAGTGCTCCTCTGGATATCATTGGATCGCCCCAAATGCCCATGAAAACAATCTCTACGCTGCATTTACTGTCCACTTCTCATCAGTGAGTAGAAACGCCCTGCGCCCTGGACGAGGTCGGGGGCAGTGCTCGAACCGACCGAGACATAGGTAACCGGTACGAGGTCCAGCTCTTGAACGGGTTCACCGATTTGAAAAAACGAAAAAGATTTGAAAAGAGGGAGAAATTTTGCGATCCGTAGACCAGGAGTGCAGGACAAGAGCACTACCGCCTTGGAGCATGCAGCATGTCAAACTGACCCAAAAACCGGATCCAGTAAGCGCTCTCCCGCGAAAATCACAATTCAAATTTTACAAGCCAAACGTTCGCAGACGCGTATGTTCCTAGAGTCAGCACGCAGCCTACGGCTTGCGAAATTTCTTCATCTTCACAGGAAAAACAAAGGTGCGAATCCCTACCTTTAAAAGGCACTAATAAAGTTTAGTGCCTTTGGCAAAGCACTAAAGTTTAGTGCCTTTGGAAAGGCACTAAAGCTTAGTGCCTTTGGAAAGGCACTAAATGAGAACTTTCACATCTTTAGCTGGCTAGCTTCATATGAGTTCCGTACAAGTTTAGTGCCTTTGGAAAGGCACTAAACTTTAGTGCCCCAGGAAAGGCACTGAACCGCGCCCTTGACTTTAGTGCCCTAGGAAAGGTGTTGTTTAGTGCCTTTGTTTCTTCAGTGTTTCCAAATCTTTTTCGTTTTTTCAAATCAGTGAAGCCGTTTAAGAGCTGGACCTCGCCCCAGGTACCTTTGTCGTTGGTTGAAGCATTGCCTCTGTCCTCCTGTACCACGTTTCTACCCACTGGTCTCATTGATGAGGTCTACTGCACTGAACAAAACCGAGTACAAAACACACTCAGCAAAGCACTTGAATACCACATGCAGACAGAAGATAAATAGTTTTTATTCTTTTTCATTTCTCATCGAAATGAGAAAGCCACAGCGTAACTTTAGTTTCAAAGATTTACTTATCGCCACTGCCAAAGCATTACTTTTGTTTCAAAGATTAACCTATCCCTAATTCTCAATGCCTCACGATTCAGAGTCAAAACATAGCAAAAAATAAAAAAAAATAAAATAAGAAGACAGGCAAACTAAAAGGCAAATCATGTCAGTCAACAGAAACAGACATTGTGTCTAAGTTCAAAAACCTAATTTGTAGACAAAAATCAGACTACATAAGCTGAGAGATTTTTATGCAACTACATAAAGCCGACAAAAAAGAGTCGTGCAAGGCGAGGAATGAAACGGCGATTTGACCCCGATTACAAGGAAATCCCTTGTAGTCATCCAGCTGTCCTTGAATTTCACGTAAGTTCCGTGAAATCCAAGAATCTTCTTTAACCGTGGAGAGTCTGTGTAGAAATATACAAAAAAAAAAAGAATACGATTTCAGGAAATCCTGGTAGGCACGAAGTTAATTAATGTTTTTGTTTCACAAAATTCTTCGGTAGAAGATGGTTTTTATAGAAATTTACTTTAAAAATTCTAGCCATATGGGTCGTGTTACTGAATTTCTTTTATCTTAAGATCACTAGTTCAGCGTCACATGCCAAATTTTATCTTTCTAGCTGAAACGAATTCGAAGTTGGTCTCTTAAAATCGTCCCATCAGCTTGATTTTTGAACTGCAGGCTCGTTGTGCACTGGGCATTCGAACACTGCTTTTACATTTTTATTCTAACATGTCGTTCGAAATTTTATTTTTTGAACTACTGTGCACGGAGTAAGAATCAACAAGTCCCCGTCCCCGCCGGTCCTCCTTCCCTGCGCGCCGCGCCGAGGGGTCGAGCAGCCGCAACAATGGCGACTCAGCTCGGCTCCCCTTTCCACGCTGTTTTCCCTTGACAAGTCGAGTATTGCCATAGAAACACAGATTTTCGATCGAAATTTCTCAAAACTGGCCTCTAAGTTTGGGCTGGCATTTCAGCAGTGAACTAAGCAGATTGAGTTCAACCTCTCTGCCAAGTCTTATGAAAATCGTATAGAAAAATCAGAATTTAGGTAAGGGGCCGCACACGTGCCTAAAAATAGCGATCGTGATCGTATTAAATTTGTTTCAGGTCACATGCTAAAATTGAGATTTCTAGCTCAAACGATTTATAGAAATCCCCAGCCATGATCCTTCTCCCCTGCGCGCCGCGCCGAGGGGTCAAGCACCCGAAAATGGCGACTCGGCTCGGCTCCCTTTCCCACGCTATTTTCCCGTGACAAGTCGAGTATTACATGTTACAGGGATTTCAGACCGAAATTTCTCAAAATTGGCTGCGAACTTTGTGCTAGCATTTCAGAAGTGAACTAAGCACATGGAGTTCTACCTTTCTGCGAAGTCTTATCACTATCGTATAGCACTGTTAAAAATCCCGTAGCAAATTACGGAAATAACTACAGAACGCACCGTAATTTTCTTTACGGATCTGTCCGTACCTCTTAAATACGGAAGAATCCGTAATAGAAAATCACGGGCACTAAATGGCCATTAACTTTTTTGTGGACAAATTGGAAACATATTTCAGCGTTTCGAAGCTAGTGACAAATTAGTTGACAATTATCGACAACTTGTTCATAATGTTATACAAATTGTGTACAATTGGACACAAATAAAATTTGTCCATAGGTTTGGTAACGCACAGAAAAATGGACAGCCTGTCAGCAAAATTGCGTCTAATCTGTCCGCAAAAAAGTCCATGGGACAATTTTGTTGACAGCAATGAACAAATTTGTCTACAGCTGTTCACGAAATTGTAGACCATGTTATTGGTAACAATGGACTTGTCACTAAAACTGTGGACAAAAAAATCCACAGAAAAAGTCCATAGACTTTTAGAGTGCGGGTGTGTCCGTTCCTACTTATTCGATGCATCCAGGGAGTCATAAAACACAAAACACAGGATTTTGGTGTACGGGATGGGTCCGTGAATCAAATGTACGTGAAAGTCCGTATTTTTCTGGTATGGTCATCCCGTAAAATTAAATACGGTTGAGACCGGCTAAAAAAATTTCCGGTCCGTGTAGTCGAAATTCCTGTTTTAATTTCTGAAAGTGAGAAAAAAATGGTTTTCGGAAAGGGGCCAAACTGATTTTTAAAAAAAAAAAATTTGATTTCAGGAAATCCTGGTAGGCACGAAGTACGTTAATGTTTTAGTTTCACACAATACTTGGGCAAATAGTTTATGAAGAAATATTAACCTAAAAATTTCCAGCCTTTTGGATTATGTTATTGAATTTGTTTTATTTCACGGTTTGATCAGCGTCACTGGTTGAGCTCTCTGTCTCAAACGATTTGGAAGTTAGTCTCTCAGTAAAAATTGTCCGATCAGCTTGATTTTTGAACTGTGGGCGCGTTGTGCAACGTATATTCTAACACTGCTTTCACTTTTTTTGTTGGCTGAGGCGAGATTAACCTGTCCTGTCTAACATTCAATAGCAGCCAGTTTTAAGGGGTGCAGTGCATAGGGGCTGTCGTTTGCGCTCTTTGAAGTATCGACAACTTCCCGACCACAAAGAGCGTTTACCTAAATTCACATGAAACAGTCTGAGTTTGGGAATGAAAAAATGTAAAACTCACGAAATATAGTTCTGTGACATTTTGATGAGGAAGGCAGAGTTTATAATGGCAGAAATAAACAAATGAATAACACATTTTAATGCTATGGAGTGCATTCCTGCAGTAATCATGGCCGCCTGCCCCGTACGTGTGCGTAACATGCAAAACAAAAACGCGGTGAAAATAAATCTCTTTAGAAGACAAAATGATTCAACAAGAAAGGGTGATTTAATGAAATGTGCAATAGGGGAACACATGACCAGAAAGCCGAAGCCCATCCCATAAGGTCTTGCCTTTCGCTAGTTCTAACGTGTTCTTCCAAATTTTATTTTTTAGACTATTGTCCGCGAGTTGAATCAACAGGTCCTCCTCCTCTTCCGCCCTCCCCTCCACGCAGCCACGGTCCTCCTCCCGTGCGCGCCGGGCAGAGAGGCCGAGCGGGCCGAGCACCTGCAACAATGCTGATTCGGCTTGGCTCGGGTTTGGAGGAGCTGGGGGTGGCGCCGCCGCCTTATAGACAGATCGGGGCGTGTTTGAGGTGTGAGTGCCCAGTCCAGTCCCTTTTATGGTTCTAGGCTGGGATCTACTCAACAAATGGAGGCTGGGTAAGGCGCCGCTCCGTTTGACAGAACGGAGCACGTTCGAGGTGGGAGTGCCCAGTCCTATCCCTTCCATGGTTCTACACTGTAAAAAATCGGTCTTGGATATGGAGCTTGTCTCGGTGTTCCGTACCCCACTTTTCGGAAAGGGAGAACGGAAATTTACCGTACCTGGCAACCGTACCTACCATTTTCACTGTGAGAAAAAACTACGATTTAACTACAATTTTTGCCGTTATTTTATATTTCTATGTCACTGTGAGAAAAAGCTACAGTTTAATTACAATTTTTTACCGTTATTTCGAAATACCATAAAATATTGTACTAAAATTGTACCCGGTATAGCGTAAATTAGTAATGTACGGCAACGAAAACCGTAAACCGTTAATTCAAAACCGTTGTTTAGTTGTTTGAGGTACGGTTTTTCTCACAGTGTTTACATAAGCTAGCATAGGGAACGGGGTACGGAACGCCGTTCACAGTCCGTACCCAAAACGGAAACCGCCGGAGAAGAATTAGCGGTAACTTTTCCGTACCTTGGCACCGTACCCACTTTTTTTAACATGGGCTCTTATGGAAGGAGGGTACGTAACCGAATTTACGGAGACACCGAAATCTAACCTCCACTCTACAAAAGACGGCCAGTGGCTCGGCGGTTCACGCCTCCATCTTGCGACTTAACTTGCGTCCACTACCGAGAAATGGCGCCACTAGCGCACGAAGCGAATTTAACAACTTACTTTTCTATTTACTTTAGCTGAACGACATGTTACACAGCCGAAATGAATGAAAACAGCAGTTTCAGGTCCACGGAAATCGTATCCCAAAGTTTTACTGAGGTTCTATAAGTAGGTAAAAATATGGATTCCTGAAACTTTTTACGTAAATATACACCATTTCAAGAAACCTGCTCACCAGATTGAAGTCAAACTTACCGAACTTTTTTCTGCAGGTGCAAAACCGCTAATAACGCATTTAGTTCGCCTTGTCAACGTTCCGATAACTTTATACAATGATTTTAAAATGATTTAAAGTCGCGAGTTGGGACCTCAGCCCCCGGCCGTGGCAGCCATGGCTGAAAGAGGGCCGGCGTGGACGGCAGTTGCAGTTTTAAGTCCGTCTGAAAAAGGTACGCTCTAAATGCGAAGGGACATTTTATTGTCCCTTGAACAATCAACAATGTGTTTGTCCAAAGCGCTAGACAACAGGTTTCATGGACAAAAATGTGGCTTTTCATACACAAGTTGTGTAATTAGAAGGGACAAAATGTCCCTCAAAAATATTGTGCCCTTCGTTTGCAACAAATTTGTTGTAGAACTGTCAACGTATTTCAGCGTCCATAGGCGTGGACAAATGCTTTGTCCATAAAAAATGAAACAAATTTGTCTCGTCGGTGCACAAAATTGTGCAAAGCTGAACACAAGTTGTCTGCTTTTGGAACAAATTTGCATCCTTTCTGGATGTACACAGAAACGTTTCTACATTAGGAACAAAATTATTCTTTCGCATTTAGAGTGTAAAAGGGGAAGCACTTCAGGTTGCCTACATACAGGAGTTTTGTCGTGCATTTTGCCAGGAGGTGGAAACAGCCTTCAGAACGCGTGAGTCTATGCTCCCCTACCTTACATTGGTTTCGGGCTTCTTCGAGATATTTAAAACTGGACTATCGTTTGCAAAACGCGTTGCACAGAACAATAAAGTCTGAAATTTAGAGTTGCATGGACTAAACGACCTTCGTGAACCACCCAATCGTACCTATAGAAAAGTAAGAAAATGTTTCTCGAAGATGGCGCTGACGATTCTTTCTTAATTTTTCGAGTTTTGGTGGTTTTCAGATAGATTTATTGTGGGTCAAAGCCATACTTTTTGAAAAGGTACTCCAAATTTCATGTTCTTTCGACCTGTGCAAAGCGTATTTCAAAAAACACTTGTGTTTCAAAGATCTCAAAGAAGTCCAGATTCCTTGGTTTAGGTGGGGGAGTATAGCTTCACGCGTTCTATAGGCCATTTCCACCCCCTGATTTTGCCTACTTTCCAGGCAGCTATCTAGAGCCGATGGGGGGGCATATACCCTGCCCCCCCCCTAAAACCGTCACTGGTGGCCGGCGACAAGGCGCCTCATGCGCCCACCTCAAACCAGCCTAGAATATATTTGGCAAGTTTTTAATTTAGTGACGACTTTAAGTGATGATGCATTCCTTTAACACATACACGCTAAATGTCTATGGACTTTTCTATGGACAATTTTGAGCATGACCAGAGCTGGTAACAAATTTGCGTACATATATGGACTAGGTAGATGTACGCCAGACACCGTCTCTCGTAGCAGGCTTCGCGATGGATCGCGAAACACTGTTACGCTGCGACGGGCCTGCGTACATCTACCTAGGCCTGCGGGGCTGGCGAACCTGCATGGTTTAAGATTTACTCGTTTTAGCCAGGGGGCTGCCGCCCCCTGGACCCCCGCTTTTTTTTATTACGAGCCTGCATGGTTTAAAATTTGCTCATTTAAGCCAGGGGGCTGCCGCCCCCTGGACCCCCGCTTTTCTTTATTACAAGCCTGAATGATTTGAGATTTACTCATTTAAGCCAGGGGGCTACCGCCCCTGGACCCCCGCTTTTCTTTATTTAAAATATGCCAGGGGGGCCTGAGCCCCAAAACCCTTCTCCGCAGGGCCGAACAGACAAGATTTTTGCCCCAAGGATCGCATCTCGACAGATTACCCTGAAAACGACACCGAACATGCATTTTGACGACTTTTCGTCCACATTTACGTCTGTAGCGGCTACACATTACGAGATAGAGCAAAACGGACAAAATTTTCGCCCAAAGGGCCGCAACTCGCCCAGATACCCCTTAGGACACCATAAAATTTTGTAAGTTTTCAAATCTAATTTTTTAAAAAATATAAATCAATTTTTAGCAAGGTCAATTTTTGAGCTAGAGTGTTCATATTTGAACTCGTCCGAGCTTTTTAGGCCAGGAAGCTACAGTAAAAAGTTCAGGTCGATATCTTAACTCGTTCTCGAGTTATCGTGCGAACAGACACACAGACACACAGACAGACAGACAGACAGACAGACAGACAGACAGACAGACGGACATTGAACTTTTTTAGCACTCCAGTGGCGTAATAGGCTTCGCTATCGCTCAGCCAACAATTTGTCCACAGCTATGGAAAAGTTTTGTGTACAATTGGACACAATTTTAATTTGTTCATAGTTGGTAACGTTTAAAAACGTCTGTAGGATGTCTGCAAAATTGCTGCCAAACAGTACACTATTATGACCATAAAGAAATTTTGTGAACAACGACGAACAAATTTGTTCTTAATTGTCAACAAAATTGTAGCCAACACTTTTAGTAACAATTAAATTGTCACTGAATCTGAGAACAAAAAAGTCTATAGGAAATGTCCATAGACTTTTAGAGTGTAGTTATGGGAGCCTCTACACATTAACAAGGAACACAGAGGCAGACTAATATTTATCTATGACTGAAAACATGAACTGAGGATTGAATCTGAGGCTGGCGGCATTTTCACATGCCACGCCCACTTCCCAAGAAAATTACACTCTAAAAGTCTATGGACATTTCCTGTAGACTTTTTTGTTCTCAGATTCAGTGACAATTTAATTGTTACTAAAAGTGTTGGCTACAATTTTGTTGACAACTAAGAACAAATTTGTTCGTCGTTGTTCACAAAATTTCTTTATGGTCATAATAGTGTACTGTTTGCACTCAACTGCAGATGGTTTGATAACTTAAGACCATCACTTTTACCAAAAGTTATTCGTGTAGCTCGACTGGAACGTCTTCCTTAATTTTCTCAGAATGACCTCTTTTGGACTTACGACACTTTGTACATTTACCACAGAAGTGTAGAACTAAAAAGTTCTGCAGTTGCAAGTGCACCTTTCTGACCAAGATGGAAAATATTTTTTCCGAGGTCACCATCATCTTTGTCTTGATATTCTCTTTCAAACGAGTATATGGTTGATAGGGTAGCGGCTTAAATTGAAACGGGTACGCAAAAGAATACGAATTCCCAAAATTTCATTTAAGGACTCGTAGCCGTTTCAATATAAGCCGCAACCCTATCAACCATATACTCATTTGAAAGAGAATTTTAAGACGAAGATGATGGTGTCCTCGGAAAAAATATTTTCCATCTTAGTCAGAAAGGTGCACTTGCAACTGCAGAACTTTTTTGGCTGAGCGATAGCGAAGCCTATTACGCCACTGGAGTGCTAAAAAAGTTCAATGTCCGTGTGTCTGTCTGTCTGTCTGTCTGTCTGTCTGTCTGTCTGTGTGTCTGTTCGCACGATAACTCGAGAACGAGTTAAGATATCGACCTGAAATTTTTACGGTAGCTTCTTGGCCTAAAGAGCTCGGACGAGTTCGAATATGAACTCTCTAGCTCAAAAATTGACCCTGCTAAAAATTGATTTATATTTTTTAATTTAAGAAAATAGGTTTTAAAAATTTTCATTGTTTTATGATGTCCTAAGGGGTATCTCGGCGAGTTGCGATCCTTGGGACGAAAATTCCGTCCGTTTTGCTCTATCTCTTACTGTTTAGCCGCTACAGCGGTAAATGTGGACAAAAAGTCGTCAGAATGCATGTTGGGCGTCGTTTTCAGGGTAATTTGTCGAGATGCGACCCTCTAGGCGAAAATTTTGTCCGTTTGGCTTTGCGGAGAACGGTTTGGGCGCTCGTCCCCTTTTCGTAAAAGTTGGGAAATCGGTAACATACTGCAAAGAGGCGAGCGGGGGTCCAGGGGGCGGCAGCCCCATGGCTTAAATGAGTAAATCTGAAATCATGCAGGCTCGTAATAAAGAAAAGCGCGGGTCCAGGGGGCGGCAGCCCCCTGGCTTAAATGAGTAAATCTTAAATCATTGGCTGAGCGATAGCGAAGCCTATTACGCCACTGGAGTGCTAAAAAAGTTCAATATCTGTCTGTCTGTCTGTCTGTCTGTCTGTCTGTCTGTCTGTCTGTCTGTCTGTCTGTCTGTCTGTCTGTCTGTGTGTCTGTCTGTGTGTCTGTTCGCACGATAACTCGAGAACGCGTCTTTAGACGCCAAAATTTTGGCGTCCTCTGAGAACGCCAAATTTTGGCGTTGAAAGACGCCAATATTTGGCGTTCTTCTTCTCAGAAGGCCAAATATTGGCGTCTTTGAACGCCAAGATTTGGCGTTCTCAGAGGACTCCAATATTTTGGCGTCTAAAGACGCCAACCAGTTTACAGTGGAGTTAAGATATCGACCTGAATTTTTTACTGTAGCTACTTGGCCTAAAAAGCTCGGACGAGTTCGAATATGAACTCTCTGGCTAAAAAATTGACCCTGCTAAAAATTCATTTATATTTAAAAAAAAAATAGATTTTTAAAATTACAAAATTTTAGTGTGTCCTACGGGGTATCTCGGCGAGTTGCGACTCTCTGGACGAAAATTTCGTCTGTTTTGCTCTATCTCTTACAGTTTAGCCGCTACAGCGGTAAATGTCAACGAAAAGTCGTCAAAATGCATGTTGGGTGTCGTTTTCAGGGTAATTTGTCGAGATGCGACCTTTGGCCGAAAATTTTGTCCGTTTGGCTCTACAGAGAACGGTTTGGGCGCTCGTCCCCTTTTCGTAAAAATTGGAAAATCGGTAACAGAATGTAAAGAGGCGAGCGGGGGTCCAGGGGGCGGCAGCCCCATGGCTTAAATGAGTAAATCTTAAATCATGCAGGCTCGTAATAAAGAAAAGCGGGGTCCAGGGGGCGGCAGCCTCCTGGCTTAAATGAGTAAATCATAAATCATGCAGGCCCGCCAGCGCCGCAGGCCTAGGTAGATGTACGCAGGCCCGTCGCAGCGTAACAGTGTTTCGTGAGCTATCGCGAAGCCTGTTACGAGAGACGGTGTCTGGCGTACATCTACCTAGTAGTTCTCTACTTATAACTGTCGAATAGTTCGTCACTTGGATTTGCAGAGCATCCAGAAAGGATGCAAATTTGTTCCCAAACCAGACAAATCGTGTACAGCTTTGTACAATTATGTGCACCGACGAGACAAATTTGTTTCTTTTTTTATGGACAAAGCATTTGTCCACGCCTTTGGACGTTGAAACACGTTGACAGTTCTACAACAAATTTGTGGCAAACATTGGGCACAATATTTTTGAGGGACATTTTGTCCCTTCTAATAACACAACTTGTGTATGAAAAGCCACATTTTTGTCCATGAAACCTGTTGTCTAGCGCTTTGGACAAACAGATTGTTGCTAGTTCAAGGGACAATAAAATGTCCTTTCGCATTTAGAGTGTAAGTGACCACATTTTTTATCTGGTTTACACCAGTCGTTCAAAACTTCCAGTTTTCTAATTATAAATATAAAGGCTGCTTGAATGTACTGTTGGAAGAATGTCAGGAAATTGCAGCTCAAAGACAAATACTCCGACTTCTGCTCTAGGAATCTATCTGTTGTGCTGTATGACGGCTTAAACCACATAACTGAAGTTCTGCATATTTATGAAGTTTACACCCTAAATGTCTATGGACTTTTCCTGTGGCCTTTTTTGTCCACAGTTTCAGTGACAAACACATAGTTACCAATAAGATGGTCTACAATTTTGTGAACAGCTAGAGACAAATTTGTTCATAGCTGTCAACAAAAAACCCTCTATGGACTTTTCTGCGTACATTTTGGACGCAATTTTGCAGACAGGCTGTCCATATTTCTGTGCGTTACCAAACTTATGGACAAATTTTATTTGCGTCCAGCTGTCTACAATTTGTTAAACATTATGGACAAATTTGTCGATAATCGTCAACAAATTTGTCACCAGCCTGGAAACGCACAAATATATGTCCAACTTGTCTACAAAAAAGTCCATAGACATTTAGTGTGTAAGAAAAAAAAATACTTCTCATGCATTCAATGCAACTTACTTTTCAGGGGCTAACTGACGCTGGCGATACAAATTATGAAGTGTCTTCAAAACCGGCAGGTAAAGTATATTTTATAATTTCTTATACACATTTAACAGCGATGATTTCTAGCCCTAGCGGTAAATTCCGAGTGTTATTTTTTAATTTCTTATACACATTTAACAGCGATGATTTCTAGCCCTAGCGGTAAATTCCGAGTGTTATTTTTTTTTTCCCAATAAAGAATCCGAAGACCCAGACGGAAAAGTTACCGAACAGAAATTAGCAGAGGTTCCAATCGGACTTTTACTTCCGGTCGGAATGCAAAGCGTTTTCCGATCAGAGTGTCTTTTCCATACGTTGATAATTGGCTGAGCGATAGCGAAGCCTATTACGCCACTGGAGTGCTAAAAAAGTTCAATGTCCGTCTGTCTGTCTGTCTGTCTGTCTGTGTGTCTGTCTGTCTGTCTGTCTGTCTGTGTGTCTGTCTGTGTGTCTGTTCGCACGATAACTCGAGAACGAGTCAAGATATCGACTTGAAATTTTTACTGTAGCTTCTTCGCCTAAAAAGCTCGGACGAGTTCAAATATGAACACTCTAGCTCAAAAATTAACCCTGCTAAAAATTGATTTATATTTTTTAAAAAAACTAGATGTTAAATATTACAAAATTTCATGGTGTCCTAAGGGGTATCTCGGCGAGTTGCGACCCTTTGGGCGAAAATTTCGACCGTTTTGCTCTATCTCTTACTGTTTAGCCGCTACAGCGGTAAATGTGGACGAAAAGTCGTCAAAATACATGTTGGGTGTCGTTTTCAGGGTAATCTGTCGAGATGCGATCCTTGGGGCAAAAATTTTGTCTGTTTGGCTCTGCGGAGAAGGGTTTTGGGGCTCGGGCCCTTCGCGTATAAATTGGAAAATTGGTTACATAATGAAAAGAGGCGAGCGGGGGTCCAGGGGGCGGCAGCCCCCTGGCTTAAATGAGTAAATCTCAAATCATGCAGGATTGTAATAAAGAAAAGCGGGGGTCCAGGGGGCGGCAGCCCCCTGGCTTAAATGAGTAAATCTTAAACCATGCAGGCTCGTAATAAAACAAGCAGGCCCGCCCTTCCGCCAAACGTCGTTGCCAGCTCCGCTTTGCTACGCAGGCAACTCCGTTCGGCAGGGGGCGAGCCTGCTTGGCCTGCCGGCGGCGTTCGGTCGGGCCTTCGGCCCGACCCCTAAGTCACACAGAACGTCCTCTTAGCATGTAAATGATCGGGCCTGCGGCCCGTAAAGGCATTCTCTTCGGAAAGAGGCAGTTTGTAACGGTGAACCACCGAAACTACAGCCCTCCCTTCTGCTTTGAAAACGTGCCGATAGTGACTAAACGGTCAGTTACTCGGCAAAAAAGGAAAGTCGGAAATCTCGAAAAAATGTCGAAATACGTGAGTTCGGCCTCAGATGGAACGGCCGAACTCGGACTTTATTTGGCAGCAGTTGGCAACACTGAATTACGCTCGTCGAACCAATTTTAATGGTATAGGCGTCGAGGGGTGTCGAAAATTTCAAAAATTGTCGAGATATGTCGAAAATTGTCGAAATATGTAGAAATTCGTAAAAAATGTCGCAAAATCTCGAAATATCTCAAAAATGTTGAGATCTATCGAAAAATATGGATAATGTCGAAAAACATCGAAAAATGAGGGATAATGTCGAAAAATGTCGAAGAATATCAAAAATTGTCAAAAATGTTTACAAATATCGAAATATGTCGGAATATGTCAAAAATGTCGCAAAATATCAAAAAACATCGAAAATTATCAAAAATGTCAAAAAATATCAAAAATTAACGAAAATTATCGAAAAATATCGAAAATTATCGAAAATGTCGAAAAATATCGAAAATGTCGAATTATATCAAAAAATATCGAAAAACAACGAAAAATGTCGAAAATATCGGAAAATATCGAGAAATGTCGAAAATAATCGAAATGTTTGAGTTTTGACGATTGGCAACACTGGAAATTGAAAAACGGTTGGCGCCACTGAATTGCGCTCGAAAAGACGGTTCTAGAGAGGTGCGGGTCGATGGGGTTCGTAAAAGTTAAAAAGTGGGTCAATTTTGGGTGCTTTTTACAGTGTAGTCGCGAGTTGGGTCCTTTTTATCGAAAAACGGTGGGCGCCATCGAACTGGACGCGAAAAGACGCTTCCGGGAAGGTGCAGCTCGATGGAGTTGAGAAAAGTTGAAAACTGGACCAATTACGGGTGCTTTTTACAGTGTAGTCGCGAGCTGGGTTCATTTTTTCGTAAAACGGTGTGCACCATTGAACTAGACGCGAAAAGACGCTTCCGGAGAGGTACGGGTCGACGGGGTTGGAAAAAGTTGATTAATTCCGTGAAAACTTTTATAATTTTTTTCAGTGCCTTAATGAGGGTTGGCAGGATTTGCCGTTGGCGTTTCGTTGTCTAGGAGTAAAACTGTAGACACCCTGAAAATTTCAAGTCTCTAGCTCATCTCCTTCTAGTGGAACAGACAGACAGACACACAGACACACAGACACACAGACACACAGACACACAGACACGAGGTCGTTTGCATAAGCCCGCTTTTATGCTTTTTCAAAGCAGAAGGGCGGGCTAAAAACGGTTGGCACCACTGAATTGCGCTCGAAAAGACGGTTCTAGAGAGGTGCGGGTCGATGGGGTTCGTAAAAGTTAAAAAGTGGGTCAATTTTGGGTGCTTTTTACAGTGTAGTCGCGAGTTGGGTCCTTTTTATCGAAAAACGGTGGGCGCCATCGAACTGGACGCGAAAAGACGCTTCCGGGAAGGTGCAGCTCGATGGAGTTGAGAAAAGTTGAAAACTGGACCAATTACGGGTGCTTTTTACAGTGTAGTCGCGAGCTGGGTCCATTTTTTCGTAAAACGGCGTGCACCATTGAACTAGACGCGAAAAGACGCTTCCGGAGAGGTACGGGTCGACGGGGTTGGAAAAAGTTGATAAATTCCGTGAAAACTTTCATAATTTTTTTCAGTGCCTTAATGAGGGTTGGCAGGATTTGCCGTAGGCGTTTCGTTGTCTAGGAGTAAAACTGTAGACACCCTGAAAATTTCAAGTCTCTAGCTCATCTCCTTCTAGTGGAACAGACAGACAGACACACAGACAGACACGAGGTCGTTTGCATAAGCCCGCTTTTATGCTTTTTCAAAGCAGAAGGGCGGGCTAAAAACAACGAAAAATGTCGAAAATATCGAAAAATATCGAGAAATGTCGAAAATGTCGGAAATAATCAAAATGTTTGAGTTTTGACGATTGGCAACACTGGAAATTGAAAAACGGTTGGCTCCAATGAATTGCGCTCGAAAAGACGGTTCTAGAGAGGTGCGGGTCGATGGGGTTCGTAAAAGTTGAAAAGTGGGTCAATTTTGGGTGCTTTTTACAGTGTAGTCGCGAGTTGGGTCCTTTTTATCGAAAAACGGTGGGCGCCATTGAACTGGACGCGAAAAGACGCTTCCGGGGAGGTGCAGCTCGATGGGGTTGAGAAAAGTTGAAAACTGGACCAATTTCGGGTGCTTTTTACAGTGTAGTCGCGAGTTGGGTCCATTTTTTCGTAAAACGGTGTGCACCATTGAACTAGACGCGAAAAGACGCTTCCGGAGAGGTACGGGTCGACGGGGTTGGAAAAAAGTTGAAAAATTTTATTTTTTTTATTCCTGAAAACTTTAATAATTTTTTTCAGTGCCTTAATGAGGGTTGGCAGGATTTGCACCAGGCGTTTCGGTGTCCAGGAGTGACCCTTAAGATACCCTAAAAATTTCAACTCTCTAGCTCAACTCCTTCGAGTGGAACAGACAGACAGACAAACAGACAAACAGACAAACAGACAGACACCAGATCGATTGCATAAGCCCGCTCTGAAGCTTTTTCAAAGCAGAAGGGCGGGCTAAAAAAAGCGGGGGTGCTAAAACGAGTAAATCTTAAATCATGCAGGCTCGCCAGCGCCGCAGGCCTAGGTAGATGTACGCAGGCCCGTCGCAGCGTAACAGTGTTTTGCGATCTATCGCGAAGCCTGTTACGAGAGACGGTGTCTGGCGTACATCTACCTAGTTTAAAATCCGATCGGTGTTTTTCTCTGACAAATTTCTGACTAGGAGTACGTGCGGCAGGCACGTAGTTGCTGAGCGAAGTGTAAATGGAAAAATGAGGGACGGTTTCAACCCAACTGCCGTTTTGGTAGAAAACCTACAAGTCAGTCAGTCAATTACGGAAGAAAAGAGGGGGGGGGGGGATAGAGAGCATAGAGACATGGGAGTAGGAGGCATAGGCAACATCTTTGTAGGAGGAGGGGGGGCAAGCCACAATTACCCATGCCGGTTCGGTGCCTCTCACTGTGAAGTGGTTGGTGTCGAAAGACGCCAAATTTTTGGCGTTCATGAAAAACACAGTAATTGGCGAAAAACGCCAAAATTTGGCATCGAACGATGCCAATTTTTAGCAACTCGTGAACACGAGAAATCTGGCGTCTTTTGACGCAAACAGTTTACAGTACTGGTCCCCGAACCCACCGAAAGATATTCTGGGCGCAGCACCACTGTAGCACAGGTATGATAAGCACCCCCTCGGAGAGTCCTCCTGAAGTCAGAAGTCCAATACAACCCGACGGGATCGCCTCCAAAATGCGGTTGTCCTGTGCGGGAACATCTGCACACCCATCCAACCTAACCTAAACCACCAGTCCATGCAAATTATTATATTTTTTATGTTCTTCTTTTGGAAATATAAATAATAAAGTAATAAGCACGAGGGAAACTTGGTGCTGGTGTTGCCCTACAGGAGATAGCGGATTTTTTTTTACTGCGCCGAGGCGGGTAGGCAACCTATTGCGCACTGCGCCGTAATTCGGGCAGAACCCCCCGCCCCCTCCCCAGACCGCTGCAGTCTGGGTGGAATCCCCTTCGCGACGCGCGACGCTGTTCAAGCAACTGCATTTACTGGCCGGCCCCGGCCCTGGCCAGGCGCGCTGGCCAGGTACCGCCGCAATTCGGAGTGGTGCCCCCCCTCACCCCCTCTATTTTACCCTGACCCATCCGAGATCAGGGGCTAAGTATCATTTACATGTTTAGAAAGAAAGCACCTGCATCACATGCTGACAGTCCCCACCTCTCTCCTCTCCTCCCCTTCCCCCCCACTACCTCTCATTCCTTATCCTTCTGAATGAAGTTTGCCCTCAAACCACCTCACATCAATCCATAGTTAGTCAGAGATGGGTCACTTAAAATACGCTGCAAACCTAACAGTCAACTTAGTACACTGTTCCTAATATGTACTTCAAGGCACGCATTAGAAAGTGCATGCCTTGCCATGGCATGCAGTTGGAAGTGTGTACTTACTTACTATAGCACTATGCCATAGCAGCCATGTACTTCCAAGTGCATACCATGGCAGGCATGCACTCCCTAATGCAAACTTTGAAGTACACATTAGGATCAGTGTACTAAGTTAACTGTTGGTTTTGCAGTGATTGATTAAAAAAGACATTGCAAGGAATATTGTAACAGAGGCCAGTAACTTCAAAATACAATCAAGACATTCACAATGATACTCGGGACCTTTAAATGATGAGGCGTATCTATTTTGAAATGAATGTCAGCTATTAAGGATAGAATTAAAGCAATTGTGCCATTTTAATGGTTATATGGCTATATAGTAATAATAAGTATGTACTTCAATGTTTTAGAAAGACTGTTTTAATGTTAACACTCCTGGCATAACTAATGTATTACAAGTTCGACCTGTCGACAGTATCGCCCCTAATATTTGTAAGAGTCAAATCTCATTAAAATAACCATGTTTTTGAAACAATTTTTTCTCTAACAATAACTTTGTGGAGTGACCTTTCTTCAATCTTTCAATCTTTCTTCATAGGCATAACGGATCAATGAGTAAGTTTTGGTAAACACATAATGTAGCTTCATCAGAAATCGTATCATTGGGAAATACGGAGTAAGTTAAGAACAGAATGCTACAAAATTCACCAAAGTAATACCCAAACTCTTTTCTTGTTTGTTGTTAGGTTTAAACCACATTTTTATACATAATCTTTAGTAGAATGGTGGAATTATTCTTTTTTATTTCAAATGCCTATAGTCGCACGTCAAAAATGGGAACACTTCCACTAATACAATTAAACCTCCACACCGCACCAAAGAAATCGTTCAGCTGGGGTTAACTTGTGGTGACTCAATAACAAATCAATACGCTGGGGAATCAAGCAGGGATTCAAGATGGAACTAAACGAAATATAAGGAAATCATACTGCTGTTAGTAACTCACACTTGTCAGGCCATGGGATTACCTGATTTCAATACTCAGACCGTACTTTAATGTTCAACGAACAGTTTCACAGCTTCAGTGTAAACAGCATTGTCTATGTTATTTGGTTATGTCACTCACTCACCTAGAAAGAACACAACAAAGTTTCATCGATACTGGCTATCATTTCAGTAGTCCGTGAAGTTCATTTCACAAATCCAACGCAATAAAAAGTATTTTGAGGCACTACCCATCTCACTCCTCCCCAAGCCAGAGACAAAAACAAACAACAAATCACTCGAACCCACACTTCTACTCAATGACGACACTTGATACTTCGTGCAGCGACGTCCGCATCCTGAAAAAGGACTTCAGACTGCATATTGCGTGAAAAAGACTATTAATGATCATTTAATCATTTGTTTGAATGCTGTAAAAAACTGCGTTTAGATTCGGCTGGGCTAGGCGGCTCCGGCTCCGGCTCCGGCTCCGGCTCACGGCTGATGTAGTTCCGCGCTCTGCCGCTAGATGGCGCCAGCCAAAGTCGGTGGCTGCAGCCAACATACTAATATTGAAACTTCCAATTCAAATAATTCGTTCCAATATTTCAAACTCAATCGATCAGAAAATCATGGTCAAATTAAGTTGCGCTGTAATTATTAGATCACGGACAACTGTCTATTTCAACGAAACCTGTTGGGGTATTAGAGGAGAAGAGGTGAGGATACACAGACAGACTGGACAGACAGACTGACAGACGGACTCACGACCGACTACTTCCCTGGTCCCAATGCAGGGGATAGCTTCGCTTCACTCAACGAAAATTTACAAAGCTTCATAGACGTAAGGCGATGAACAATACGAGTTTCTCTGATGTTGAAACTGAGGTGGATCCATATCTGCTGTCCGTTTTGAAGTAGCTCTAGCCATTCTCAAGATAGCAGAAAAATTTGATTTGAATGAAATTTAAACTGCCCAACTAAAATAGAGCGTAGATGCCCTTTCCATTCGTTTCCCCCGCCACCGCGCTTCTTTCCTTCCGGTTACTCCGGCGCCCGGAGCACGGCCTGAGCGTGCCGGGTCGCGAGGGTGAAGTGGGGTGATTATTAATACACTCACTCCGCCGGACAGCTCACAGGTGAAAAGTCAAAGGGACGTATAAGCCATTTCCCAAATTTTACAGGGGAGAGAAAAAACGTTTAATTTGAAACTGAATGAGTATGGAAAATTTGCATCTATTATTTCTGCTCTATTCTTGTTCAGGAAACACCCTACCAACTTTTCGGTGCACCAACTCTATTATTTTAGGAGTTACTGAGACTTAAATGGATATACGTCATACAGACAGACGTTTACCCACCCACTTGGTTCAAATATAAGGGACCTATCTCCTTTAAGTGATTTTTTTCAAAGAGACGTAAATCCTTTGCTTATCTGCCAAAGTGACGAACATCCATCTGCATTTGGGATTTACGTCCCTTTGACATTTCAACAATGGGATTTAAGTCACTGTGACAGAACATCAGTAGGATTTACGTCACTTTGAAGGATAGGCTAGCCCATGAGTGCGAGAGAGAGAGATAGTCTATTTTTCCGGTGGGACCACGATAGGACGGGAGGCATGTCGTCTGCTGCTTTCTGTTGCTAAATACTCACTGCCCTCTCATAAGTTGGTCAAAAATCTTACCTCTGTGTTCTTACAGACAGAGGGCGCTACCGGCAAACCTCAGCAGAAGAAAAGCAGCCGTCAGCTTCACTGTTTGTGTTATTACAAGTTATTTGGAGTATTTTCTTTGATTTGTAATGTAGTCTCGTTGTGATTATGTCGTTTGAGCACTTAAGTATCGTGGCACCCATCTCATCGACATCGACAACTGCATCGAAAGTTACTATAAGAAAGAGTGTTATTGCCAGTGGTGCCAGGAGGGGTATACGCGGTCATACGGCGTATGACCTATAAATGAAATCGAGGGTACCGTATAACCTATAATTTTTCGGAGGGCATACGCAGCTATGCGCTTATAACCTCTCTGAAATGGTCGATTTCCCAGGCCTTCCGGCAACTTTTCCGTGTTCCATCCGGTTGTGCACTAGATTCAAATTAGAACCTACGGAGCTTATCAGTGGAATGCGGGAGTACGTCGATTTGAAGGGAGCCGCACTCTTCCGAAAAGCCTGCTGCCACTGAAAAACCTCATAAGAATATTTATTGTCAGTACGGCGGAAGTGGAGCGTTCATTCAATCAGATGAACTTGATTTGTAATGACTGTAGAACTAGAACACTAACCATCAATTTAAGTTCTCTCATGTTCATCAATATCAATGGCCCCGAGGTGCTGGACTTAAATGTTTCATCCTATGCAAAGCTGTGGCTTGTTAACCATGCAACGGCTGATCGCACGCAAGGGCAGAAGCGGGAAGGGAAGAAGGGACTTGTGTACGCGTACCAGAAATTGTTGTAAATAAAGAAGTAACAAAATTAGCGTGTTTTATGTGAGCGCCTGGGAGGTAGACAACCCGCCACACCTGCGCGCGTAAGACCGTATGACCTATAATTTTTTTAAGCTGGCACCACTGGTTATTGCATCTATTAAACGTGGGATATGTGGACGACTCATCTCACACCAAAACATCAGGCCTTGCCAAGGTTAGAAGTAGACTCTTCTCCTGTTTGTCTTTGTAATTTTGCAAATTGGAAAGTAAGTGTCAGTCAGTGATGAGACTTACTCATACACTGTAAATCTTGAGAGTCATTTTTCTGACGAAATTGAGCGAGGCATATAACGTCGCCCTAAAGGAGTGAGGAAATTCTATATCGCTCATTTGGAGTGATAAGCCTCACTCAAATCGAGCGAGATCACTTAATATCGCTCGTTTTGAGTCATCGAAACGATTCAAAAGGAGTGATATTATTAATATCACTCCCAAGGAGCGATAAAATTTAGGTCACCAATCTCGCTCTCCTGCGAGCGAGAATTCTCACTCCTCGATTTACAGTGATAAGAACATTCAAATGCACAGTATGGCTGTGCCCCAAAAAAAAAGCCTGTGTTGAGATAATTGTAGAGCTGATTGTGTTGATGTATTGGTACATAGAAAACAGCAAAATGTGGCATTAATGTGGCTGCTGAAGAGAGCCTTGACAATATCTTCTGAGAGGTCTATGTTCTTGCTGTTATTCCATTACAAAAAAGAGATATTTATTCTCCACACAGTTCTATTGGCATTGAAACCGGCGAGTTGAAAAATGAGATGTACATGCACTGTGGTCACTGAGAAGGGACGTATATTGAGTATTGTATTTTGAGAGAGACGTATATCCCAAAACTCAGTGATATGCGTCACTTTGAAAAACTAGTCATGGGATATACGTCCCTTTTCATTTATCTGGGTAAATATACGCCACTTTGAGAGAAAATTGGATATACGTCAAATAGAAAATGGTGAATAGCATGGTCACTTTTAAAGATAGGAAAGATCTGATTACACCAATAGTTGCGCAATGAAAATATCTATCGTAAATGACCAAAAAGTGAATTTCACCCAAAAGTGGATAAACGCCCCTTTGATTTAACACCAGTGAGCACTGTGGTGTTGCACGATCACTTGACCCTGTTACCTTTGGCCTCGCCTTTGGCGCACTGTTGTAATATCAGGGGTGTCGCGGTGCAGCCGCCAAAGGAAATCCGGTCAGGGAGATTGGATGTCGCTCAGAGGGGCCCATCACTCGGTTCGGGAGAGTACACACGATTACCGATTACTAGTTATTACCAACAGTTTTCGGTCGAGTTTTCGAAGAAACTTTGAAATTCTTGTAATCGTCTGCCGATTTATACGAAAAAAAAAATACGATTTCAGGAAATCCTGGTAGGCACGAAGTTCGTTAATGCTTTAGTTTCACTAAATGCTTCGGTAGATGATGGTTTAAGTAGAAATTTACTTTAAAAATTCTAGCCTTATGGGTCATGTTATTGAATTTATTTTATTTCAGGGTCACTAGTTCAGTGGGTCACATGCAAAATTTTAGCTTTCTAGCTCAATCGATTTAGAAGTTCGTCTCTCAGTAAAAAATGTCCGATCAGCTTGATTTTTGAACTGTACGCTCGTTGTGCAATGGGCATTCAAACACCGCTTTCACATTTTTATTCTAACATGTCGTTCGAAGTTTTATTTTTTGAACTACTGTGCATGAGTAGAATCAACAAGTCTCCCGGCCCCGCCGGTCCTCATCCCCTGCGCGGCGCGCCGAGGGGTCGAGGAGCCGCGACAATGGCGACTCGGCTCGGCTCCCCTTTCCACGCTGTTTTCCCGAGACAAGTCGAGTATTGCCATAGAAACAGAGATTTTAGATCAAAATTTCTCAAAATTGGTCGCTAAGTTTGGGCTGGCACTTCAGCAGTGAACTAAGGAGATCGAGTTCTACCTCTCTGCCAAGTCTCATCAAAATCCTATAGAAAAATCTGGATTTAGGTAAGGGGCCGTGCTAATAAAAAAAAAAAATACGATTTCACGAAATCCTGGTAGGCACGAAGTTCGTTTATGTTTTTGTTTCACAAAATACTTCGGTGGATGATGGCTTATGTAGAAATTTAATTGAAAATTTCTAGCCTTATGAATCATGTTATTGAATTTGCTTCATCTCAGAGTCACTAGCACAGCGAGTCACATGCCAAATTTTAGATTTCTAGCTCAAACGATTTAGAAGTTAGTCTAGTCTTTCAGTAAAAATTGTCCGATCAGCTTGATTTTTGAACTGTAGGCTCGTTGTGCAATGGGCATTCGAACATTGCTTTAACATATTTTTTATTCTAACGTGTCGTTCGAAATTTTATTTTTTGAACTACCGTCCATGAGTTGAATCAACAGCCCCTTTTCCACCCAGCTACGGTTCTCCTCCTCCTCCCGTGCGCGCCGGGCTGGGCAGAGGGGCCGCGCGGGCCGAGGGGCCGAGCGGCCGAGAACCAGCGACAATGCCGATTCGGCTTGGCTCGCCATCGGAACTGGCACTATTCGCAGATTCGCAGTCGGCTGGAGGAGGCGTCACCGCCTTATAGACAGAACGGGGGGCGTTTGAGGTGGGAGTGCCCAGACCTCCCTTCTATAGTTCTAGGCTGGGACCTCCACTCAACAAAAGAAGGCTGGGGGAGGCGCCGCCAGGGGCGGATTTGCAAAGGGACAAGTGCCCCCCCCCTGGGGCTCAGGCGCCCCCAAAAAAGAGGGGAAAAGAGGAAAAAGAGAGGGGAAAAAGAGGGAGAAAAGAGGAAAAAGGAAGGGAGAAAAGAGAAAAAGAGGAAGGGAAAGAATGGGAGAGGGAGGCAGATGGTGGTAGACGGTAAATACAAAGCCACCCGATCCATCCGAGGGATGCGCCTCACGAAAATCTTCTACAAAATCGATCTCAGTACTACGTAGATATTACGCCTAAAGTTAAAGTTACGCCGTTTAAATACAGATTTCGCTGCATTGTGACATAATATTACGCGTAGTTGGGTGAAATTCTCGAATTAGGTGTATAGTTTATTACAGAAGTTAATATCTCCTCAGATCCAGCCGAGTCTCCGTGCGACCTTGCAGCGCCATGAGTCGGGTCAGCACGCTGCGCTCTTTGACTCTTACTCTTAAAGTCACCTTGTTCTAAAATGCACATAGCACATCACATACCATAAATCCTCGCTTCTGCTTGCGTTTCCTAAATAAGTCAATTTTTTTTTCGCTCGCTCCGCTCGCGATGTTTTGCTAATAATACAGAAGTTTAGCCCATTCGGTACACTTTTTCAGTCCGGCTCGTTTCTCAGCTTATATCAATTTCATAAATTCTGATTGTTAACCCACTTTAGCGTGCAGTTTTTGAACGATTCCTACAGGACCCGCTCTATTTTGACACCTACTACGACATAAAATCAAAAAATTTTCCTCGCTTCGCTCGGAACTACCTCCTTCTGCAATTCAGCTTATGGGTGACGAGGGTCCCCTGAAAGTAGGCAACCTGCGCGTTTTGCCCCCTCCTCAGCTGTAAGCTAGATCCGCCCCTGGGCGCCGCCGCCTTAAACAGAACGGAGCGCTTTTGAGGTGGGAGTGCCCAGTCCTATCCCTTTCGTGGTTCTAGGCTGGGCTGGGACCTCGCTCCACTCAACAAAAGAAGGCCGGTGGCTCGGCGGCTCGCTCACGCGTCCTACTCGCGACTTAACTCGCGTCCACTCCCGAGAGATGGCGCCACTGGCGCACGAAGCGAATTTAACTATCTATTTTACCCGAACGGAATGTTATACAGCCGAAATGACTGTGAAAACATGAGTTACAGACCCACGGAAATCGTTTCCCAAAGAAGTTCAATTGATTCGTAAAATTATTCACGTAAATGTACACCATTTCAAGAATTCTGCTCACCAGATTAAAGTCAAACTTCCCAAACAGTTTTCTGCAGGTGCAAAACCACTGTAAACGCATTCAGTTCGCCATGTCAACGTTCCGATAACTTTACACAATGATTTAAAGTCGCGAGGTGGGACCCTCTCAGCCCCCGGCCGTGGCGGCCATGGTTGAAAGAGGGCCGGCGGGGCCGGCGACACGGCGCCTTACGCGTCCGCCTCAAACCAACTTACTAGAATATATTTGGCAGGTTTTTGATTTCGTGACGATCTTAAGTTATGTTGCAGTTCTTTAGCACACAGGTATGGGAGGCACTACACATTCACAGGGAACGCAGAGGCAGACTTGGTGAGAGCCAGCCCCCCAGCGGGCCAGCTGTCAACAACCCGCCTTGACAACCACTAAATCGAACCACCAGCCAAGAATTAAAGGGTCCTAGTTTCACATTTGCCACACACTTACCATTAAATGAAATAGACAATTAAAATATTAGGTCAAAACTCTCTGTGAGAGCCCAAATCGTGAATTTTATCCGCCTCACATTTCCAACACAAACATGGCGCCGAGCGGGCCAGCTATAAACAACGCCGCCTTGGTGTCCACTTAAACCAACTCAAAATATATTTTGCTAGTTTTAGATTTAGTAACAACGTAAAATGATGTTGCAGGCCTTTACTAAAGAACTGTGGAAGCATCCACGCAATACCACGGAACACAAGAGTAGACTTATTTGTATCTTTTAATGAAAACATGAGCTGAGGATTCACTCTGAGGTTGGCGGTATTGTCACAAGCCCCGCCCAAGGCCAAATTACAGTCCCAGCCAACAATCAGGAGCCACGGCGGCCAGCTAGTGGTCACGTTTGAAAGTCTCCTGGTGGTGAACCCTTTTACATGGCGCGAATCTGCAACGATTCTGACGTGACCACTCCTTGCGTTGACACTTTTGGATATCGAGGTACAAAGCAACAGGCGACCGTTTTCATTGGCTGGATTTTCGCGCGAAATAATGTTATTGGTCAGAGCCGACTCGGCTCCATGACGAGTCGAGTATTACCATAGAAACAAAGATTTTAAATCGAAATTTCTCAAAATTGGCCGCTAACTTTGGCCTGGCATTTCAGCAGTGAAATAAGGGAATTAAGTTGTACCTCTCTGCCAAGTCTTATCGAAATCGTATAGAAAAATCTGGATTTAGGTAAGGGGCCACACTGATAAATCGGATCCTGAGACAAAACCATAAGGCTACTTCGTGCCTAAAAAAAATCGCATCCTGACACAAAACCATAAGGCTACTTCGTGCCTAAAAAAAAAACAGGAACAGCGTGAAAAACAACGAAAAGGGGAGTTTTGGGGATGTGATTACCAGTAATTATCGGACAAAGTGTACACAAGATTACGAATTACGAAATACACAAGATTACGCCTCGTGTCGCTCGCCAGTCGGATGACCGATTCGCTAAGCGTGGGTAGGCAACCTAACTGGCCGCTCGCGCGGAGCAGGTCGCTGGACACGGCGTGTCGCCGTGAGTCGTGATGAGCACGCAGATGATCAGTGCTGTGCTTTGAAGACGATCCGCTGCACTACGACGGGTCGATACCCGGGTTGGCGGCCGCGCCGTAAGGTTCGGGTCGAGGGGTCGACAACTTGTGTTCTCCTCCTGTGTTACTGTCTGACCATACTCCGAATGTACTCCGTGTACTCCGAGCGTTCTCCGAGCGTTCTCCGGGTAAAATAAGGTGTGTTCTCCGATGAACTCCGGATGTACTCCGAAGTACTCCGTCTTTAAAACGCGTTCTCCGACTGTTCTCCAACCGAACTAACTCTGCGAACTCCCCCTGTTCTCCGTGTACTCCGAACTCCTGTGTTCGGTTCGAAGCCGAGTAGTCGACCCCTCGGTTCGGGTAGGTCATGGGACACACTAAATGTCTATGGACTTTTTTGTGGACAAGTTGGACATATATTTGAGCGTTTCCAAGCTGGTGACAAATTTGTTGACGATTATCGACAAATTTGTCCATAATGTTCAACAAATTGTAGACAGCTGGACACAAATAAAATTTGTCCATAAGTTTGGTAACGCACAGAAATATGGACAGCCTGTCTGCAAAATTGCGTCCAAAATGTACGCAGAAAAGTCCATAGAGGGTTTTTTGTTGACAGCTATGAACAAATTTGTCTCTAGCTGTTCACAAAATTGTAGACCATCTTATTGGTAACAATGTGTTTGTCACTGAAACTGTGGACAAAAAAGTCCACAGGAAAAGTCCATAGACATTTAGAGTGGAAGAAACAACACGCGATACAGCGCAAGGTTTCCGCAGATAATACAGTAGGTGCACCACTGGGAAAACGGTCCGACTAATACGAGGGGTCGGTTTGGATCACTCCTGGTTCACTACCCTGTTCACTGAACAGCACACTAACACGCAACTCGCTACACTCTAAATGACAAAGTACAATTTTGTCCCTAATTTTGTACAATTTTGTCTCTGGAATGGATGCGCTCTTACGCGCATCTTTTATCGTACAATTTTGTCCCAAAACTACGTACAATATTGTACGCACTCTAAGAAGGACAATATTGCATCTTATTAAGGACAAATTAGTCTTATATTCTAGCTACAAATTTGTGCAACTTTAAGGACAAATTTGTTTTTGTCGATACAGGTCGAAATAATAGGGCCTGATGGACCGTACTCATGAATTCCTTCGAATTCCCCCACAGAACAACAGTAACAGATACCGGTACATTATTATTTTTCTATTTCCACACATCATTTTGTCACACACTTCTATTTATTCACAAGGACTATTCAATATGAATTACAACAGTCTCACTGTTGTATAATAAAATGTCAAAATCATTAAAATACATTAGCTCGTAATTTTGACACTTATTTCAAGTCCATCAATGTTCATTATACACTGCAGAAAATTACACTCAAACCATAGTTATGACATTGTATTAGGTGTTTGGTTAGTAAACAAACTTTCAACAAAGACTGGACCACAGATTGCGCTTTAAGATATGTAGAAAGATATAGTGTGTTTGCAGTATTAAAGGCTCTGCTGTCTTATGCAACAACTTACCTAGGAACCAGCTAGTTAATTTCATTATTCCACTGAGTTAGGCAGAGAGAAGAATACATTCTGAGCTCCTTACCTTAACCTCATCACACATATTTTTGCTAGGTGCTGTAACATATTCCCAACCGCACTACACTGCAGTCTTTCAAAGCAACTGAAGCAGAACAGGTAAGAGATCATAATCCTGAAGTAGCTTCAACTGACATCAAATTTTCGCACAAACATTTTTCATTTGAGAAAAGACAGGCTTAGAGGCCAGGCGAAGTAATACTACTGCCTGGCTACTGCAAATAACTTGTTTGTTTATAAAGCCTGCCGCCTGGCCTGGCCATAGTGCCAGTATCGTCTGCTGTCTGGCTCCTTTGTCGTCGCAGGAACCAGAGCCTGTTGTCGTGCGATATCAAGCCAAAATTCACTGGTGAAGAATCTCTAAAATTTGATTTCTACGTTACCAGAGATGTATGCGAAGGCACTTTGTTTTTTGTTCAGATGTGGGATCGTAAGGCCTTTAAAGTAACAGTATTTTTAGTGAGTGTTTCGAGATAGCCCACAGAGGCCTGTCAGTTTTAATTAAACGTAAACTTGTGTTTTTTCCTGTTACTTACTCTATCCCACAGTATTTTTCATTTTTTTGGTTTGCTCAGTTTCCACTGTGAACTAGTTTGCTGTCATGCTGTGGTTGTAGTCCAATAAGTTTTTTGCTTCCTTGATCATAACCTAACCTTTTTTGGATCATGGACTTCATGCTCAGATTAGACTGGTTGTTGCTTTTGGGAAATGACCATCCAAGATTAAGATTAAAAATGAAACATATTTCATAAAGACTAGATTCGGCACAAAATTTCAAGTGTGTTACACACTTTTGAGTAGGTAATCGATAGACCTTAGTATTACATACTATACTTGGAGTTTATCTCTTCTAATTATTTGATCTGAAAATAGAGGAGCCTCAAATTTTTGTACTTTATGACAGGTGAGTCTATTTATATGGACAAATGTAATGCTCACTACATACTTACTCTAAATTTTCTGGTTTCTTTCCAGTAAATGCTAAAAGCCGCTCTTTGATTTCAAATCGTCCCAAATTCTAAAAGAGCGGATCTGAACTAATACTCTGGAGTGTATCTAGTTCAGGTTAATTGGTGGCCAAATTCCAAAGCACTGAAATCTTTTAATGCAAATGTGAAGTGCTTTTTTTCTTCTGCTTTTATTCGCAGGGCATGGTGGAATTTAAGTCTGGAGATACGTATTATATGAATTTTATATTTCCACCACATTTGACTCTTTGCTCGTACCTTTTTACAAAGTAAAGTGAATATAGACTTCATATCTTTGTTGGAACTGTAATCTTTTTAACTTTTTGACTTTATATTATGAATGAACATTCACTGCTAGACTTTACCCCTTGCCTCAATAGCTTGGGATATAGTTTTCTTATTATGATAGCAAGGAAATCTCTATTTTCAGCAGCTCCTGTTTACAATACTTTTAGAGCTAAATAAACCTCAACCACTTACCTTAGACCAAAAACTTTCTCTTTCTCTGTTAAAAGATAAATAAACCTCAACCACTTACCTCACACAATGAACATACAAAGACCTAACACAACATTATCTTTTGAATGCAAATGTATTTTAGCTCCAAAATCATGTTAGAGATGAGACTATCTTGTACCCCTTTCCGTCAGTTCAATGTCCAGAGTACTTTCTGATATTAGAAAACTTTGTATTACTTATGAATAGAGGAGGTCTTCAATAAAATTTTAGGGAATATAACATTACTTGTTGACTTGATTATACTCATCCCATTTTCATAACTTTAGTTCAAATTTTCTGTTTGTAGTCAAATGCTCATAAAAGATAGAACAAATGACGGAGTTGCCTAAACTTTTGATCGGTTAATGTGCGGGTGCCATCTGAGGGTAAATGCTATGTATTGATTAGGTTTTGAATACAACAATATCTGTACGTACTATTGAAAGTAAAATAGATACAATATCATTGCATAGTAGAAAAGTCGTGTCTAGACGGCTAGACAGTAAAATAAAACATTGCTCACAACACTGCGCACAACATTTTCTATATTATTGTTCAGGACTCCATTTTTTTCATAGCATATCATGTCTGAAACTAGAAAACTTAGGTTTTAACTCTAAAACACAAGTCCAAAATAATACTTACATTTTAATTTTCACTTATTTTGTCATTTCCACCACCCCTTTCAGCAGGCATTTGAGACAACCTCAGTCTCCCTTATCAAAATAGTGTTGAGTTCGTGACAAAGCTTTCAACCTGGTGGTACCATCAAAGTGGTCGTCGGGGACCTGAAGAGGACGCCGATGACCACAAATCCCCTTTCGTTAGCAACATTTTACCAGGGTACGGCAACGCACTGGGGCCGAGCAGCTGGTTCCATCCTTTGACCACGGCCGAGTGGGGGTAGGGCGTACTGAAACTAAGATTTCTCCGCAAAGGATTGATCGTTCGGAACGATCGAGGTGTCAAAACACAACGTTTTTCTTTGTAGATTCGATATTTAACATGTACGAGTGACAAGAAACAGCCGTTTGTCCGATCCCGACGGATTAAAATCATCCTGCACGCGGACTCGGGGCGCAGCGTCTCCGGTCGGCCGACTTTCAGCTCGCTATTCTCAGGAAATACTCCACTCACATTGACATCCGGGCACAATTACAACAGTTCAGACCTTGCAGATTCGTAATAGCAATACGTTGTCGACGAAATATGAAACATTAATTGTTATGTTGAAATTACGAAGCGTAGGAGAACGGGATTCTCGGCCTAGCCTCGCTACCGGATGCCTCTCCCGCCCGTACATAAACAAAATCCGCAACTCTATAACCTCTGAAGACATGTGTGTTTTGATTAACTGGGCTTTCGATCTGTTATTACAAAGAATCAAAGTCGCGAGGTGGTGGACAGGCACCCGGTAGCGAGGCTAGGCCGAGAATCCCGTTCTCCTACGAAGTCGGCCGACCGGAGACGCTGCGCCCCGAGTCCGCGTGCAGGATGATTTTAATCCGTCGGGATCGGACAAACGGCTGTTTCTTGTCACTCGCACATGTTAAATATCGAATCTACAAAGAAAAACGTTGTGTTTTGACACCTCGATCGTTCCGAACGATCAATCCTTCGCGGAGAAATCTTAGTTTAAGTACGCCCTAGCCCCACTCGGCCGTGGTCAAATGATAGAACCAGCTGCCCGGCTCTAGTGCGTTGCCGTACCCTGATTTTACTCCCCGACCCTGCCGACCTGCCCGCCAGCTCTGCCCCAACGGGCACCGGGACCCGCTGACCTGTCAACTCTGCCCTCCACGGACCCCGGCGCCCTGCTTTCCACCTCTTATGATTCCTTTTGCGGCCCTGCCAACCTGGCAAACTGTCTCGTTGATATGATACCCTCTGCTTCGCCATTCCTGCAAGTTGCATGCCCGTCATCTTGAATTATTTTACCCCTCACCCTCCTCCAAACATAAATATTTGTCAATTACTTGCGCTACTGGCGGACGACAGGTTTAAACTTGTCATTGGTTTAAATTGCAACTCTTCTTTGGACTTTTTTGTCCATTAACGAAGAGAAAATAAAATAAAATGAATGTTCGATTCTTTTGGACAAAATTGTACTGTTTCTTATGGACAAATTTTATTGCATCTAATTTTAGGGACAATTTTGTCTACTGAAAGATGCAAACACTTTGTACCTAATTCTAGGGACAAAAAATTGTCCTTTGCGATTTAGTGTGTACCACTCGCGAAAATGTCTATGGACTTTTTTGTGGACAAGTTGGACATAAATTTGAGCGTTTCCAGGCTGGTGACAAATTTGTTGACGATTATCGACAAATTTGTCCATAATGTTTAACAAATTGTAGACAGCTGGACGCAAATAAAATTTGTCCATAAGTTTGGTAACGCACAGAAATATGGACAGCCTGTCTGCAAAATTGCGTCCAAAATGTACGCAGAAAAGTCCATAGAGGGTTTTTTGTTGACAGCTATGAACAAATTTGTCTCTAGCTGTTCACAAAATTGTAGACCATCTTATTGGTAACTATGTGTTTGTCACTGAAACTGTGGACAAAAAAGGCCACAGGAAAAGTCCATAGACATTTAGAGTGCGTAAATGCTCTAAGTCCTACTCTGGACCCTAACGCAGACAATCATTGGTAGCCACACATGGACCGGAACACTTCCCTGGAGCCGAGCCGCTCCGTCCCGACCGCTGACTACAAACTCTCTTTACCTGGCACCTCATCCGCCCAGAGGGAATGACCCAACTCTCCGATTAGGGGCCAAAGACCATGGAGTAGTGCTATAATGGAGTAGCTACTAAGCACGTTGAATTGTGTGCGGCGCTGGCTGGCGAAGCTATCTCCTCTGAAGCTAATGTTCTGAGAACTCTCACGCACTCAGTTTTTGAAAGCATATGGTCTGCTGCAGCTAATGATGCCCTTGTTTCGAGTGTAGCATCATTCAAACTGGAGGTGCTTCCGGCAGGTGCTTCCCGTGATTGTAGAGAGAGACAGACAAAGCACGGGTCATGAATATCCATGAAGTAATAACTGTTTGAGACTGATCCGTTCAGGAGCTTAACGTTTGTGTACAAAACGAAGGATTTGAAGTTAAGACTTAAAATCCAGTAGCCCATTTCGAAGAAACACGACTTTCGCTCTGTCTGTCTCTCTCTACAAACACGACGGGAAGCACCTACCGCAAAACGGATTTGCAGCGTTTCAGGCGTCGTAACTCCAGTTTGAATGATGCTACACTCGAAACATGGGCATCATTAACTGCAGCAGACAAAAGGCTTTCAAAAACTGAGTGCGTAAGATTCGTGAGATTTCTCAGAACATTGGCTTCAGAGGAGATAGCTTCGCCAGCCAGCGCGGCTCACAATTCAACGTGCGTAGTACACTGAGAGAAATGTTTTGTGTCATAGTCAATACTTTCGTTTAGTGCGCGCCGGGAGCGACACACACTCTAAATGTCTATGGACTTTTCCTGTGGACTTTTCTGTCCACAGTTTCAGTGACAAACACATTGTTACCAATAAGATGGTCTACAATTTTGTGAACAGCTAGAGACAAATTTGTTCATAGCTGTCAACAAAACACCCTCTATGGACTTTTCTGCGTACATTTTGGACGCAATTTTGCAGACAGGCTGTCCATATTTCTGTGCGTTTCCAAACTTATGGACAAATTTTATTTGTGTCCAGCTGTCTACAATTTGTTAAACATTATGGACAAATTTGTCGATAATTGTCAACAAATTTGTCACCAGCCTGGAAACGCTCAAATATATGTCCAACTTGTCCACAAAAAAGTCCATAGACATTTAGTGTGCAACTTAGCCTGTTTAGTGACCACCTCTAATAGCAAGGTGCTCACAATGACAGTTGTTTAGATCCACGATCCAAACGAAGACAACCGGGGACTGTAACATGTTTGGTAACGGTCCCTAAATTTCGATTAATGGAGTTGATTGCTACCGTTTAGTCTTAGAGCAAGCAGATGGGGGAGAACTGAGAAGGAAAGTTGGCCCGAACGCGACTCGAACCGCGGACCGGACAGTCGTGGGTCAGTGCCTCTACCGACTGAGCCATCGGCGCCACTTGTTATCTTCGGAAATGAAGCACATCATTGTTCCGGTCACACACATGCGTCGCGGAACAATGATGTGCTTCATTTCCGAAGTTGACTAGTGGCGCCGATGGTTCAGTCGGTAAAGGCACTGACCCACGACTGTCCGAACCGTGGTTCGAGTTCCGTTCGGGCCCAACTTTTCTTCACTGGAAAAACAAAGGTGCTAACTAGCACCTTTGCAGGGGTGCTAAAGAAATTTTGAGTTTAGTGCATTTTAAAAGGCACTAAACAGGCCTAAAGGTGCAAAAATTAGTGCCTTTAGCAGTTTTCGTGCCTTTGTAGAGGCACTAATCATTTAGCACCTTTTAAAGGTGCGGGTTAGCACCTTTGTTTTTCCGGTGTTCTTGTGTTATAGCGTTTGGACGTATGGCAGCAACCTGAATTTAACTCAGGATACTGGCCACAATTAGATGCATCGGAAAACAATCTTGTCGCTCAAACACACATATTTAGATCCTGTACACTGTAAAATGCTTGCAAACTAAATTCTTTTCTACGTTACGAAGAATTCTAGATACTCGTATTACGAAGAATTTGTTCGTATTGCAAAGAAATTCTCTGCAAGCTACTAGAATCCTTGCAAACTAGTTGTTTGTATGGCAAAGAAATGGTTCGTAAGCTTGCGAAGAATTAGTTCGTAAAACAATGCTTCAAAATTATTTGCAACTTGCAAGGAATAAAGTTTGCAATGCGAACCAATTCTTTGCAAGCATTTTATAGTGTAGCTAAACGACGGAGCTTAAACCGTTTTAGACGCCTGAACCAAAGTGTTTAGTTGTCTCTGAGATCACTAAATTTTTTAGTGCTGCGGTCTAAGATTTTAGTCCCTGCAACTGATCATTTCTCTCAGTGTAGCTACTCCATTATAGCAGTACTCCATGAACCGACGCCCCGCCCGCTAACCCACAACAGGGAATGCCACCCGCCCACGATGGTCCGGGTGGTGGCGCGCGCTCAACTCAGGGTGAATGGTCTACCTGGCCGCTCTGCTCGATACACTGTAAAAATATTATGAAATTTAAAAGCAAAATATCTCTGAAATTTAATAACATTTTCACGTGTTCTTAAAAGTAATAACAGTTTATTATTTATGAGGAGCATTATTAACTTTGCAAACCGGGTTATGAAAATTATGATGAAATTTCGTAATTGTAATTATTGGTTATGAAATTTAAAAACAAGCTTATTAAAGGTAAGAGATTTCCCTAGTCTTGACAAAATTCTTCTGAAAAGTCACAACCAATCTTACTTTTAATTCAAGCATTTACAACATTTCTTAAAAGTCAAACATCTGTTGGCCTTTGGACATAGAATTTTAGCGTTCAATTTGCTATTGGGTGAACAATATCGAAATTTGATTGGCATAATGTAGCTATGGTATAGCCATATGTCAAAAAAGCAACATCAAAAACATACGCTGTCCGCTTCACTAGTGTGCGAATGCCCCTGGACGGAGCGCCACATCAGGTCGGGTATGAACATTCCCTCCTCAGGTAAGACCCGATAGCTATGCGGTCTGAGGCGTCAGAATCCCAACTAAAAGGTCCACGGTTAGGATCTACCCACGTAAAATTGAAAAGTGTCCGAATTCTGTCGAAAGCTAGGTTTGCAGATCTGTCCATAGGGTCCGAAGGGAAAAAAATAATTTTTTACCTGAATTGCGTTAGGCTGAAAGAGAGCGACATTTTTGTCGTTTCATGACATGTTCTTAATTTTCGTAACACATATGTTCTTAAATTTAAGAGCAAATCTGCTTTGTAAATTGCTTCAAAACTCGTGTTCTTAAAATTAAGATGGATTTTTTTTGCAGTGTACCTTAGCTCGAAAAAGACCCAGTCCGCGGAGGAGCTACGACAAACTCCCCATATGAATAGCACTATGACTGAGCTGTTCTCCAAGCGCTCGCCCCAACTGAGCCTTTGTCGTAGCTCCTCCGCCGACTAGGTCTTTGTCGAACTGAGGTATCGTGCTGGTGGCAAAGCCCGCGGTGGTTAACACCGAGGCTCTTGACCAGTGGCACGCTGACAGCCCCAAACCAAATTTGGTGCCAATATCTCTCTACAACTTTAGATTTTACAGCATCCTGAATTTGAATTGGTATCTGATTCCGGTCGGTCCTCTTGGCACCGAACGGTAGTATTATCGGCACCGACTGGAGAGCAAACACAAACCAGCCGGAGATCCAATCCGATCGGCACCCAGGTTCCAACCGATCGGAATTGTTAATACCGATCGGAACTTAGCTCGAGTCAGAATGGACGATGCCGATCGGAATACAATTTCTACCGATCGGAATTTTCAGCTGAGCGGAGCGAAGACCAAGTTGCAGAGGGACCAAGGTGCTCTCTCGGTCGTGAGTCTGGCTGTCCGTTCGTGTTCTCATACGCTCGATAGACTACGAAATCACTGCACGAATAGGGGGAGGCGCGTTTGCCCAAACATTGTCAATGTGTGGGGCAGATGTATTTGCACAAACATTGTATATTTCTTTAGTTTGAAATATTTAAAAGCTTAATTTGAAACTCACTTCTGGAAGGTTGGCAGGGGGACATTCAGAGATAGCGCCACCTAGCGGCAGCGTGGGAACTACTTCGCGTCAGCCATGCACAAGAGGCTCGGCTCGCCCGGCGTACATCTCGGCTGTTTACACTATCGATATTGAATAATTATAATAGTCTTTTTCGCGTAATATGCAGTCTGAAGTCTCTTTTAAGGTTGCGGACGTCGCTGCACGAAGTTTCAAGTGTCGACATTGTGTACAAGTGTGGGTTCGAGTGATTTGTTGTTTGTTTACGTATGTGGCTTAGGGAGGAGTGAGATGGGTAGTGCCTCAAAATACTTTGTATTGCGTTTGATTTGTGAAATGAACGTCACGGACTACTGAAATGACAGCCAGTATCGATGCAACTTGGTTGTGTTCTTGCTAGGTGGGTGGGTGACATAACCTAATATGATAGAAAATGTTGTTTACAGCGAAGCTGTGAAAATGTTTGGTGAACATTAGAGTATGGTCTGAGTATTGAAATCAGGTAACCCCATGGCCTGACAAGTGAGAGTTAACTATCAGCAGTATGATTTCCTTATATTTTGTTTAATTTAGTTTTGAATGCTTGCTTGGTTCCCCAGCGTATTGATTTGTTATTGCGCCACCAAGTTAACCCCAGCTGAACGATTTATTCAGTGCGGTGTGGATGTTTAATTGTATTAGTAGAAGTGTGCCCATATTTGACATACGACAATAGGCATTTGTAATAAAATAAGAATAATAATTTTGTAAATCGTAAACTGAATATTTGGTGTCTCATTATTCTACTAAAGATAATATATGAAAGTGCGGTTTGGGTAATGAAATCTTATACTACTCTTAAGCCTACCAAGAAACAAGAAAAGAGTTTGGGTATTACTTTGGTAAATTATGTAGCATTTTGGTTCCTAACCTACTCCATATTTCTCAGTGATACGATTTCTGATTGAGCTACATCATGTGCTTACCCAAATTTATTCATTGGTCCGTTATGCCTAAGAATTCAGATTGAAAAAAGGTCACTCCACTAAGTCATTGATACACAGTGGCGGATCCAGCCGGGAGTTCAGGGGCGACTCTTGCGGGTTGCCTACCTCCAGGAGGCAGTTGTTTTAAATTATATTTTTAACAAAGATGTCAATTTTACTCAGAAAGGAGTACATTTAAAAATTTTAATGTAAAGAATTAAAAGAATTGCATATCGATCGATACGCACATTACAATCACATAACAGGCAGGTACGAGCGGAGGGGCGACAGCGGCGGCTAGGCTGGGCTGCCGGCGGCCCACTCCCTGTTCCCCCACTCCCGAATCCCGCATGGAAACTTATGGTATCAGTTTATTAACAGTTTGACTAGCTGAAGACAATCCGATAATGAAATTTGATGACATACTGATGACAAACTGATGCCAAACGCAAATTGGCGTTCCGTCATCAATATGTCATCAGTATGTCACCAGTTTATCAACCGTTTGTCTTCGACGGATTACAAACGGATGACAATAACCCGCTCACATACTGGCAGCTTTCGACGCTGGAGAATGCTCCAAACGAAAATACTGGACACGAAATGTCCTAGTATGTAAGAGCCTATACAATGTTGAGGGTGTGTATTGGAGTGATCATTAGGGCGCCGAAGATTGCTGCATGTGTCCCCCGCATAACCTTTTCGCTCTGAGCACGATGGTGGTGTGTTAAATTTTCTCTAGCTATACACTGATAATCCAAGTGTTCAACCCTTCAGCACTCTAAAGTGTTCAATTCAGAAGTTGTGCAGTTAAAAGTGTTCCACTCCCCAGTTTTACACTTCCTTAGCTTGGACGCACTGTATCGGGCAAGTGTGCAACTGAGGAGTTAAACGCTTACAAGTGCACAACTTCTGAGTTGAACACTTAAGTGCACAACAACTCTGTTGAGCACTTTTATTTGTTTAAATGTTATTTGAACACTTAAAAGTGTTGAAGGGTTGAACACTTAGTTTATCAGTGTGCACAGCGCGCTGCGCGCGCTGTTAAAAATTTTTGGGGGTGGCTGGACCTCAGGGGCGACGCCCCCGTCGCCCCCCCCCCTGGATCCGCACCTGTTGATACAGAAAAAAATTGCTTTGAAAACATGGTTATTTTGATAAGATTTGACTCTTACAAATTTTACGGGCGATACTGGGGATAGGATTTAGATGAGAGACCGTACTTGTTATACATTAGCTATGCCAGGAGTGTTTACACTAAAACAGTCTTTCTAAAACATTGAACTACATACTTTTACCTAGCTTTTACTATCTGCTGTGAGGTGAAGTGGTTGAAGTTCACTCTCGGTGCTGCGAGCCTCCTGCTCTCGCTAAGATACCCGGACAGCGTTACCAGCAGGTGATACGCTGATGCCACCCTGCTGACGTTGGGTAGGACGAGGCAAGGGGCGGGGAGGGGTGGGGTGGGCCTCCTGCCTGAGGGGGGTGGCTCCCTCCCACGTACGGGTGGCTGCCTACCCACTAGGCGCGTGTAAGCTAAGTTGCCTAACCCACCGGCGTACCGACCCCAGCGATGATGTTACATTTGCCGGACCGACTCCGCTGCTCCCACCACCCCTTAGCCCTCGCCGCCCTCCCCACCTCCGCAGCTCCTACCGTCCCTGCCACTCCCGCCGTCCCCATCGCCGCCTCATTGGAGGAAAGGCGAGCAAGTGGACGACCCCGTTTAGAAATGTGAAGTTCCGGAATTCGTCCGTTGCCGGGCTCAGTCCGAAACTGAGACTTCGGACTCGTCCGATACTGTACCGAAATGACGTAAAATCAGCAAGTTTTCGGACCATGTCCGAAGCCCTACAAGGGTGCCTCGTCGGACTTGTTTCGGACTAGCACTACAGGGGAGCCCGAGAAAAAGGCAAAAGATGCTAGTATTCGATCCCCTACCCCTCGGACTTGTCCCTTTCTTGCTGACGCTCTAACCAACTGAGCTACGCTGACTTGTTGGAGGAGAAGCTTTCGGATCGCCTCTTTATCGACTCGCCCCCAGCGTCGAATCGTCATGCTCTGTAGCAGACGAACGAAGCGACGTACACGAATGCGGTTTTGGGCAGCAGTGTCAGCAACCGACACCCTGTGGTGTGAGTGACACACTACACACTGCGCGATAAACATATTAGACACTTATCGAAAAGCGTAACGATGCCATAAAATTTTCAGCTGTTTTTGAAGCGTGACGACTGTGACAAGCTTCTGATGATGAGATCCTCGAGGTGCGCGTCGGCTTCTATCCCCTACCACACTTACCCGCGTCGTATTACCTCCCCGCGAATTTCGGTATGTCGCGTCTGCGTTGCAGTGCTAGAGTACATAGTTCGCCCCCACCTCGCATTCGTTAAATTTTTTTCTCTAAAGAAAGCATTTGTGATTTCTGGCTGTGTACTTTGGTGGTACACAAATCGGACTCCTGCCCGGTCCGGAACTTCCAACGGACTAAGTCCGATGAAGGCTGCGGTCCTGGAACTCGGTTCGGACAAGTCCGCCGCCAGGCAGTCCGACGAAGGGCAGAAGCCGGACCAGGTCCGTAGGGCACACGGACCAACCACGGACTTGTCCGAGCCGGCCGGGCTGTTTCGGAACAGAATGGGAACAAGTTTGGAGCTTTTCATTTCTAAACGGGACGGCCTTGCACACATTCTATTCTTGTTCCCCGTACATTAAATCTAACTTCTATTCTTTTTTTTAAAAAAAAGAAAAAAAAACACGATCAAGCGACCATGCTCTGTGATATAATTTTAACGGACTTCGCTCAGCTACCCCGTGCGAAACTGTAACGCACGGGCCCCTACGTATTAACTGATCGGCAAACGGAAAATTTCCGGTCGAAAATAACGTCCGATAGGTAGTCGAGAAACCCGACAGGAAATCTCAATTTCCAACCGGCCACAGTTGAATTCCGGGCGGAATTAGCCAATTCTGATCGCAAAAGCTTCATTTCTGTTCGGAACACGCTCGGAACTTACAGCTGGGGCCCGCCCTGTTTTGATTTGATGATTTGATGAATCTAAAACACGGGCTTAAGCAAAAGACATTACGAGTGTCATTTTTGTTTGTTTGTTTGTTTGTTTGTTTGTTTGTTTGTTTGTTTGTTTGTTTGTCTCCATGACAGACAGTCCAACTCGAAGTTGAGCTTGACTACACTGAGAAAACGATGTCTTATGGTTTCCAAGTAGTGTTTAGAAAACCAAGCAGCTCTCTTGAAAAAAGAGAAAGAAAAAAAAAAACAGATTTTCCGGGAATGCCTGAAAACTAGGACTAAATTTTTACCGTATAGGGTTGCAAGCCCTGATTAGTTTCCGGGAATATATCGCGTGTTTTGACAACGTTAACAACGCCCCGCAAATTTTGAAAATTATAGAAATAGATGGGTTCTAACAAGCATTGCTTCGTAGATACGAAGCATCGCATTGCTTCGTAAATACGAAGCATCGCATTGCTTCGTAAATACGAAGGAATGCTTCGTTAGGCCACAATGGCTCGGTTTTCTTTGTGGGTTATACGAAGCAATGCTTCGTTGACCTTTTAACAGTGAAAACAGTTTATCTGTATTTTAAACACACCAGTTTCGACGGGTCCTATTAACGTTGTGCTATCTCCCAGCGATGACGCTTATCGCCCAGCGACGCTTCAACGTTGTGCGATCCTCCAGCGACGCTTCAACATTGTCCGATATCCAGGGCGTCGTAACGTAACGAAACGGAATTAAAAACGCCTAAAAACGAAAATTAAATTCCAATTTTCCAAGCGTTTCGAAGCGTTTTCGAAATTTTTTCGACGTTTTCTCACGTAAAACGCTTTTAGAAAGCCCAAAACGCTTTAAAAACGCTTGGAAAATTGGAATTTAATTTTCGTTTTTAGGCGTTTCCAATTCCGTTTCGTTACGACGCCCTGCCGATATCCTTTACGGCGTGCGGCGTGAACATGAAGTGTAACATCATGCCACGTTGCGGTGTTTCAGTAAAATAGAAACTAATATCTTTGTTCCTTGATCTCTGATGCATCAAAAGCTACCAAAGCACGACAAATCTGATCAAGATTTGCCCCACGAATTTAGCATTTAGTAAACCTATGCACGCTTAAACCGAAAAGGAGATTGTACAACGTTGAAGCGTCGCTGGGAGATAGCACAACGTTAGAATGTCGCGCGGACATCGGACAACGTTAATAGGACCCGTTGGTCTATATCACCACCAAAACAGCGTTGGTATTATAGGAGTGCAAAATTCATGGTAGCTTATCAAGGGCTTGCTGGAAAGGCTTATACAGTGTAGCTCTCACCGACTTCTTTGTCTGTTTCAGATCTAATAAGCCCCTTTGGGCTCGCTCGCTGTCTTATGAATATTCCCTTGAGTGCAGTAAGAGGGGTTTATTATGCATTCACGGCATGTCTTGAGGACGTCTTCTGGCCATACTACTTGCCTTGTGTAGGAGCTGGTCTTGTTGAAAGCGTCGGAGTGACAGTATTTGAAACCATATACTGTATTGGTCAGCAGCCAGTGTCAAATTTGTAAGTTCAAATAAAGTTTTTACTGCCTCATGTACAAGAGGAATTGAGAACATTTAACCACTGACCCCTGTGACTCTCTAACCACATACCGAAGATTCTGCACGCAATCACAGCTCTGCAAAAGCGCCTCTACCACTACCGACTGACCGCACCATAAATTGCTCAGATTTGTCGTGTCATCTTTTCTCAGTAATAATATGTTCTGATTTTAACTGGGGCGAGGAGTGTTCTGAACTAAAACTCAGCTGAAAAACGTGTTATCGGTATTTGGCAGCACTGGGCAGGAGCCGAGAATCAGGGGCGGATTTTGGGGGGAGGGGGGGAGGGGGGCAAAGGGCCACCCTCCCGGTAATTATCTGCTTTCATGGCTCCACGGCTTTTGGTGGTGTGTTTTGTATCACTGGATCACTGGACGCGAAACTTAAACAATCATTTGACAATGTAGCCGTCGCAGTGTCTCATTGTTGCCGGCGAGGCTGACGGCGCTTGGATCAGAGCGTTAAAGGGGCGGTTGGAGGGGTTATAGGCAGCTCATATTTATTTAATTTCTCGGAAAACCAGGCAAGAGCGCCAAATAATATTAACACTACTGAATAGTGCTCGATTAGCTGAATCCGGTGATATAAAACACACAACCAAAAGCCGTGGAGCCGTGAAAGAAGAATATTACCAAAACCACTCCACACAAACAGGCAAAGTTTGTCTCTCATAGCTGCCATGATACTATGACTAAAATTGACAAACTGAAATCCAACTGCTCAAAAGTTTTCTTTCCTCCCCTGTTCTAATTTAATTTTCCTCCTTCAAAGTCTTGTGCCTTTTGAGGCTGTAAAAACGTATCCAAATGAAACTAGTTTATTTCTGTGTCACTCCAGACAAAGTCTCTTTCCGAGGGGTGACCGACTCGTATAATACTGGGTACGCGGACCCTATAGTACCGTATAATACCTATAATATTCTATAATACCTATAATATTTTATAATATCTATAATATTCTATAATACCTATAATATTTTATAATACCTATAATATTCGCGTATAATACACTGCAATATCCGAAAGTTACACCTTTCCAAATCAATAAATCGCTAGAAAACAGTAGACTAGTGCTGCCTGAGACGTAGAGTACCGTCATCTTTCTAACACAGGTGCTGGGAGGGAACTCCGGCTCGCTCCGGCTCGGCTCGTGCCGCGCTATCACCGAATCGTCCGGTGGTGGACCGTCGCCACGGTGGAGAGAGATACGGTGGCGACACGAGCCTACCCTGACCCCGGAATCGGTGCCGGATTCCTTTTCCCTGGGCGGCCACCAGAGCGCGCGTCGGTCTAGCCTGCAGGATGATTCCGCTCATCGCTCTCGTCGGTCTGTCTCTCTCACACCTCCCTCGCTCCTTACGGAACGCACCGTGAGTGCGAGAGAGACATGCCCCACTGAGCGATCAGCGGACTCATCTTGCTGGGCCAGCTACACCACCGGCGGTTCAGCCTACATGCAGCCTGGGCCGCGCACCCTGCCTGACGGCCGCCCGGGATCAGCTTAGCCTGGCTCGGCTCTTCACGCTCAGCAGTTGTTGGGCGGCCCGGGAGGCGTGGCGGCCGGCCGAGTGAAGTGCGTGAAACCTCAGCCTCGCTAAGCTGATCCTGGGCGGCCGGCAGGCAGGGTGCGCGGCCCAGGCTCAGGTAGGCTGAACCGCCGGTGTAGATAGCCCAGGCTAGATCGACGCGCGCTCTGGTGGCCGCCCAGGGGAAAGGAATCCGGCACCGATTCCGGGGTCAGCCGCCAGCGCCGAGCAGGTAGGCTCGTGTCGCCACCGTATCTCTCTCCACCGTGCCCGTCGCTGACAAGACCAGGCTTGCCAGATGTGGCGATCTGTCGCCACCGTGGCGACGAAACGTCGGGTTTGGCGACGAAAGTGGCGATGAGTGCCGAGTGGCGACGAAGGTGGCGATCTGACCTGCCGAGTGGCGACCAAAGTGGCGATCTGGCGCTGGCGGCGGCCGGCCGTGCCGGGACCCGGCCCGGGCCGGTTCTCGGAACCGCTCCAGCTGGCCGCCGGAAGGATTAGGGGTTTTTCCCCCGTTCCTTACCCTTGGTCACGGTGTAGACCTACACCGTTCCCGTGGTCTATCGTGGTTCCACCGGAACACGGTGGAGAACACTGTGCACCGGAAGAATTGACTATCTCTCTCGCTCTTTCTCGCACTCATGGGCCAGCCTATCCTTCCTTGTCATTTGGTGTGCTAAACTCTCGGTGGTCGGACGATAGCACCACTTTACTCGCGGACTTTAAAGTACCTTATAAGACCTTATAATACTGACTATAATACCATAATATTTATAATATCCTGTAATATTCTATAATACTTATAATATTCTATAATACCTATAATATTCTATAATACTTTTATAATACCTATAATTTATAGTACTGGGTACACGGCTCAGGCGAGTCGTTCACCCCTCGTCTCTTTCTCTTTCAAAGGAAAACATCGGTCTCCACTTCTCAGTTTATTTCAGACAAAGTACCCTGGTCAGAGTGTCACAAAGCTGATATCAAAATTAGCTTTTTGACATCTGGAAATTTACTTACATCATTAACGTGATTTTGATATCGGTATTATGATTTTGATAATAGTTGAGTGATATCAGTTGCTTATCTGATGTCAGATTGCAGCGAGGGGGTATGCACTCCCAAATATCGCGACCCGACTATTACGAAATGAGGTAATACGCTGTAATAGAATTCTATTACGTCTATTACGCCTACTACATTCCATTACGTGAATTACGGGTTTATTACGAGACTATTACGCGCCTATTACGCCTATTACTCCTATTACGCTACTATTACAGGAATATTACCTTACTATTACAGGCGTATTACGCTTGAGAAGAGCACGCCAAACATTCCCTAGGGTGACTGCCAATACCATTAGCACAGCAGAAAAGTTTGGAGGAGCAGTTTCTATCTGTTCTTGTTTATCTTTTTCTGTGACCATCTTCGGAACATTCGTGCACCAGTTTTATTTAAATCTCACACTTTTTGTTTCCGTAGTCAAACACCCAAACTGGATCATTTACATTTTGAGGAAAATACTCGGTAGGCGTACGTGAAACTGATACCTACTCAAACTATTCTACATCTATTATCAAAATGGCTAATACGGCACGGACTAAAATGTTACTTGCAAAACATTAGACCTTTAAATGAAAGAAATTTCCCTTGAAAAAGTCCCAAGAAAATTCTAAACAAAAAACCACTGTGGCTGGTTGTACCACCGACTCTGGCTTGGGCTAGGCTAGACTACCCCTACCCTCATCCTCTCTGCGACTGCCTCACGGGGAAGGACAACAGTAGGGTTGGTCGATTCGATTTCGATTTAAATCGATAATCGATTTAAGGTGTCGATTTTCGACCAAAATCGGAGTCGATTTCACATTTCGAATTAATCGAAAAAAATCGATTTATGACGTCGATTTTCGATTTTATTGAAATTTTGTGCACGGCAAATCTGAAGTCTGGGATTCCCGCAGGTACTTTTTGCCGTTTCCAGGCTCGAGTCTGGAAACGGCAAATTATTTCCAGACTTTCCCTGGGCGCGCGGCCCTTGTCCCAGGCGAAGCCTGGGAAGCGGCTCTTTTCCAGACTTTACCTGGGAAAGAAATACCGTTTCCAGCCCCTCGCCTGGGAAGCCGTGGGCAAGCGGCTCTTTCCCAGACTCCTCGACTTGCCCACGGCTTCCCAGGCGAGAGGCTGGAAACGGTAATTCTTTCCAAGGTAAAGTCTGGAAAAGAGCCGCTTCCCAGGCGTTGTCTGGGACAAAGGGCCGCGCGCCCAGGAGAAGTCTGGAAATAATTTGCCGTTTCCAGACTCGACCCTGGAAACAGCAAAAAGTACCTGGGAATCCCAGACTTCAGATTTGCCGTGTGCTTGTGAACTCTGTGCGTTCAGCGATGCTTGAAAGTAGAATACCCGTGGCGCTCTCCAGCATCGCGCCGGATATCAAGCATTTAGCCAGACGATCCGAGGGCTGCTTTTGCGGAATTCAAACGTCGAGCTGCGGCAATCTAACATACTGCCCAGCGACCGCTAAATCCAACGCGAACCCGCTCCAATCGTGGCATGCCCTTAACGTTGAGTATCCTAACACGTCTTGGAAAAGTGCCCTAATAGTGATTTCCATTGCCATTGTGGCTACATCCGTCATCCGTCCCGTGTGAAATACTTATTTTCTCACAAGCCGGTTGAAAAGCCAAACAGCTGCGCTAGCGGATATCAGGTCCCCGTCTCGATAGGCTTATTTTATTTTTTTTTATTTTTGAGAAATTTCACGTATGAAGAACGAACGAGCTTAGGGTTTTCCAGGGCCCATGTCATTTACTAATTTACGTATCCAAGGCCAAGGCCCATGCCAATCCAATATACCTAATTCACCATAACAACCTACACACGTAAATTAGTAGTCAATAACTGCCGTGAAATGCTCAGACGACGGGAATTTAATTGTCAACAATAACCCTTTCCTCATGCACAAATCACCAAAAGCATAAAAATGATATAATTGTAAATTTAGAAGGGGATTTTAAAAAAATCGAAAATCGATTCGAAAATCGATTTTAAGGACCAAAAAATCGATTTTTACGGAAATCGATTTTTCACTTTCGATTTTGAAATCGACGAATCGAAAATCGATTCCGTCCATCGATCTACCAACCCTAGACAACAGTCGAGCGAGGGGTAGAGACAAATCGGTATACTCCGTCATCGAGACGTGTCGGAGACAGTATTTCGCGGGTATTACTAGGATATTACGCACTATTACGCGGATATTACGTGGATATTACGCTCTATTACGCCGATATTACGTGGATATTACGCACAATTACGCGGCCATTACGTCTATTACGCAGGCATTTCGTGTAATACATGTATTACGAACTATTACGTGTATTACGCGATTACTCTGGAAACGCAAGTGTGTACTTGAATGCAGTATTTCCTGCATACTTACATGTATTCAGGAAATAATGTGCACTAAGTCAAGTATGCAGGAAATAATGTGTACCTGGTCAGGTATGCAGGAAATCCTGTGTACTTGACCAGGTACACACTAAATCTCCCCCCAAAATGTCCAATACGTCTCGATGACGGAGTATTTACCGAATTGTCGCGACCCCTCGCTCGACTGTTTTCCTTCCCCGTGAGGCAGTCGCAGAGGGGATGAGGGTAGGGGTAGTCTAGCCTAGCCCGCATGCCAGAGTCGGTGGTACAACCAGCAACAGTGGTTTTTTGTTTAGAATTTTCTTTGGACTTTTTCAAGGGAAATTTCTTTCATTTAAAGGTCTCATGTTTTGCAAATAACATTTTAGTCCATGCCGTATTAGCCATTTTGATAATAGATGTAGAACAGTTTGAGTCGGTAAAAGTTTCACGTACGCCTTCCGAGTACTTTCCTCATAATGTAAATGATCCAGTTTGGGTGTTTGACTACGGAAACAAAAAGTCTGAGATTTAAACAAAACTGGTCCACGAATGTTTCGAAAATGGTCACGGACAAAGATAAACAAGAACAGATAGAAACTGCTCCTCCAAACACACTAAACCCTCATGCATTTTGTTGTGCATAAACATGCAGGAATTTATGCAACCATAACTATGCACATTTTTTATGCATAATTATGTACAAATTGTGCATAACTATGAACAAATTGTACATAGTTATGCATAAAATTGTGCATATTCTTATGGTTGCATAAAATCCTGCAAGTATATGCACAACAAAATGCATAAGGGTTTAGTGTGAACTTTTCTGCTATGCTAATGGTATTGGCAGTCACACTAGGGAATGTTTGGCGTGCTCCTCTCAAGCTTAATACACCTGTAATAGTCACGTAATATGCCTGTAATAGTAGCGTAATAGGAGTAATAGGCGTAATAGGCGCGTAATAGTCTCGTAATAAACCCGTAATACACGTAATGGAATGTAGTAGGCGTAATAGACGTAATAGAATTCTATTACAGCGTATTACCTCATTTCGTAATAGTCGGGTCACGATATTTGGGAGTGCATACCCCCTCGGCACGGCTCCTCTGAAGCAAACATTTTACGTGCCGTGCGCAGCGGGCGTCCTACCCAGCACGGCTCCTCTGAAGCATACAGTGTACGTGCCGTGCGCAGCGGGCGGCCTACCCAGCACGGCTCCTCTGAACCATACAGAGTACGTGCCGCCGTGTGTCCCCACCCGTCCCCTCTCCTCCCCGTGCCCGAAAATTTTTGCTCTTCTACTTCCGGGCTGGCCGAGCCCCGGAGTACATTATTGCCTATACTAGGGTTGGTAGATCGATGGACGGAATCGATTTTCGATTCGTCGATTTCAAAATCGAAAGTGAAAAATCGATTTCCGTAAAAATCGATTTTTTGGTCCTTAAAATCGATTTTCGAATCGATTTTCGATTTTTTTTTAAAATCCCCTTCTAAATTTACAATTATATCATTTTTATGCTTTTGGTGATTTGTGCATGAGGAAAGGGTTATTGTTGACAATTAAATTCCCGTCGTCTGAGCATTTCACGGCAGTTATTGACTACTAATTTACGTGTGTAGGTTGTTATGGTGAATTAGGTATATTGGATTGGCATGGGCCTTGGCCTTGGATACGTAAATTAGTAAATGACATGGGCCCTGGAAAACCCTAAGCTCGTTCGTTCTTCATACGTGAAATTTCTCAAAAATAAAAAACAAAAAAAAACAAAAAAAAATAAGCCTATCGAGACGGGGACCTGATATCCGCTAGCGCAGCTGTTTGGCTTTTCAACCGGCTTGTGAGAAAATAAGTATTTCACACGGGACGGATGACAGATGTAGCCACAATGGCAATGAAAATCACTATTAGGGCACTTTTCCAAGACGTGTTAGGATACTCAACGTTAAGGGCATGCCACGATTGGAGCGGGTTCGCGTTGGATTTAGCGGTCGCTGGGCAGTATGTTAGATTGCCGCAGCTCGACGTTTGAATTCCGCAAAAGCAGCCCTCGGATCGTCTGGCTTAATGCTTGATATCCGGCGCGATGCTGGAGAGCGCCACGGGTATTCTACTTTCAAGCATCGCTGAACGCACAGAGTTCACAAGCACACGGCAAATCTGAAGTCTGGGATTCCCAGGTACTTTTTGCTGTTTCCAGGGTCGAGTCTGGAAACGGCAAATTATTTCCAGACTTCTCCTGGGCGCGCGGCCCTTTGTCCCAGACAACGCCTGGGAAGCGGCTCTTTTCCAGACTTTACCTTGGAAAGAATTACCGTTTCCAGCCTCTCGCCTGGGAAGCCGTGGGCAAGTCGAGGAGTCTGGGAAAGAGCCGCTTGCCCACGGCTTCCCAGGCGAGGGGCTGGAAACGGTAATTCTTTCCCAGGTAAAGTCTGGAAAAGAGCCGCTTCCCAGGCTTCGCCTGGGACAAGGGCCGCGCGCCCAGGGAAAGTCTGGAAATAATTTGCCGTTTCCAGACTCGAGCCTGGAAACGGCAAAAAGTACCTGCGGGAATCCCAGACTTCAGATTTGCCGTGCACAAAATTTCAATAAAATCGAAAATCGACGTCATAAATCGATTTTTTTCGATTAATTCGAAATGTGAAATCGACCCCGATTTTGGTCGAAAATCGACACCTTAAATCGATTTTCGATTTAAATCGAAATCGAATCGACCAGCCCTAGCACCGTAGCCTGTAAATATGTTGGGGAAATTCAATGGGGCACATTCTATCCACAATGAAAAACAGTCAGTACCGTAAATATAAGCTAGGGTCTGACCGTATACCAAAATTAAGGTACAGACCGTAGGCGTACTGTAACTCCCTACGGTATTTTTAACAGTGAAGGACCGTTGGCGACCATTCAAAACCAAATATTTTCCAAACCGAAGCGAAATCGAACATTCTGTTCGGTACAAGTCCTGATGTCACCGAGACCAATACTGTCACCAAATATGAAGATCATAGCTCAATAAATTTCGACTGATGACGTCATCAAAAACTTCAACTCGCTTTATCTCCGAAACTTACCGACCGATTCGCCTCGGACAAAGCTTGAAAAAAATCAGAAAAAATCTATACTCAAATACCAAGCACAAACAAATACAACATACCTTCTGGCATAAAATCCGCCTCTGGGCCTCATAGTCTGCAAACTCTCCGATTGCCCCCAAAACTCAGGCCAGTGTTCTGTCAGGCAAAACTCGTTCACAGGCCCAGCCGGCTTTAAAGCAGTGGGTGCGTCTCATTTCTGTCTGACTTTTATGTGTGGTGGAAACAAGCTACTGTACATGTACAGTTCTGCCTGAAAAACTGAGTGGCTTGGGGTGGGCATAAAAGTCGCAGGGGCCTGGAGTCACCCGTGCATTCGCTGCATATGCATCCTAACCTAACCTAACCGCGGTCTCGCGATGTTTTTTTCTTTCTTCTTTTTAGTAATCTGCTAAGTCGTTTTTATTTTTTTTTATCAAATTACATGAGATATCTGTTTCTTGATTTAAGAACAAAACGTGTAAATTTGCTACTCGTTTCTGACAACAAATTTTTACAATGGATAGTTTTGTGCATGGATTACAACGTTCAAGAAGCGCTCCAGCCTGCGCTGATACCACACCAGGACGAGGTAAGAGGTAATATTCACACGACCTGCGAGGTGTCGCCATCCTCAGGGACGTAGACGGGAGGAGGTTCGTAGCTTTAAACAATCACTTCTTGAATTTTTTCATTGAAGTGTAATATTAAAACCACGCACTCACAATGAACAAATTCACAGACCACGCGACCGTGACCAAAAAGTTCCGGGGCGCCGGAACTTGAAAGCAGATGATACGTATGGTAGATGTCCCTACGCGTCGCAGGTCGCAGGCTGCAGGGAAGCGGAGCGCTGTCGCGCTGGGCTAGGAGGGGGAGGCGCGGGGCGGGAGGGGGCACCGGCCCGGCGGCCCGGCAGCACAGCGTCCCGAGAGGTGGCGTGGAGTAGTAAGGGGCGCGCGCCGCGCGCGCGCCGAGCGCCGAGCGCCGCGCGAAATTTTCCCCACTGTATAATATTATGCCACACTGGCTGCTCGCTCTGACGGTTTCTCTCTGCTGGCTGCGCTGCTCTCTGCATACTGCTCGCTGTATGACAGTACAAGCAGGCTGATACCTTCGTATCATCTGCTAAAAATGTTGTTAATTTCAGCACACGTATTCTTGACACAGCCCATCGGACAGGATCTGTACGCGTAGAATGGCGTGTATCTGCACACCGCGGGGCCGCGACTGGTACTGAGGTGCCGAGCCTATGCAATGACGCATTGCGTAATCGCGCTCCAGGTCCCCCCCCCCCCCCCACCACCACTCTGCTTAGCCCCCACCAGACAGGCCCAGCTGGGCTCGACCTCACTCCTCGCTGGAGGCATTTGGGTTGCCTACCTCCCGGCGCACTTCACCGCGTCCGGCCATTCCCGGCGAGTAAAGAAACAGCCAATTCAGACGCTATATATAACGCGGCACTCAAAGGGACGCACCATTTAGCGCAAAGTCTCGTCCTCGTGCTGCACAATATTTTCACACCGGGCCGAAATTTTAAAAGTGTCTCTGTAAAGTCCCATTATTACGTAATTTTTCGAAGCCCACGAGACAGAATACAAGTAGAAGTCTTTTTCCGACAAGTTGACCCAAAGCATTGGCGCCATTTGCGCGACGTCTTAGAGAGAGAGGTTGTAGCTCGCCCATTTCAATATCTTGCCGTTGACTGCCACCCAGGCTCCCAGGTTGTTACGAAATAACATTTTCCCTGACGAAATAGGGCAGTTCTTCTGCAGCGAAGATCGGCTGAACGCTCTGTTGAACCATGCCTCCGAAGAGTAAAACCTGTCCCAAACTCCGTTTGAGAAAGCATGCACCCATTTTACGCGCACTGTCAAAAGCCTCGCGGAAAATGAGGGCCGCGATTATAAATACCGCAGACAGACAGCTCATGGCTACACTCTCAGAGTGTAGTCTTAACGTGCTCCACGGAAATCAACCAATATCACCGCGGTGCAAACTTTTGTTGGCAAAACATAAGCGGGAATTGCGCTTGCTTGCGGAACCACCTTCCCGTGTCTCAGACAAGCAAAAGAAAAACATATTGATTCAAAAGGGTGGCTTCCTTATCCCCCTTCTCAGCTCTAATCTTAGCGGATTAACTGGAAAATTATTGTAGCGCGATGAATAAGTTCTTCATTTTTGACAATGCTCAGATGGAAAGGTTGATTAATCAGAGACCAGACTCGAAGCTCGGACAGATGGAAAAATCTCTCAAAGAGCATATATTTTGCAAGCGGTCGAAAAGTCGCGGTGTTGGCAAGCCTTTAGACAATGTGTTGGCCAACGACCCACGAACAAATTATCAGCAATATGCCAGCATTTTAAAAGATATTTCTGAAACACTTGAGCGTATAAAAGCTATAGCACACCCCCTCTTCCAACCCCACTAGAGCCTGCAAAGATTACCGTCCGCGAGGCCTTGCACCCCCTGGAGCTAACTAAGCCAACCCTTCCCAAGCCCAAAAAGGCGACGGCGATAGTCAAGCCTAGACTTTGTATTATTCCCAAATTAGTAGATCCTACTTCGGCATCACCAACACCCAAATCAGAACTTCAGAGACATTCTAGCATTCCGGATAGCCCAATTGCGCAAAACATTGGTGAACTAAAATCGCTGTTGGAACAGGCTGTTACTCCATTGAAAATCAGTCCGCGTCGTTCTCGATCCAAGGGCGCGCTCACAAAACAATTGATTAAAATGACCATTAATAGTCTTTTTCACGTAATATGCAGTCTAAAATCGCTTTTAAGGTTGCGGATTTCGCTGCACGAAGTTTCAAGTGTCGTCATTGTGTAGAAGTGGGGGTTCGAGTGATTTGTTGTTCGTTTTCGTCTGTGGCTTGGGGAGGAGTGAGATGGGTAGTGCCTCAAAATACTTTTTATCGCGTTGGATATGTGGAATGAACGTCACGGACTACTAACATGATAGCCAGTATCGATGCAACTTGGTTGTGTTCTTCCTATGTGAGTGAGTGACATAACCTAACAACATAGACAATTTGTTTACAGTGAAGCTGTGAAACTGTTCGGTGAACATTAGAGTATGGTCTGAGTATTGAAATCAGGTAACCCCATGGCCTGAAAAGTGAGAGTTACTAAGAGCAGCATGATTTCCTTATATTTATTTTAATTTAGTTTTGAATCCTTACTTGGTTCCCCAGCGCATTGATTTGTTATTGCGCCACCAAGTTAACCCCAGCTGAACGATTTCTTTAGTGCGGAGTGGATGTTTGATTGTATTAGTGGAAGTGTGCCCATTTTGGACATACGGCAATAGACATTTGTAATAAAAAAGAATAATAAGTTTGTAAATCGTAAACTGAATATTTGGTGTCTCATTATTCTACTAAAGATAATAAATAAAAGTGTGGTTTGAGTATTTCAATCTTACTACTCTTACACCTAGCAAGAAATAAGAAAAGAGTTTGGGTTTAACGTTGGTAAATTTTGTAGCATTTGGTTCCTAACACACTCCGTATTTCCCAGTGATACGATTTCTGATCGAGCTAAATCGTTTGCTTACCTAAACTTACTCATTGATCCGTTATGCCTAAGAATTACTGTAAAAAATGTTGGGATTTTTACTATACGCATGTATGGGGTTTTTCCTATACGTCGTATAGGAATTGTACCATACGTCAATGAGTGTATAGGAAAATACCGAACTCTATAGTAGATCCGCCATAAATGTCTCGGAAATTTACTATACATGTGTGGGACGCACGCATTACTGTGCACGTTTAGGAAAATTACTTAACGGCATAAAGTTTACTATACACTGTTATCTATTTAAAATTGGAAATTAATGGAAGTAGAAATTAATCGCGAACGAGTTCCTGTGAGGTCTGCTCGAATATATCCGAGTCAACTACGTGCAAGCATTGATAATCAAGCAGTTTCATGTTGCAAACATATGCTCGGAATTTTGAGTCTAGACTCTAGACAAAGCAGGTACAATAGTTAGTCAGGACGGGTCAGGACAAGTACGCTAAAAAGAAAAATCCAGCATCAAAAGACCTCGACGGAAATCACGATAAGAGTTGCACAAATGACAGTCTGCTACCTGTTAACGCCTCCGGGGCCGTGCACCCCGTCCTGCGGGGCCAGCCCCAGTCCCGGTATAGCCCGGAGCCCGGGGCTGGCCCGGCGGCCCGGCGGGGCGTGGCGCGCAGTTCTTCGTGTCCCAGTGGTCCAGTGGTCAGCGTGACGGAGTCGCAATCCAGAAGCCCGAGGTTCAACTCTCCATCCGGTAAGATATTTCTTCGTTAAGTAAGTGCATAGTTACATGTAAATGAAGGTTAGAAGGAAAGGACGAGAGAGGCGGCAGTGAGCTTGGCCTAGGTCCATCAAAGAAAGCAGTTCTATTCTCTACTTGCATATGGCGTATAGGAAAATTCCCATACATGCATGGGAGGATTCCTAGACACGCATGGTAGAACTACGAGACGCGTGTATGGGAACATTCCCATACATGCATGGGAGGATTCCTAGTCACGCATGGTAGAACTACTACATACGTGTATGGGAAAATTCCTATACATGTATATGTTAATAACTTCATAGACATTTATAAGAATTTTACTATATAAATTTTTTACCGTGTATGATTGAAAAGAGGTTACTCCACTAAGTTATTGATAGAGAAAAAAATGTTTTGAAAACATGGTTATTTTAATATTTGACTCTCACAAATATTAGGGGCTATACTGTGGATAGGATTAGGGAAAGAGACCGTACTTGCAATATATTAGTTATGCCAGGAGTGTTTACATTAAAAGTCTTTCTAAAACATTGAAGTACATACTTATTATTAATATATAGCCATAAAACCATTGAAATGGCTCACTTCTTTTAATTCTGTCATTAATAGCTGACATTCATTTCAAAATAGATATGCCTCATCATTTAAAGGTTCTGCTGAGTCTTTGTGAATGTCTTGATTGTATTGAAAGTTGCTTGTCTCTGTTACCTTATTTCTTGCAATGTCTTTTTAAATAATATTGTAAGTAATATTTTAAGTGACCCATTTCTGCCTTACCATTAGAGATGGAAATTTTCCGGAAACTTTCAAAGTGTCCGAAAAAAACGGAAAAATAGGAAAAAAACGGGAAAATACCGGGAAAATTGGAAAAATTGGTTTTTAAGTCCTGTAGTGGGATATGGACATGAAACCGACTACTTTCGTATTTCATTAGGTCTTTAATTCCACTGGCAGCTCTAGATGACCAACAGGAATCACAAAAAACGCACGAGAAGGAAATGTAAAAGGGTATAAATGGGATGAGTGCACTGAGAAGCGTCTTCACATAGTGATGAAGATATGCTTTTTGCCTATTTCCAGGCGAAAAGTCGTGCTTCTTGCCTATTTTGCAGGATGAATCTTTCCAGTTTTTCCGAGGATAGAGAAAAAAACCCGAAAAAACAGTGTTTTTTCCCAATTTTTCCGGAAACTTTCCGGGCATTTTCATCCCTACTTACCATGGATTTATGTGAGTTGGCAAACTTACTTCAGAAGGATAAGGAATGAGAGGAGGGGGAGGGTGTTCTGTCAGCATGTGATGCAGGTGCATTCTCTCTGAACATGTAAATGATACTGAGCCCCTGATCTGAGATGGGTGGGGGTAAAATAGAGGGAGGGGCACCACTCGAATTTCGACGCTACCTGGCCAGCGCCTACCTGCAGGCCGGGGCAGCGTATGCCGTTGCTCGAATTGCGCCGCGCGAGGAGGATGTCCCTCTCCTCCCCCTCTGTCCTCCATTCCCCCTCCCCACTTGTGCCGTGATTGACTGACTGGACTGACTGACTGACTGACTGACTGACTGACTGACTGACTGACCTTTAGGTTGCTTACCAAAACGGCGGTTGTGTACATTTCCCACACGTACGTTCCCGCACGTACTCCTAGTACATTTCCAGAGAGATTCCATATAAGTAGGGTGTCTCATTCGTGTGACGACATTTCAAAATGAGAGAGGCACTCGAAGAGCACTATTTGCGGCAGGCGGGAGGGGGCTCCGGAGTGGTGCGGGACCCGTCTACCGCGCTGGGTTCGCCAAAGGGCAGCGCGGGTCTGGGTTTGGCGATGTGATAAAGGGGCTGTGGAGTTGGGCAAGTCCCGTATTTGCTTGTGGCGCGCGTGCCCTCGGCCAGCAAGCGCTTAGCACGGGAGCAAAAATTTTGACAGGTGTTCATTATAATCCCAACGAAATGTTGGCCGATATCGCGAAACGTCATTTGGATGAAGGTAGGGACGACCTTGTAGAGAAGATGAAATGCGGTGGTAAGAGAGGTGGTATCATGGGGGTGGAAAGGTTTGTAAAGAAAAGACCAGCACGCCGCGGCGATGGGCATCGTACAAAAGGGGACATCTTTGAGAGTATATAAGGAAACACTTTTAGCGTGTTTCTCACAGTGTCCGCAATGGCCACTTCCGCACAATTTGAGCCGGTGGCTCAGTCGCGGTTGGATATTTTTCAAAAGCTGAAACAGCAGTTTTCTCAATATGGCCACGAGAAAATAATTTTGCAGCCGCACAACGCCGCTGATAAGCGAACGAAAAGACTTCTCTTTCGACATGTGGGCGAGGGAACCCTCTTCTATCGATTCTTACAGTTTAACGTAGATTTTGATTGGACAATCTCGAAGGCTGATGGGAGCCCTCTTGATGAAGCTTCCGAACCGGGAATGATAAACTACATTAATCAAACTTGTATAAATTCACTAAATATAAAATTGAATGGCGTTTATGAGACGAGAAATACGAAAAACTATCCGTGTAGGGCTTTTATTGAGGCGCTCTTGGCAAATAATAAGTTGGATGCCGAGGGGCGGTTGGCTGCGGGCGGTTTTTACATGGATGAAAAAAAAATGCCATTGAACCGGATAAGACGACAAATACTGGCCACGCGAAGCGTGTTGAACTTTTTAAGAGTGCGGCAAGCTTGTTTCTACGATTGGGCGACTTCACACGGACATATCAGTAGTATAGGTTACCCCTAGTAGCGGGCCGCAATCTTGGTTACCCCTAGTAGCGGGTGCCCCTGAGTAGCGGACGACACGTCAGGACGTGTAACCCAACCTAAGGTGCCGCCGTCTTGGTTCCCCCTAGCAGCGGGTGCCCCCGAGTCACCTCTGACTACCCCGGGTCACCCCGACACGTCGTGTAACCCAACCTAAGTTGATAGAGGCGTAATCCAGAGGGGCGTAACCCAACCTAAGTGAAAGGCACTAACCCAACCTAAGTTGGGATGGCTAACCCAACCTAAGTTGGGATGGCTAACCCAACCTAAGTGAAGGGGCCTAACCCAACCTAAGTTGACACCCGGTCAGGACCCAACCTAAGTTAAGGGTGAAAGGCACTAACCTAAGTCGCCATCTTGGCTAACCCAACCTAAGTTGAGTGTCGCTGCGTTTTGAATTTTCCCGCCATGGGTATGAGAATGTGTGTGGCGCGCCGCTAGGCCGGCAAGGCAACAGCGCCTCCCGCGCGCTCACAGCGGCCGCGCGCTTACGAGACTGAGGTTTAAACTTGCCGCTCTGTTGACGCATTAACTGTTGTGCGGTCTGGACACCACCTGCACATTTCAGCTATCGCGCCGAGGAGTACCAGTAGAGCACAAATAAAGTACAACGTGTCTGAACTGGTTACATCACAATTAACACAAGTGACATTAAGTACGACTTCTCCTAAGCTAGGAGGGAGACACAGTGTAAGCAGAGCGAGGGCGATATGCATGGCGCACGTTGAAGCGAGACTGTGTGCCGTGGTCTCCGTGCGCCGGCTTTATACCGTGTGCTACTACCGCCGCGCTCCGCCGCCACCGCATCGCGGCGCCGCCGCTACGCGCGCCACTTGCGCTGGGCCGTGGGCCGCGGCCTCGCGTATTCCCCCACCACGCTGCGCCGCGGTATAGCGTAGCTGGAAGAGTAACATGGAGCGACCGCCCCTCTCAACAAGCTCTACAGGTAAGTAAAATAAAATAAAAAAAATTAACATATGTTATGCTTAATCCCTCATCTATGGTGGATGCCACAACAAAACCGTAACCCGACTGTCGTGACTCGATCCCCCGGTCGCAGCATGGAAGTTGAACACGTAGCGCGCTCAGCCACCACTCCACTCTGAACAGCGAACGCGCTGGAGACGGCACAAGCAGCCGACCGCTGAGCTGCGGCGGCGTGGCGCGGAGTGGATTCTCCCACCCCGTGCCTACTCGCCGCCCCGCAGGACAACAGCAGCAGACGACCCTGATGGGGAATCCTTCTGCTAGTGTCGTCGTCTGCTCTACCACCCCAGCGCCGCCACGGTGAGTTATAAACATGCCTTTTGTTTCAACAATCTGGTAGCGAGCTCTGATTGGCTGAGGCCAAGCAGAAAGCTAGATGTGAACGCCCCGGCCCGCCGCTGGCGGGAGGACAGCCCTGATGCGGTTCATTACCGTTGAGACCATGGAAGGAGCAGGAGCTTGCGCGAACTGCTGCTGCACCCACTGCCCCACGATAGTGATGGAAATATCTCAATCAGAAATGGAGGAAATGGACCGACTATTCGTAAGTAGAGTGTTCTTGTTCGCAGTGAGTGATCTTGTTAAAATTGGCGTTAGGAAAACTGTTGTCTTAACTTGTTGCTCGCTGAATGGGAAACCTGCTGTGTGCGGAGCAGCGTCGGATAGGCGAGGGCGAGCATGCCGGGCGTTTGGCAAGTTTGAGCTGATTTAAGTGTATCTGTGCGTACGATCCTGTGTTAAATTACGTCAACTCTGTACGTGAATTAATGTTCCAAGCCGTTCTGGTGGCTAAGGCACTCTAGGGGAGGGAACGGAGAGGTTGGTTGTCTCTCAGCTGACTGGCGCGGGCTGCGACGCGGTATTGTACGAGAGATCCGACTTGATTTAAGGGTTTGTGCGTGATTTAATGATAAAATTACGAACGTATGCACATTTTTATGAAGCTTGGAGAGGCGGGGCGGGAGAGGATGTGGACGGGTGGGAGAGGGGGGATAGGGGGAGGGGGGGGGGGGAGGAGGGGTACGATCAGCTGTTCTCATCGCCTGCTGCGCGCGGGTGTCTTCTGCTGGTTTCGGCCGTGAAGGGAAAATGACAACATTGTGGTATTTTGCCCGTGTTCAGGAGGAGGGTCTGTCCTCCGGGGAATGGCGCGGCTGCCACCGCTGCCTTCATCGAGGCCCTGACGGGAGAAACCGTGGAGGCGGTGGACGCCCTCATCATGATGCACGACGGCGTTCCCGCCCCTGTCTCGCCCTTGCCGCTGTCGCCGCCAGCCCCGCCCGACGACAACGCCGTCGACGGGTGCGCCGCAGCCCCTGAGCCCGTAAGAATGGACACACCAGTCCTCACGCTCGTCATGCTACGACGTGATCCTAGACCGTGTGATATTTCTGTTTTCAGGTGGTCAAGCGTTGGGTGGCGCGCGCCCCGTCGGCGGCGTACATCGCCGCGGAGGCAGCAGAGCGCGCAAGGGCCGTCAGGTCTTCCATGAAGCTGGTCCCCGCCAAGCTCCCCCCGGCCAAGCGGGCTAGAGGATGCCGCGGGGGGCGGAAGCGCCAGGAGCAGCAGGCAGCGGCGGCGGCTGTCCCTGTTCCCCGGAGGACAGAGCCCATTCGGGAAGAGGCCCGCCCCCGAGACCCCCAGCCAGGAGGGAAGGGCAGCAAGCTCTCTGTAAGTGTTGTATATCCCTTAATTTTCTGCTACTAAATATCTCAATAATCTAACAGAATTTTTTCTTTTGCAGAGCGCTCTAAAGGCCCGCTTAGGGATTTTTAAATAGTTTTTTAAGTATTTTTTAATATTAAAAAACATTTTAGTAAGTTTTTATATCTGTCTTTTTATTTAATGCACGTATGTTGAACGACTTTTATTTTATGATGGGTGCGACGGAAGATCAGGTATGACTAATCCTCTTCGGACATGATGCTGACCACTATTATATGACGTTAAAACTGCAAGTGATTTTCTTTTTTTACAATGGAATTAGTTTTTTAATTTTATCACTGATACATAGTCCTTATGAGAACGGGAAGAATCACACTGGTCGAGCGAGGGACTGTTTGGTAAATAGTGATGAACAGCAGTTATCAGTTAGAATTTATTTTGTCATGTCATATCCAAGAGAGCCTAAAACTGAATCTATTGCAGAAAATTTTTTTTATTTAAGTGGAAAAAGTTGGGTTTTAGAGTGTGAGATAAGTTGAATTTTTTTACAGGTTCCAAAGACATGAAATTCAAAGTAAATATTATTTCTCATGGCTATATCCTTTACAATCACAAAGGGAAAGTGAGTCCCCACGATTTAAAGCAAGAATTTTGAGTCTAGGATGTGTACTTTTCTTCAAAACTTTTTCTGAAGTTGTATCGATAATGCTGGACATTGGTTCTTAAGCATGGTGCTGACTGACCGCCCACACTTTTATGATAATCTCACTCATAAATCCTTTTTAAAATCCAAGGCTATGTTAAACTGAATGTATTCAAGCAAAACATTTTTACTTAAGTCAGAAATCTTAGGTTTTAGAGTGTGAGATAAGTTGAATTTTTTTACAAGTTCCAAAGACATGAAATTCAAAGTAAATATTATTTCTCATGGCTATATCCTTTACAATCACAAAGGGAAAGTGAGTCCCCACGATTTAAAGCAAGAATATAGAGTCTTGGACATGTATTTTTCTTCAAAACTAACTTTTTCCGAAGTTGTATCGATAATGCTGGACATTGGTTCTTAAGCATGGTGCTGACTGACCGCCCACACTTTTATGATAATCTCACTCATAAATCCTTTTTAAAATCCAACACTATGTTAAACTGAATCTATTCCAGCAAAAAAAAATTATTAAAGTGGAAAAAGTTGGGTTTTATAGAGGATCAAAACTTGAATTTTTTATTACAGCATTTCCATGCGCGCCCAGGAGGCATGCTGTTACGCTCGTTAGAATTTTTAACGGAAAATCCTATCCCCCCTAGTGGAGGCCTATACGAAACCGATATATCAGATCTAAGTGTCCTGAAGAAGAGTGTCTGTCAGGAACTCACGATGATACGCAAGCATTTCCTCTTTTATTTCTTCAGGAAAGAAAATGTTTGGCACATCAAATGCATTGATAAGTGTTGTGAATATATCACTCTCTGACATTTTAGCTATTTTTTCTGCAAGTGGAAGACAGAAGCTCCTCGCTTGTGTCAGCAGGGGCACAAAATTAGAGGTACACTAAAAGCACTGAGTCTCACATTGGGAGAGTTAAATTTTCAACATCTGCTTAATGCGTTGAATGAATTTCCAAGATGACATGGCAAAATAAACTTTAATATTCTTTTTTTGAATGCAGACAGTATTTGTTGTCGCATAAGCTTTGATGCTAACTAGTACATCACCAAGCTCAACTGGCTTTGTCTTTTTGGACTCAAAATTTTTTAGAACCATATTGAAGGTTTCCTCAGAAGCAAGGTCATGAAGTTCCTTGTTGGAAAGCTGTATGGTTTTACGTGTCGTTTCTGACACCAAGGACACAAATGGTGTAAAACTATTGATGTCAACACCAATTTTAAATAATAATAAGAAATGCATGTTTACAACAGCCTATAGCAGCAGAAAACAAAAGTCACAGCCCTCGCACCAATATGATGTAGCCCATAAGTGCGAGAGAGACATGACGAGAAGAAATGCGCTAGCTTCATCGTATAGGTGCGAGGGCTGTGACTTTTGTTTTCTGCTGCTATAGGCTGTTGTAAACATGCATTTATCACGGCTGCATTTATTATTGTCCCTGTCCCGTGTATATATTTCTCTGACATTGTTAATTTTCCATGTCCCCGAGCCGTGATTACCTCTTTTTACTTCAGTACCAATTGTCCTCCAGTACACATAAAAATCTAGCTACACTCAGGGTATTTTAAGCTTCTAAAAACACAGCAGCAAAAAATTGTAGGACCAATTTGTCCTCTGCTCATAGGGTATAATTTAGAGAAATTACTCAAAGAAGTCTTTCCTATACCAAGTCATCTTTGGATCCACATGAGGCAATTATGATCCGATATGCACCATTCTGGACTTAAAACGTTCACTGATGAAGCCTGCATGTCATGGTGTGCAAATCTTCCATAAGAAATAAAAAAAAAACACTACACGACACAAAAAAAACCTACTCTTTTGGTCGATAAATTGCAATCAGCACACATTTTTACAGATATCTCAGGAAGTAGTTCAGTGACAAAAAAACGCATGTTAGGTCGCGAAGGGCAGCCCTTCTTGGCGCGCCTGGGCTCCGGCCGCAGGCACCTTGCTTAATCAGATACCCCCCCCCGCGCGGTCCGGCTGCTAAGCTGCGTCAGTGAGTGCGACCGAGACAGATGACCCTGCCCGGAGCCGGCGCAGAGCGCGCAGGCCCTGGGGGGGGGGGGGGGAGGCCTCAGCCCGTCGCTCTGTACGGCTGCTCTTGCCAACGAATATTAATATCACTTACCCGCGCATGTTCCCACACTATGGATTCCACCTTGGTGGGGCAGGCTGGGGGAATGTCCAGGGGGAAGAGGTAAAACAAGACGCTCCATCCGTGTTCTCGTTGATGGCCTATCTGAGTGTGTCGCTCCCCTTCTGCCACAGTGAGGAATGCAGGGTAGATTGCTGCATTTGGCGGCCAAGCCCTTCTGATCAACTGCAAACAAACGGCTTCAATCAGAAACGGAACATTTCTGGGCCGAGAAATTGCCCCGAGCCACGCGGGGGACCGCCCACGACCAGCTACAGACTGTACTCACATTCTCCAGATGGTCTAGCTGATCGCCGGCCTCGTCGTTGCAGACACAATAGGGGAGGTCGGCGACGGGAAGGTATGATAACGGCTGAGCCATACTTCAGTCAAGAAGACGCGTGATGAACTCAAGAGCAGGGAACGAAGCACGATGCACGATGCACGATGCGATGCGAACAGGGCAACGGCTGCACACAAACTGGAGTGGCTGGAGCCAGAGCTGCCAGATAGGTCCGAGCCCGAGTCGCCCGAGTCGGGCGCCGGAATCGCCCGAGTGCGCCCGAGCCCTCCCGAAGCCTCTCAGCCAATGATATCGCCCGGAATCGCCCGCGCTCTTTCAAAATCGCCCGGAATCGCCCGTGTTTTCTCAAAATAATTGCCCGAAATCGCCCTTGTTTTTTCATAGCATACGCACAGATCACCCGCCAAATCTCAAAACTGACCGAAAACGCCCGAAAAATAGGAATTTTCATCAAAATCGCCCGAAAATCGCCCGACAGATAAAAAATCGCCCCAAAATCGCCCGGGCGCATTTTGCCAAAAAAAATCGCCCGGAGAGACCAAAAATCGCCCGGCGGGCGCAAAATCGCCCGATCTGGCAGCTCTGGCTGGAGCGGCAGCTCTCCTCTTCCTCTTATGGTCACCCCCGGCCTAATCCCCTGGGCCGCCGGGACCCGACCGAGCTTTCCGGCAGGGGCTCGCTCCCTTAAAATTTTCGCCGAACCGGGCCGCCCCGGGCGCCACCAACACATGGCCGGGTAGGGCACCTGGGCCGGCCGGCCGGCGGGGGGTCCCCGGAGCCGCTCAGCGTTGCCAAAATGCCCCAGCACGGCCAGCGCGCTTCGAACATGAACTTGAACTTGCCGCTGAGCCCGGCCGGCCGGCACCCGGAGCCGCAGCCTGCAGCAGGCGATAGTATTGCAGCCTCCGCTCGTCCCTCTAAACTTCACAAATCGCAATGCACATTTTTGAATGTGTAAGGTCTGAACAGAAGTACCGGGAAATCACGATACATTTTTAACAGTGGTAGCAGGGGCCCGGGCGGCCCGGGCGGCCCGGCCGCGGGGCTGTGGGGCCGGCGCGCCGTACTTGTCCCTCCTGTGCGAGCAAGCGAGAGGCAGCCCGGCGTGGGCGGGAGCCCTGCGGAGGGCAGCGGCGCGCCCCAGGGGGAGGGAGTGAGACAGAGCCCCATGAGCGCGAGAGAGACAGAGCGTACAAGGGCGTGCCGGCCCAACGCTGTCCTTGTCGCACTCATCGGGAAACCCTATCCCCTACATTGCCGAGCGCAGCGCAGCGGCGGAGCGAAATCGTGCTGGTGTCGCTGCTGCTGCCGCTGCTGCCGGCCCCAAAGGGAAGAACGGGTGGCACCCGGGATTTCCTTGGGCGGGGCTCTGGCGGAGGCATAGGCAGGTAGCCTGTGCGTCTCCATGGCCATGCCTGCACGGCTGGTCTTTGCAGATACGCGCGGGCCCCGGGCCTGTTAAGTGTGGCATCAACGCTTGCGTCTCTCTCTCTCTCTCTCTCTCTCTCTCTCTCTCTATATATATATATATATATATATATATATATATATATATATATATATATATGCCTATATATATCTATCTATCTCTCTCTCTCGCTCGCTCGCTCGCTCTCTCTCTTTCTCTCCAGTAGTGCACTAGGAAAAGGAATTTGCAGAGCGAGCTGCGGTTCCGTGGTGGCACGACGGTGCGCGCTGCCGTCAAAAGGTGCCTCGGCTTTTTGCTGGCGCCTTCATTGGCCATCAAGATCAACAAGACGGGCAGCGCGTTCACGGCGTCGGACGTGAAGGAGGGTTTCCACCTCGGGAAGAAAGGTGATGGCACACTTATGGAACTCCCGGCGAAATTCTTCCTTCCCTCTACCACGGAGCTGCAGTCGCTGACAACGGTGTGCTGTCAGACCATTGCCAGTAAGTGTCACCGAAATGCGTAAGGTACTGTACGACGGTGTACTTTGACTATTTGTGATGACCGTTGTTTCTTTCTATCCCAACAGACCTACCAGCATACGACAAGGGGGAGGTGCACTCCCTGGCGGCCGTCGAGAAGGAGTTCTTCGATTACTTCCACGGCACGCGAGATGCCCTACGTGTCTCTGTTGGGAAGGGAAGGCAGCGTCGGGCTGACAGTGATGTGGAGAATTCCCCCGCGGGGAGAAAGAGGACCCGCCCTACCGCTGGGGAACTCATGACGGCGCCCCAGCAGCCGCCCCAGCAGCCGCCCCAGCAGTCGCCCGAACGGCCCCCCGCTGCGTGGTCCACACCCACTTCAAGAGTGCCGGGGGTGCCCAATAGCAGGTCGCCCCTCGAGCGGGGGAGTTTCAGTGGCCACCGCCCCAATCTAATGCAGAACCTGAGTGACGTCGATGGGGATGACGGAGACTCGGAAACATGGCTCTCATCACCTCCTACTAAAACACGAGTAATGCATCGTGATGAGTATATGAAATAATTGTAGTGTGATTTGTGTTGTAGCTGTACAGTTGTAAATTGTAAATTGTAAATTTGTGTAAATGTGTCAATAGGCAATTTGTTTCATTATTATTAATTGTGAAGTAGTAATTTTTAGCTGTAGGGTTGTAAATTTGTGTATATATGTAGATAGATGAATAGGTAATATGTGTAAGTAGTTGCTTTTTGTGTTGTGTTGTGTCGTGTTGTGTTATGTAGTAAGTTTGGAGTAGGGAATATCTCTTGTGCTTCTGTCAGGCTTGCATGCAGGTAGTTGCATTCTTCTTTGCTGCATGTCAGCAGTGGTATTGTATTGTTGCTTGATGTGGGTAGATGGGTGTGCATGTTCAGGAATGGGTTACACTTTCCTTACGGTGTCTTGTTATTTCTCTGTGCCTGCATTAGAGTGCTTCTGACAGCAGTGGTATTGTATTCTTGATTTATGCGGGTATATGCTTGTGCATGTTCAGGGAGGCATTGGTGATAATTTACTGACGGTGCTGCATGTGTGTTATTATTCGGGTTTTTGTACATATTATTATTCCATTTCTCTGCCACCCTGCAGTGTCGTAATGTGCTGCTATTTATTGTTATGTTACTGTATAAATATTATTCCGCCACAGTGAAGAGAGCTTGTTGCTTTGTCTTTTGTTTGAACTGTGCGTATGTCTGTTGTTGGTTTTGTGTCGTGTGCTCCATTGTAGACAGCTGGTGAAATGAATGAGTTATTAATTACATGAGTTCTAAATTACATACAGCTGGTACTATTCAGGAACAATAAACAGAGCTATTTGAATGTATTTTTGTTAATTACATAAGTTGTAATATTATTATAAATATTATTCAGCCACCATGAAGAGCGCTTGTTGATATTTTTAATGTATGGACTTGAAATGTGTATTTCTGTTGTTGGTTTTGTGTAAATTACATACAGCTGTCATTATTCAGGAACAATTAACAGAGCTACTTGATTGTATTTTTGTATATTCCATAAGTTCTAAATTATACAGAAATTGCACTATATTTTATGCTGTTTTGTGCTGCACCTGGCGAACCCGCCCGACACCCGCCCCATAAGTCCGCCATGGATATCAACCACGCATTTCGCACAGAGACAGTCCGGCCGAGACCGCTAGAGATATGCCGGGCACACCCGCCACGCATCCGCACGGTTAAACCGGCAGGAAAACGCGCAGCGCATTCCATCCGATCCACGCTAGGCACAGTAAGCTAGAGACCTGCCGGGCACACCCGCCACACATCCGCACGGTTAAACCGGCACGATGACGCGCAGCATATTCCACCCGAGCCACGCTCGGCACAGTCTTACACAGCATGACGAGGCGCGTTGGGCTCCGAGACCGCCACGATAAGTCAGAGCAGACTTCTGCAGCGGGAGGGCGCACGCAGTTCAGAGAGCGGACTGCGGGCAGGCCGGGGCCACAGAGTTACGCCAGGAACGAGCAGCGCACATCTGCCCCCGGTGCAGCCCACCTACACGTGGCGTGTCCGCGCGAGGCGCCGCGGGCCTTCTGGGCGGGGCGTACTCCAGGCGGACGTGGGGGCCCCGAGGCGCGCTGGCCGCCGCCGGGCGCAGCGCCAGCCCCAGGCCAGCCGCTAGCCTGGGGCGATCCAGACGGGGCGGACGCCGGGCGGACGCCGCGCCGACGCCGCGCTGCAGCCGCCAGCCGCGCGCCTTGAGCGCATCTAGCTCATGTTTCCTATCGTTAGCGTGGGCACGCTGCGCGCGGCGGCCCGCTGGCTAGCCGCCGCTCGCGGCCCGCGCTGCAGCCGCCAGCCGCGCGCCTTGAGCGCATCTAGCTCAAGTTTCATATCGCTATCTGCCCGGAAAACGCGCCTGTCCGCCCCGCGATTTCTGCCCTCGCGCCCCGGACTCCGGGCGGACGCTGGGCGGACAGATTATTCTCTATGGGTGGCCAGTTTCGCGAGTCGCGTTGCTTTTGCGCCTTTGCGGCTCGTCACGGGTGTCACGCTGGTGACTGGGTTGCTCAGAGCGGGAACCAGGGCGGGAGCCGGGGCGGGAACCAGGGCGGGAGCCGGGGCGGGAGCCAGGGCGGGAGCCAGGGCGGGAGCCAGGGCGGGAGCCAGGGCGGGAGCCAGGGCGGGAGCCAGGGCGGGAGCCAGGGCGGGAGCCAGGGCGGGAGCCAGGGCGGGAGCCAGGGCGGGAGCCAGGGCGGGAGCCAGGGCGGGAGCCAGGGCGGGAGCCAGGGCGGGAGCCAGGGCGGAAATCGGGCTGCTGAGAGCGAGCTGCGCGCGCTTCCGGGGTTCGAGTTGCTAGCCTGCCGTTGCGGCTAGATTTCTCTCCCCGCCGTTGGCGACTGCGCGCGGGCCGAGGCTCGGGCTCGGGCTCGCTGATTTCCCCTTTCGCGTACATGTTTTCCAGCTTGCACGCGTAACACAGCGGAAGGTGTCAATCTGGTGACTGCTCGCGCTGCGTCCGCGCGCCGCAGGAGCAGATCACAGTCGGCGGGGACACGATCGCCGACCGCACCCTCATTTTACGCACAACTTACGAGGACTCGTCGCGTTCGCACTGTGTCTGGACGGGCCACTAAGGCACGCGCCGGGCTCGCGCTCCCACGTCCTGCGGCTTGTTGCGCGCTAAGCGCAGCGGCGGGCAGGAGGAGGAGGTAGTAGCAGAGCGGCGGGAGCGCGGCGGGAGCACAGCTCGGCCAGCCGACCCTCGAGGCTTGTCGGCTGCACGTCCTGCACGCGCCGGGGTAAGGTGGAGGGGAGGCAGTCGGGAGGCTCGGGCTGCCGCTCGCGCTCCCCGCTCGCACGGAGTAGGGCTGGCGCGCGGCGCGACCCGAAGTACTAGCCCGGCGCAGCGCCTACTTGCTCACGGGGCTACTTTGGCTAGCAAAGCAAGGAGTGGTCCCGTAGACGGACAGTCATTGCGGTCGTCAGCCGCGAGTCGGTCGGTGTGTACACACCGAAGCTTTCGCCCCTTTTTGATGCGGGCGAGCACTTCATTAATTGTATGGGTGACCACCCAGCCGGACTCCCACGGCCGCTGTAACTTTGGTGCAAGTCCTTTCCTCCGTATGGGGTTAAAGAACCACACTTTGTCCCCGGGCCGGAAGTCCGTCAAGCTGGTGTTTGCGTCGTAGCGCATTTTCATGGCCTGTGACGCGAGTTCGCGGTTAAGCCGCGCGTCGTGACGCACGCGGCGGAGAAGGTCACGCAATTTTGCTGGGTACTCCTTCAGCGAGGTGGGGTAGGCTGGCTCCGGGGGCCTGGTAGCCAGGTCCGCCGGGAGCCGTATCGACTTGCCATAGAGGAGCTCGCTCGGGCTGTGCTTGAGCGTGCTGTGCGGCGTGCCTCTGTACGCCATCAGCAACAGCGGGATGGTGTCAGGCCAGTCCGCCTGAGACTCGTCTACCAACTTGGACATGGAGTCTTTCAGGAACTGGACCATTTTCTCCGCCCTGCCATTGGCGCACGGCCTACTTGGGGTCGTCCGCACTCTCTCCACACCAACTATTTCCAAGACCTCCGCTAGTACTTCAGCCTCAAATTCTCGGCCTTGGTCGGTGCGAAGGACGCGGCAGGCCCCGTAGCGCGCCCAAATGACCACCAGCGCTCTAGCAGCTGTGTGTGACTTAACATCCTTTAACGGAATAATTTCCGGAAAGGATGTCAGTCCCTCCACCGCGACCAGGGCGTGGCGGTAGCCCTCACGTGATCGCCTGAATGGTCCAGCCAGATCGACTGAAAACCGTCCGAAAAGCGAGCCCTCCTCCCACAGCTGGAGGGGCGCGCGGGGGCGACGGTGACCCGCACCGGGCCCGCGCCTCTCGCGGCAAGTTTGGCAGCTGTGGACGAAGTCGTACACGTCGTCGCTGTATCCCGGCCAGTAAAACCTCTTGTGGATTTTGGCGAGGGTTTTAGAAACGCCCATGTGCGACCCGCTGCCGGGTGTGAGAGTGAGAGGGAGAGAGAGAGAGAGAAGTGGGTGTGGGGCACCGTGCAGTTTCGGATCGCACAACTCCCTGCTCGGCTCGGCCCAGTGGGCTGTCTCGGCTGGGCTCTGCTCGAATAGCTGAACATGCCAAGGCTCCAGGACCGGCCGGGAAGGGCCAACAGGGAGGACGCAGGGGGGTGGGGGGCTCCTGAGCACGTCCCAGGATTTTCGGGTTTTCCGGGAGGGGACGGGGCAGTAGACTGTTGCTTAATACAAAAATTTTCGATTTTTTAAAAGTTCCACCCGAAAATCTCCTATTATCCCGAGAGGGAACCTAGGGTTTTTTTTCCGCCCGATGTGCGATAAAAGTTAGGGGTGCCGCAAGGGGCTTAAATGTCAAAATGTGCCATTTTCGAGCGTTTTTCACCGTTTTTTTTATTTTTATTTGGACTTAAATATTCACAAAAAAAAATACCAAAAAACAACTTGAGACTCACATGCCAAATTTGGAATCGATATGTTAAACCGTTTGGTTGTGGCGACGAGTTGAAGGGCCTAGACAAAAAATCGCAAAAAAGAACTTTTTAGAAATGTGGAAATTCGAAAAAAGCTCTATATTTGGACATATCGGCACGTAGGTACAACTCTCCTGAGCTCACATGACTAAAACGATCATTTTACGGGCCATGTGCGACCGAAAAACGGCCCCTCCTCTTCTTCTAGTTGTCCAGGAAGCAGAGGCACGAGGAAGGTTGTGTCGCCGGAGGTAGCCAGCGCGCTGGACGCTACAAAGCTGAGCAGCCGGATGGCAGCTGATGTTCTGTCCGCGGCGCTTGTGGCGGCTGGTGTGGATTTGAAAGAAACAAATGTGAATCCTTCAACCATTCATAGAGTGAGGGAAAAACATCGAGCCCAAGCAGTCGCAAGCATGAAGGAAAACCTCGACGTCGACGACGTACTTGTTTTGCACTGGGATGGAAAGAAGGTTCACACCCTCGAGGGCGTAGGGCCGAACCAAAAGCCTCACCTTGAGCGGCAGGCCGTGATTGTCACCGGTATAACGACTGACAAACTACTGGGCGCCCCCGCCATGCCATCAGGTGGAGCTCAAGATATTTCTACCGCTATTATCGATCTTCTTCGTACGTGGAAGCTAGAGGATCGTATAAGAGCAATGGCGTTTGACACAACCACAGTAAACTCAGGTAAGAGCATTTAATAATAATAATAATAATAATAATAATAATAATAATAATAATATAGTATTATTAATAATATAACTCACTTTAGGCTGCAGTCACGGTATCGCCGTGAGAATCGAGGCTGCTCTCGGTCGAACCCTTGTGTGGCTTCCATGCCGCCACCACATTTTTGAGCGTATTTTGGAGTCCGTTTTCCGAGAGGTCATGGGTTCAAGCAGTGGTCCAGAGGAAAAAATTTTCAAGGACTTAGAGGCACAGTGGTCCTCGATCGACCAAACGAAGTTTTCTGCATTCAAAGAGCTGGCCTTGACCCGCCGACATCTATCTGAATCTGCGGAAGAAACAATACAATTTGCCAGAGAACAGATTCAGGTATTTTTTTTTTTTCTTTTTAAATATTGGCGTTGTTTCCTTTAGTTAATAGATTAACTTCACTAATTTCAGGAGAAGCAGCCACGCGCAGACTACCTTGAACTGCTGAGACTTACCATCATTTACCTCGGAGGGGTCCCCGACGGCGGAGTCGGGTTCTGCCACCCGGGGCCAATAAGCAGCGCTCGGTGGATGGCAGTTGCACTGTCTTGTCTGCGTCTGGCGTTGTTCCGCCGTCAAGTGCAGCTTCAGAAGTCGGTGGCCGACGCTGTTCTTCAAGTCGTCATCTTCGTTGTGCGCGTGTACGTTCGAGCTTGGTTCCGTGCACCCCTTAGCGTGGAGGCCCCGCGGAATGACCTGGACACCCTCAAGCAGCTAATTGACTACAAGCATGTCAATAAGCGAGTTAGTGCCGCAGCTGTAACACGTTCGATGTACCATTCATGATATTTAAGCGAAATTTCAGTGGGCATCTCCATTTTTGACGAGGGTTTATCAGTTGCAGAAAGGGAAAAAATTGTACATAACATGTGTTTCAAGGATGGTGCCGAGGACCCTGCCCGCAAAAGATCCAAACTGCAGCTTACTGAAGTGCCGTCAATGAGTGTCAGTGACGTAGTAACCAAGAATTCACGGCAACTTCTAGATATTTTACTGATAGACTCTGGTTTTCTGGAATCTCCAGTGGTTGGGTGGAATGATAGAGCTGATTACAACAAAAAAGGATTAGATATCGTGAAACACTTGCTCGTCGTGAATGACTGTACTGAGCGGGGAGTGAAACTATTTAAGGACTGTAATAAAACTGTAACTAAAAAAGAAGAAAGTTTTCAAGATTTAGTGGAAAGTGTAGATGCTCATAGAAAGTCTCGCCCAGACTTCAAAAAATCAACTCTAGTCAAAAAGTATACTCAGGCTTAAATGGAAAAATGATTTATCTAAATGTTTTAGAAAACTCAAATAATTAAGTTAATTATGTACAAAATACTTACGTGTTGTCTAATATTACTTAAAATATCACCGTAAATAAATATTTTGTCACCTTCCACCTATGTTGTCTCTAACCAGGGCGGCCCGGTCTGGCCTGAGACCCGGCAGTCACGCGTACGAGCGGTGGAACCGTATTCGAGTACTGTAGCGGCCAAATGCGACGGGATACGACTAAACGGACGACTGTGAAGGCCATATACGACCTCTTACTTAGTCGTATCAGTGTTAAAAGTGATTTTTTTTTTTTTTGGGGGGGGGGGGTTGAATATTAAGGTCCAAATATTAAAAAAAACAGTGAAAAACGCTCGAAAATGGCACATTTTGACATTTAGGCCCCTTGCGGCACCCCTTATTTCCATCGCACATCGGGCGGAAAAAAACCCTAGGTTCCCTCTAGGGATAATAGGAGATTTTCGGGTGGAACTTTTAAAAAATCGAAAATTTTTGTATTAAGCAACAGTCTAACGGGGCAGGCGCACCACCGCACTGCACTCACCCAAAATGGGAGAGGACACTTTTCCATGCTAAATTGGAGTGAGAATTTTTAACCTCACCCTTTTCGGGAGAGATATACATTTTAGCCTCGCTCTATTTGAGGAAGGATTTCTTCACCTCACTTAATTTGAGCACGAATTCTCACTGTGTTAGGGCGAGGTCTCAAAATTGTTACTCATAAAGAGCGAGGGAAAAATTTCTCACTCTCCGGAGAGTAATAAAATTGCCCTCAAATTCTCACTCGTATGCGAGCGAGAATTATGACTCTTAGATTTTCAGTGCGTGCTGGCTTTCCCCCCGAAATCTTGCTTGCAGATTAAGTGCTAGTTTTGGCCGAGTCGGGAAACAGCCAGTTGTTTGCTGACGGTCAAGGAGTGAGAAGCCTACTAGTCGCTCGCGCCAAGGACTTGTCAGAGAACGGTGGTCTCGAATACGGAAGGCAGCAGTCCGTACGCTATCCGAATATATTGTGCTTTCAAGGCCATTTTACTTTTTAGCCCGCCCTTCTGCTTTGAAAAAGCTTTAGAGCGGGCTTATGCAATCGATGCGGTGTCTGTCTGTCTGTCTGTTTGTCTGTCTGTCTGTCTGTCTGTTCCACTCGAAGGAGTTGAGCTAGAGAGTTGAAATTTTTAGGGTATCTTAAGGGTCACTCCTGGACACCGAAACGCCTGGTGCAAATCCTGCCAACCCTCATTAAGGCACTGAAAAAAATTATAAAAGTTTTCACGGAATAAATAAAAAAAAAATATATATTCTACTTTTTCCAACCCCGTCGACCCGTACCTCTCCGGAAGCGTCTTTCCGCGTCTAGTTCAATGGTGCACACCGTTTTACGAAAAAATGGACCCAGCTCGCGACTACACTGTAAAAAGCACCCGTAATTGGTCCAGTTTTCAACTTTTCTCAACCCCATCGAGCTGCACCTCCCCGGAAGCGTCTTTTCGCGTCCACTTCGATGGAACCCACCGTTTTTTGATAAAAAGGACCCAACTGGCGACTACACTGTAAAAAGCACCCAAAATTGACCCACTTTTCAACTTTTACGAACCCAATCGACCCGCACCTCTCTAGAACCGTCTTTTCGAGCGCAATTCAGTGGTGCCAACCGTTTTTCAATTTCCAGTGTTGCCAATCGTCAAAACTCAAACATTTCGATTATTTTCGACATTTCTCGATATTTTCCGATATTTTCGACATTTTTCGTTCTTTTTCGATATTTTTTGATATTATTCGACATTTGCGATATTTTTCGATATTTTTCGACATTTTCGATAATTTTCGATATTTTTCGATAATTTTCGATAATTTTTGATATTTTTGACATTTTTGATAATTTTCGATGTTTTTTGATATTTTTCGACATTTTTGACATATTCCGACATATTTCGATACTTGTAAACATTTTTGACAATTTTTGATATTCTTCGACATTTTTCGATATTATCCCTCATTTTTCGATGTTTTTCGATGTTTTTCGACATTATCGATTTTTCGATATATCTCAACATTTCTGAGATATTTCGAGATTTTTCGACATTTTTTAACGAATTTCTACATATTTCGACAATTTTCGACATATCTCGACAATTTTTGAAATTTTCGACGCCCCTCGACGCCTTTACCATTAACATTGATTCGACGAGCGTAATTCAGTGTTTCCAGCTGCTGCCAAATAAAGTCCGAGTTCGACCGCGACCGTTCCATCTGAGGCCGAACTCACGTATTTCGACATTTTTCGAGATTTCCGACTCCCCTTTTTTGCCGAATAACTGACCGTTTAGTCACTATCGGCACGTTTTCAAAGCAGAAGGGAGGGCTGTAGTTTCGGTGGTTCACCGTTACAAACTGCCTCTTTCCGAAGAGAATGGCTTTACGGGCCGCAGGCCCGATCATTTACAAGCTAAGAGGACGTTCTGTGTGACTTAGGGGTCGGGCCGAAGGCCCGACCGAACGCCGCCGGCAGGCCAAGCAGGCACGCCCCCTGCCGAACGGAGTTGCCAGCGTAGCAAAGCGGAGCTGGCAACGACGTTTGGCGGAAGGGCGGGCCTGCTTGTTCCTTTCTGTCTTCTTATGTAGGATAATCGGAAAGAGCAAAGTTTCATCTAGTCCTCCTCGCATTTTCACATTCACAAATCCAAGGGTACGGCGTCCAGACACGTCTCTATTCGACCTACTTTCAAGGCGTTCCAGGAGGTGCCCTAAACACACTGGAACCTCCAAAATGCGAGGAGCACTAGACCAGATACACGACTAATGGTCTGTGAAATTTGGAAGCAGTGCAATTTGTAGTTTCACTAAAAACTAACCTCGCAGACAGCAAATGAGGCATTTAGCCGTCACGAAATCGGCAGGACGAAGAAGCCGCGGAGCCAAACAAACCTTCAATTGTTCTAGCTTTTAGCAGACGAATTTATTGAACAATTGAAGATTTGTTTGGCTCCACGGCTTCTTCTTCCTGCCGATTTCGTATCGGCTACATACCTCATTTTCGAACTTTGAGGCGTCGCGACGCCTGAACTAAGAGACTCAAAGCAAAACGGTTCGAGGTGGTGTGTTAGAGTAATAACGTACTCTATCGATTTGTGAAATAAAAAATCGCTCCTACCGCCTTAAATTTCACTGTGAAAAATAGTCGTAAGTTTACGGGAAAATTTTCCTCGAAGTGCAGTTGTAAAATTACAATTGCAAATCGTAAAATTACAAGCACTAGAAATTGGCTCAAAATTCATTCACGAGCAAAAAAGGTCCGTCGTAAATTTACAACATATTTCATAAATCACGATTTACAAAATTTATCGTAAATCTACGAAGATATTTTTCACAGTGTTAACCATTGAACTTAATAAAATATTTGACAAAAATAGCGAGCTCCCTAAACTCGCGGCAAGACGTGCGTGGCGCCCGTGCCTGGGCGACACACGGGCGCTAGACGAGTGAGGCGCACCGCGTGCCGGCGCAGCCTGGCCGCTGGGGACGCCCTGGGGGCTCTCTTGGCCCGCGCAGAGCCCGGCCGTCACTGCCTGGACCCCAGGTTCGCCGGTGTACTGCCCGCACAGGGCACATCACATGCATATGCCGCGAGGGCCACGTGCACGTGCCACACGTTTGCCCAGATTCGCCCGCATTCTTTTTAGACAGTCCCTTGTGGCTGTCTCTACCCGAAGGTAAAAATTTCCTGTTATGATAAAGATTGCCGTTCCAGTCTTGATATAATCGATTAAAGTTCCAGTTTTGATTAGCCGATTGACGTCGATAGAGATAAGTTTGCTGTCTCTCGCTATATAATACTATGCTGGGGGGAGGCTGTGGTCTTCCGTTCCGTTCCGCGGCCTACGCGGCCCGGCCGCTGTGCAAGCGCGGGTGCAGATATCCGTCATCGCTCTGCTCCTTGGAGTAAACAGCTCGCCTGCTCGTAGGCACTTGAGCCTAGTCGTGAGCGCAGCGCTGTTCAACGCGCCCCGTCCTGCGCCTTCTTCAGCCCTCTCTCCAGCCGCGGACGGCTACTCGAGCCGCCAGCCCCGCCAGCCCCGTTTTGATTTTGATTTGCCGGTAAAAATATTAGCCAGTCTGATCCAGTTAAAATAGATATTTTAACTACTAGTTAAAATAGAGATTTTAACTACCAAAGCGAAACTTGAATGGAGGTTGTAGTACAACCTGTTCAAAAGTTAGCTTTTAGACAGTCCTTTATGGCTGGCTTTATCCGTAGGTAAAGATACCCGCTAAAATACCCGTTAATATACCCGTTTTGATTTTGATTTGCCAGAAAAAATATCAGCCAGTCTGACCAGTTAAAATAGAGATTTTGTTGGTTTTAAGACAGTCCCTTGGGGCTTGCTTTATCCGTAGGTAAAGATACCCGTTAAAATACCCGTTAAAATACCCGTTTTGATTTTGATTTGCCAATAAAAATATTAGCCAGTCTGATCCAGTTAAAATAGAGATTTTACAAGGCCAGGGCCGCCCGGCCGCCGAGCGGCAGGGTGGGGGAGCCCCACTGCTCTCTTCTTTTCGATAGCGCCGGCCGCTGCGCCACGCTAAAGTACTGGATAGGAGAGAAGCGCGAACTCAGCCGGACGGCCCCTCCGCTGGCAGGCCGGCATACGGCGGTAGGGACCCGGCTGACCGGGCCGCCGGGCAGGTATACGGGGATTAACATGCAGAGCCCTGCAACGGTCAAGGCGCCTGACCCGACAAGCGAAGCGAACAGTGGGAGAGAGACAGCCAGCTATCACCTGTCTTCCCCCACCTCACCCCTCACCTATGAGATGCTCGGTTGACGGTCCACTGAGGAGAGACAGAGAGTGCTCACGGGTGCAATAAAACCGTGCTGGGTCCAACATCTGGTCCTGATCAGCCGGCTCACCGGAGAGGCGTGCTGAGGGCCCGTAAGTAAGCGCCCAGGCACGAGGCACGCGTGCCTATTGGCTAGACAGAGCGGGGTGGGGGAGCGGGCACCTCCGTAGTGCGCACGGAAGGTTTCTCTCTTCCACTCGTTTCAACACGTGGGCGGGAGAAAGACTGACAGCCTTACGATCAATGCGATGCGGCCGCGCGCGTAATTTTGAATTGCCGAAAGTCTACTCTGACAGGATATTAAAGCAGATGTCGCGTAAATTCGCACACATAAGGTGCAAGCGCGGATCCAGGGGCAAAGGGTCAATTGACCCTTTCAGCGTCGGCGGAGTGAAGAACAAGGTGAAGAAAAGCAGGCCGGAAGCAGTTGCATTTTATCATCCAAATGTGCCCAAAACACTTAAATAAAATGTAGTTCGAATCGTTTTGATATTGTTTACATGTTATTTGAGTTTTAATGAACCTCTGGGTTATGAAAAGCAACTGTTTCCGTTCTGTTGTTCTTCGCATTGTTCTTCATTTCGCTAATGCTGAAAGGTTCTATTGCCCCGGCTCAGCCGCCCTGCCAAAAACTGGGGGAAAAGGGAGAAACGGGAAACGGAGAGAGGGAAAAGGGGGAAGGGGAAAGAATGATTATGTCATGAATACGCATTTTCTAATACGCATCGGTCGAAATTATAAACAAAAACAAATATTCGATCGTATTCCCCCGAAAGTAGGCAACCCGCTACATTTGCCCCCTCCTCCCGGCCGTGCTGGATCCGCCACTGATAAAGTGACAGAGAGGAAAAAGTAAGATGGCCTTGAAAACACAATATATTTGTGTAGCGTACGGAGTACTGCCGTCCGTATTCGAGTCCACCGTTCTCTGACAAGTCCTTAGTGCGAGCGACTAGTAGGCTTCTCACACCTTGACTGTCAGCAAACAACTGGCTGCTTCCCGATTCGGCCAAAACTAGCACTTAATCTGCAAATGTGTCCGGGTCCCGCTTCCGGATGTCCCAGCGCACCTCCGGGTCGGCGAGGCCGGCGATGAACGCCCGGCGCGCCGTTATCTGGAGGGGCTCCTCCGCCCAGGTAGGGTAGGCCTCCCGCACCAGGGCCAGAACAGCGTCCGCGTAGTCCCGGATGCTCTCGCCCGGCTTCTGACGGCGGTGCTCGAACGGCGCCTCGGCGACGCGGGCGCGATCGGCCGGAGCGTACCTCTCCCGCAGCCGGGCGTGGAGCATGGCGTAGTCAGAGTAGTGCGCGGGCGGCAGAGTTTGGAGCAGCGCCGCGGCGGGGCCATGGAGAGCACGGAGGAGCCGGCGCCCCCTCTCCACGTCCGTCCAGGCGAACTCGTTGGCAGCGTCTTGAAATTGTGCATCAAAGACGGGCCAAGGCACGGAGCCGTCAAACCTGAGGTCGTGGATGGGGGCGGCCCGCGGCGCTGCTGGGGTGCGGGACTAGGTGGCGAGCTGGCGGAGGACGTCCGTCGTCTGCTCCTAGATCGCCGTCGAGGCCTCGCTCAAGCGATGGAAGATGTCCTCCAGGGTGAAGTCCGGAGCGCCGCCGGAGGCTGAACCTCGGCGGGAGCCGGAGCCGGAACCACCGGGCATCATAGCACGAGCAGTACTTCTAGGCCGTTAGAATTTACTCCATCCCACTTCTGACACCAATTGTTCAGGACAAGGGTAGGGACAGGGAAGGAAGCACGTCTGGTCGGGTCAAGGGTTTATTTCCGACTGGCTGTACAGAGCGGGGCGTTGCTAACCGGTCGACCGGTCGCTAGGACTGGGCCAACAGTGGGCAGCCAGCGGGGCGCGGGGGGGGGAGCAGGCCCGGAGCACCGGGCGCATCTCAACAATATCAATCAAGATTGGTTTTGATAGCAGGTGATACCGCAAGAGAAATTGCTATGGGGTGCGACAATTTGTGTGTGAACGCACACGATGTAAACGACGAGCGACGCCAGCAGCGCCGCGCCGCGTGCCTGCGGGGTTGGGAGGAAAAGGGGGGTGGGGGGGGGGGTCCACCGGCGGGGGGTCGACCGAAGCGGTCACTGGCCGGGAGGAGCTGTTAGTGTTACACGCTGCGCACGAGGGGGAGGTGCCATTGTTCCGCGCAGACTGCGCGTCAGACAGCCAGACAGCCATGGCCCCCCCCCTGGCAGCGCCGCGCCATATGATATTATTGTAAGGGTACGCGCTTAGTTTCTGGACTCTTGAGTAAAAGCTAGCTGACACCTTCAACTTACAAGTTAAATTTTATGTTAAGTGTTTAAAGGTATCATCTGCTAAAACGCCGTCCCCTTGTGGCGCCGGCGCTAACATACAAAGTCCATCCCATATCAGATCGAGCGCTGTTCGTGCTATGACAGTGCACTACAATTACCAGGAATTACCAGGGATTACCATAGGATTACCTAGGGATCACCATAGGATTACCTAGGAATTACCATAGGATTACCTATTGATTACAAAAGATTACCTAGGGATTACCAAAGATTACTGGGGATTACCGGGGATTACCCAGGATTACCAAAGATTACCACAGATTACAAAAGATTACCAAGGATTACCAAAGATTACCAAGGATTACCAGAGATTACCAACTTTTTGTACACCAGATTACCTCAGTTGGGCACCCCTCGACACCATTTGTGTCCTTGGTGTCTGAGACTACAAACAAGTGCATTAGACTTACCATTTCTGGACTCCGTGACCTTGTTTCTGAGGAAACCTTAAATATGGTTCTAAAAAATTTTGAATCCAAAAAGACAAAGCCAGTTGAGCTTGGTGATGTACTAGTTAGCATCAAAGCTTATGCGACAACAAATAATGTCTGCATTCAAAAAAAGAATATTAAAGTTTATTTTGCCATGTCATCTTGGAAATTCATTCAACGCATTTAGCAGATGTTGAAAATTTATCTCTCCCAATGTGAGACTCAGTGCTTTTAGTGTACCTCTAATTTTGTGCCCCTGCTGACACAAGCGAGGAGCTTCTGTCTTCCACTTGCAGAAAAAATAGCTAAAATGTCAGAGAGTGATTTGTTCACAACTCTCATCAATGCATTAGATATGCCAAACATTTTCTTTCCTGAAGAAATAAAACAGGAAATGCCTGCATATCATCTTGTGTTCCTGACAGACACTCTTCTTCTGGATACTTTGATCTGATATATCGGTTTCGTATAGGCCTCTGTTAGGGGGATAGGATTTTCCGTTAAAAATTCTAACGAGCGTAACAGCATGCCTCCTGGGCGCGCATGGAAATGCTGTAATAAAAAATTCAAGTTTTGTTCCTCTATAAAACCCAAGATTTTTGACTTAAATAAAACTTTTTTGCTGGAATACATTCAGTTTAACATAGTCTTTGATTTTCAAAAGGATTTAGGAGTAAGAGTCCTTTAGATCTGTTTGTCGTCAGACACCCTCATGCTCAGAAACAATATCACGAGCTTTATCGCCCAAACTTTGGAAAAAGTTAGTTTTGAAGAAAAATACAAGTCCTACACTCCATATTCCCGCTTTAAGTCGTGGAGACTCACTTTGCCTTTGTGATTTTAACGGATATAACCATGAGAAATAATATTCACTTTGAAATTCATGACTCAAACACTTCTGATCAAATTCAAGTTTTGTTCCTCTATAAAACCCAAGATTTTTGACTTGAATATTTTTTTTGTTTCCTAGAATACATTCAGTTTAACATAGTCTTTGAGTTTCAAAAGGATTTAGGAGTGAGAGTCCTTTAGATCTGTTTGTCGTCAGACACCCTCATGCTCAGAAACAATATCACAAGCTTTATCGCCCAAACTTCGGAAAAAGTTAGTTTCAATGTCCAAGTTAACTTTAAAGGAACAGTAAAATTAAAACAACGTAAATCACTTGCACTAGTTTTTTATTTAAAAAATAAAAATATTTTCAAAACTAAAAAGGTTCACTGTAAACTGGTTGGCGTCTTTAGACGCCAAAATATTGGCGTCCTCTGAGAACGCCAAATCTTGGCGTTCAAAGACGCCAATATTTGGCGTTCTGAGAAGAAGAACGCCAAATATTGGCGTCTTTCAACGCCAAAATTTGGCGTTGTCAGAGGACGCCAAAATTTTGGCGTCTAAAGACGCCAACCAATTTACAGTGTTTAGGGGTCCCCGCGTGGGAAAGGGCCCAGGCGGGCACGGAGGGCATCCTGAAACAAATGATCCACAGTCCATTAGTCTCCTTGCAGCAAAACACAAAATCATGTTGGAATTTTCAAAAAGTGAGACATCAACTTACACTTATGCGGTGAACCCGGTGCTTCTCACACCTGTGCGGGTTCTGGTGCGGCCCGAGGAACGGCGCCCGTGAACGTCTGCAAGGGCGTTTTGGATATATTTTGATGTGAGCGGGAAACTGCAGGGTATGCCGTCCTCTTTCGTGCTATACTGCCGACTGGTTCAGAAGATCGCTCTCATCCCTCCGTCCTTGTTGCACCAACAGCGGTGCCGAGTGCTAGCCATGGTAGTGCTCAATGAGTGCGACGAGGACAGAGGTATGAAAGCGATCTTCGGAATGGCACGGCTGCTCCTCACCCACCCGCGCCCCATCCCCCCGGTCCCCCCTGCCTAACACGTGTTGTCACGGTCATTGTCTCATCCCTTGGCAGGCAGAGGCCCCGGCCCGGGTCCCGGCTGGCCCGGTGGCCCGGGCGACGAGGCCTCTCTGTCGACGTCGACCCATGTGGTGCCCCGGCCCGGGGCGCGTGGGTCTCTCTCTCTCTCTCTCTCTCTCTCTCTCTCTCTCTCTCTCTCTCTCTCTCTCTCTCTCTCTCTCTCTCTCTCTCATACCCCTGCTCTCTTCCTAGGCTGCCGACTGAGTCAGAAGATCGCTCTCGTCTCTCGTCCTTGTTGCACCTACGGCGGTGCCCTATGCTGGCCATGGTAGTCCGCCCCCTTAGTGCGACGAGGTCAGAGATATGAAAGTGATCTTCTGAATCGCTCGGCAGCAAGGAAGAAGCAGGAGAAGGCAGAGAGAAAGAGAGAGAAGGACGAGAAGAGGAAGAAAGAGTCGGAAGAGAGAAGTCAAAGAGGAAGAAATAGAAAGAGAAGATGTAAAAGCAGGGGTCGCAAAGAGAAATTTGTGGAGCAAGGCGTTAGTCCTCACACAGGTTTTCCCGTGGTTTTCCTGGTGTCCGCGCCCGAATGGGGAGGACTTATTGACAATCCACGAAGACAACTGTCTTTATTTTATACGCACCGGTTTGTTTTGTTTGGAGATATTTTCGCAGGCCAATTTGACAGTTGTAAAAAAAATAAAATAAAATAATACATAGCAATTAAATTTTCCGTTTGATTTACTTGTAATTTTTTACAATTCCCTTATTAGGTCTCTGTTTTGACTCTTAGCTCTGCGCCTCATTGTCACTGTCTGGGCTCGGTCTGGTCTGGCGGTGGGGGAGGGAGGGACGACGGCCGGGCGGGGGCCCGGGGGGGGGGGGGGGGGTGAGGCTGAGCAAGGGGCGAATTCTCATTGAAAGAAAAAAGATGCCGCAAGCACTGAACTTAGATTTTACGTATACCGTTTAGCTCACCGACAAAGGAACAACGCAATGGTGCAACTTAAATTAAATTTTGTAATTTAAATGTGCAGCTTCACTTCAAGTTAACATTACAATTATTTAAATGTGCAATGCACGCCTTTTTTTGCTGAAAAATACCAAATATTCCTTGAGGCGGTCGCAAACACAGTTGGACACGGACATTCAAAAACACAGGGCCCAGATTACTCTCACTCGGTGGCCCCGGCCTGGTCCCGGCCTGGGCCGGGCCGGGCCGCTGGGCCGGCCGGGGACGGCTCGATCCCAGCCTTCTTCCCTCCCGCCTCCCATACCACCACCACCACCCTCCCCCCGCCCCTCCCCACTCCCTCCCCAGGACCGATGCCCGACTGCCTGCTGCAGGCTGCGAAACAAAGCCAAGGCGACACATGCCTCTCTGCTAGGGAGCTGAAGGTGGGGGTGGGTATAGTTCTCTCGCACATGCCCATTTTCGACAGTTCTCAACCTCTCCAAAACGCCCTTGCAGACGTTCACGGGCGCCGTTCCTCGGGCCGCACCAGAACCCGCACAGGTGTGAGAAGCATATCAGCGGGTAGAGGAAGGATGGATCTATGTCCTGTCGGAGAGCTTTTTTCGAATTTCCACATTTCTAAAAAGTTCTTGTGGACCGAACTTCGTGTTGTGTAGGGCTTAGACAAAAAATCGCAAAAAATATTTGGACATATCGGCACGTAGGTACAACTCTCCTGAGCTCACATGCCAAATTTGGAATCGATATCTTAAACCGTTTGGCCGTGGCGACGAGTTGAAGTGGTAGCGGCGACGCGGGCGGAGACGGCTCCGCGCGGCTCTCCGAGCAAACGTTTACCGCCCCCTTAAACGTGCCGCGGCAGGCGGCGGAGTAATACACTGCAACATCCGCTTGCGGCGGGCAGGCCGATGCCGATAGATGGCTCCGCGCACAGCAAAGCGGGCTATTTGTTTCGCTCCGCTAGCCAGTTGAAACCTGCCACAAGAAAGAAAGCATTGGTGTATGTTTGTTTTCTTTCTCATCGTGTTTTCCTGTTACGCTGTGACGGAAGAAAGCTAAATTAGTGCAATGACTCCACCGGCCAAGAAACTTCGAAGTGATTCGGAGATCTTATACATCGGATATGAGTGTGACACAATCCCCAGCGGCAAGCTTCCAACCACCCGACAGGTTATGTGTTACTTCTTCCACCTTCTCCGGGATCCACTCACGGATAAAAGATCTGCAGCACGGGAGACTGTCCGAGTGGTGGCAAGTATCTGGAATAAGACAAAAGTGCCTCTGATTCAAGAGATTAAAGCAATAGAGAAACTTGAAAAGTTTTATACCGACTGGAGAAATGTTGCCAAATGATCAGAGCGGGCGAAACAGGGTAATAGCAAAGCATCGGAAAAAATTCAAGAATTTACTTCTCGGATTGATACTCTTTTTGATATATCTAAGAGAGACGCTCCATCTCTTATGGAAGCCACTATGCTCAAAGCAAAAGATAAAGGAGTACGCGAAGCATATGAAGAAGATATAGAATTTTTGAAAGACCAAAGGAGTTTACGTGTGTTTGTGATGGGTGGAATTGACATTAAAATGAAAATGAAAGATGTAAGGGCTGCTCAAGCGAAAGAAAATAGTGGAGAAAGAATTAAAAAATGGATGTCACAACCAGAGCCAACCGATGTGTTAAGCGACGAGGAAGCAGGTGCGTTTTAATTTCATTTACAAATATATCAAGACTTCTGGTTTCTGAAATGTGTTTCGTACTCACTGTCCGTGCCTTTATTTCTCAGACGAGATCGACGGTATCCTTCAAAATGACAAAGGCGGTGGCAACGACAGTGACTGGCAGTCTCCGCGCCCCTCCTCTACTTCTAGTTGTCCAGGAAGCAGAGGCACGAGGAAGGTTGTGTCGCCGGAGGTAGCCAGCGCGCTGGACGCTACAAAGCTGAGCAGCCGGATGGCAGCTGATGTTCTGTCCGCGGCGCTTGTGGCGGCTGGTGTGGATTTGAAAGAAACAAATGTGAATCCTTCAACCATTCATAGAGTGAGGGAAAAACATCGAGCCCAAGCAGTCGCAAGCATGAAGGAAAACCTCGACGTCGACGACGTACTTGTTTTGCACTGGGATGGAAAGAAGGTTCACACCCTCGAGGGCGTAGGGCCGAACCAAAAGCCTCACCTTGAGCGGCAGGCCGTGATTGTCACCGGTATAACGACTGACAAACTACTGGGCGCCCCCGCCATGCCATCAGGTGGAGCTCAAGATATTTCTACCGCTATTATCGATCTTCTTCGTACGTGGAAGCTAGAGGATCGTATAAGAGCAATGGCGTTTGACACAACCACAGTAAACTCAGGTAAGAGCATTTAATAATAATAATAATAATAATAATAATAATATAGTATTATTAATAATATAACTCACTTTAGGCTGCAGTCACGGTATCGCCGTGAGAATCGAGGCTGCTCTCGGTCGAACCCTTGTGTGGCTTCCATGCCGCCACCACATTTTTGAGCGTATTTTGGAGTCCGTTTTCCGAGAGGTCATGGGTTCAAGCAGTGGTCCAGAGGAAAAAATTTTCAAGGACTTAGAGGCACAGTGGTCCTCGATCGACCAAACGAAGTTTTCTGCATTCAAAGAGCTGGCCTTGACCCGCCGACATCTATCTGAATCTGCGGAAGAAACAATACAATTTGCCAGAGAACAGATTCAGGTATTTTTTTTTCTTTTTAAATATTGGCGTTGTTTCCTTTAGTTAATAGATTAACTTCACTAATTTCAGGAGAAGCAGCCACGCGCAGACTACCTTGAACTGCTGAGACTTACCATCATTTACCTCGGAGGGGTCCCCGACGGCGGAGTCGGGTTCTGCCACCCGGGGCCAATAAGCAGCGCTCGGTGGATGGCAGTTGCACTGTCTTGTCTGCGTCTGGCGTTGTTCCGCCGTCAAGTGCAGCTTCAGAAGTCGGTGGCCGACGCTGTTCTTCAAGTCGTCATCTTCGTTGTGCGCGTGTACGTTCGAGCTTGGTTCCGTGCACCCCTTAGCGTGGAGGCCCCGCGGAATGACCTGGACACCCTCAAGCAGCTAATTGACTACAAGCATGTCAATAAGCGAGTTAGTGCCGCAGCTGTAACACGTTCGATGTACCATTCATGATATTTAAGCGAAATTTCAGTGGGCATCTCCATTTTTGACGAGGGTTTATCAGTTGCAGAAAGGGAAAAAATTGTACATAACATGTGTTTCAAGGATGGTGCCGAGGACCCTGCCCGCAAAAGATCCAAACTGCAGCTTACTGAAGTGCCGTCAATGAGTGTCAGTGACGTAGTAACCAAGAATTCACGGCAACTTCTAGATATTTTACTGATAGACTCTGGTTTTCTGGAATCTCCAGTGGTTGGGTGGAATGATAGAGCTGATTACAACAAAAAAGGATTAGATATCGTGAAACACTTGCTCGTCGTGAATGACTGTACTGAGCGGGGAGTGAAACTATTTAAGGACTGTAATAAAACTGTAACTAAAAAAGAAGAAAGTTTTCAAGATTTAGTGGAAAGTGTAGATGCTCATAGAAAGTCTCGCCCAGACTTCAAAAAATCAACTCTAGTCAAAAAGTATACTCAGGCTTAAATGGAAAAATGATTTATCTAAATGTTTTAGAAAACTCAAATAATTAAGTTAATTATGTACAAAATACTTACGTGTTGTCTAATATTACTTAAAATATCACCGTAAATAAATATTTTGTCACCTTCCACCTATGTTGTCTCTAACCAGGGCGGCCCGGTCTGGCCTGAGACCCGGCAGTCACGCGTACGAGCGGTGGAACCGTATTCGAGTACTGTAGCGGCCAAATGCGACGGGATACGACTAAACGGACGACTGTGAAGGCCATATACGACCTCTTACTTAGTCGTATCAGTGTTAAAAGTGATGGGTTGAATATTAAGGTCCAAATATTAAAAAAAACAGTGAAAAACGCTCGAAAATGGCACATTTTGACATTTAGGCCCCTTGCGGCACCCCTTATTTCCATCGCACATCGGGCGGAAAAAAACCCTAGGTTCCCTCTAGGGATAATAGGAGATTTTCGGGTGGAACTTTTAAAAAATCGAAAATTTTTGTATTAAGCAACAGTCTAACGGGGCAGGCGCACCACCGCACTGCACTCACCCAAAATGGGAGAGGACACTTTTCCATGCTAAATTGGAGTGAGAATTTTTAACCTCACCCTTTTCGGGAGAGATATACATTTTAGCCTCGCTCTATTTGAGGAAGGATTTCTTCACCTCACTTAATTTGAGCACGAATTCTCACTGTGTTAGGGCGAGGTCTCAAAATTGTTACTCATAAAGAGCGAGGGAAAAATTTCTCACTCTCCGGAGAGTAATAAAATTGCCCTCAAATTCTCACTCGTATGCGAGCGAGAATTATGACTCTTAGATTTTCAGTGCGTGCTGGCTTTCCCCCCGAAATCTTGCTTGCAGATTAAGTGCTAGTTTTGGCCGAGTCGGGAAACAGCCAGTTGTTTGCTGACGGTCAAGGAGTGAGAAGCCTACTAGTCGCTCGCGCCAAGGACTTGTCAGAGAACGGTGGTCTCGAATACGGAAGGCAGCAGTCCGTACGCTATCCGAATATATTGTGCTTTCAAGGCCATTTTACTTTTTAGCCCGCCCTTCTGCTTTGAAAAAGCTTTAGAGCGGGCTTATGCAATCGATGCGGTGTCTGTCTGTCTGTCTGTTTGTCTGTCTGTCTGTCTGTCTGTTCCACTCGAAGGAGTTGAGCTAGAGAGTTGAAATTTTTAGGGTATCTTAAGGGTCACTCCTGGACACCGAAACGCCTGGTGCAAATCCTGCCAACCCTCATTAAGGCACTGAAAAAAATTATAAAAGTTTTCACGGAATAAATAAAAAAAAAATATATATTCTACTTTTTCCAACCCCGTCGACCCGTACCTCTCCGGAAGCGTCTTTCCGCGTCTAGTTCAATGGTGCACACCGTTTTACGAAAAAATGGACCCAGCTCGCGACTACACTGTAAAAAGCACCCGTAATTGGTCCAGTTTTCAACTTTTCTCAACCCCATCGAGCTGCACCTCCCCGGAAGCGTCTTTTCGCGTCCACTTCGATGGAACCCACCGTTTTTTGATAAAAAGGACCCAACTGGCGACTACACTGTAAAAAGCACCCAAAATTGACCCACTTTTCAACTTTTACGAACCCAATCGACCCGCACCTCTCTAGAACCGTCTTTTCGAGCGCAATTCAGTGGTGCCAACCGTTTTTCAATTTCCAGTGTTGCCAATCGTCAAAACTCAAACATTTCGATTATTTTCGACATTTCTCGATATTTTCCGATATTTTCGACATTTTTCGTTCTTTTTCGATATTTTTTGATATTATTCGACATTTGCGATATTTTTCGATATTTTTCGACATTTTCGATAATTTTCGATATTTTTCGATAATTTTCGATAATTTTTGATATTTTTGACATTTTTGATAATTTTCGATGTTTTTTGATATTTTTCGACATTTTTGACATATTCCGACATATTTCGATACTTGTAAACATTTTTGACAATTTTTGATATTCTTCGACATTTTTCGATATTATCCCTCATTTTTCGATGTTTTTCGATGTTTTTCGACATTATCGATTTTTCGATATATCTCAACATTTCTGAGATATTTCGAGATTTTTCGACATTTTTTAACGAATTTCTACATATTTCGACAATTTTCGACATATCTCGACAATTTTTGAAATTTTCGACGCCCCTCGACGCCTTTACCATTAACATTGATTCGACGAGCGTAATTCAGTGTTTCCAGCTGCTGCCAAATAAAGTCCGAGTTCGACCGCGACCGTTCCATCTGAGGCCGAACTCACGTATTTCGACATTTTTCGAGATTTCCGACTCCCCTTTTTTGCCGAATAACTGACCGTTTAGTCACTATCGGCACGTTTTCAAAGCAGAAGGGAGGGCTGTAGTTTCGGTGGTTCACCGTTACAAACTGCCTCTTTCCGAAGAGAATGGCTTTACGGGCCGCAGGCCCGATCATTTACAAGCTAAGAGGACGTTCTGTGTGACTTAGGGGTCGGGCCGAAGGCCCGACCGAACGCCGCCGGCAGGCCAAGCAGGCACGCCCCCTGCCGAACGGAGTTGCCAGCGTAGCAAAGCGGAGCTGGCAACGACGTTTGGCGGAAGGGCGGGCCTGCTTGTTCCTTTCTGTCTTCTTATGTAGGATAATCGGAAAGAGCAAAGTTTCATCTAGTCCTCCTCGCATTTTCACATTCACAAATCCAAGGGTACGGCGTCCAGACACGTCTCTATTCGACCTACTTTCAAGGCGTTCCAGGAGGTGCCCTAAACACACTGGAACCTCCAAAATGCGAGGAGCACTAGACCAGATACACGACTAATGGTCTGTGAAATTTGGAAGCAGTGCAATTTGTAGTTTCACTAAAAACTAACCTCGCAGACAGCAAATGAGGCATTTAGCCGTCACGAAATCGGCAGGACGAAGAAGCCGCGGAGCCAAACAAACCTTCAATTGTTCTAGCTTTTAGCAGACGAATTTATTGAACAATTGAAGATTTGTTTGGCTCCACGGCTTCTTCTTCCTGCCGATTTCGTATCGGCTACATACCTCATTTTCGAACTTTGAGGCGTCGCGACGCCTGAACTAAGAGACTCAAAGCAAAACGGTTCGAGGTGGTGTGTTAGAGTAATAACGTACTCTATCGATTTGTGAAATAAAAAATCGCTCCTACCGCCTTAAATTTCACTGTGAAAAATAGTCGTAAGTTTACGGGAAAATTTTCCTCGAAGTGCAGTTGTAAAATTACAATTGCAAATCGTAAAATTACAAGCACTAGAAATTGGCTCAAAATTCATTCACGAGCAAAAAAGGTCCGTCGTAAATTTACAACATATTTCATAAATCACGATTTACAAAATTTATCGTAAATCTACGAAGATATTTTTCACAGTGTTAACCATTGAACTTAATAAAATATTTGACAAAAATAGCGAGCTCCCTAAACTCGCGGCAAGACGTGCGTGGCGCCCGTGCCTGGGCGACACACGGGCGCTAGACGAGTGAGGCGCACCGCGTGCCGGCGCAGCCTGGCCGCTGGGGACGCCCTGGGGGCTCTCTTGGCCCGCGCAGAGCCCGGCCGTCACTGCCTGGACCCCAGGTTCGCCGGTGTACTGCCCGCACAGGGCACATCACATGCATATGCCGCGAGGGCCACGTGCACGTGCCACACGTTTGCCCAGATTCGCCCGCATTCTTTTTAGACAGTCCCTTGTGGCTGTCTCTACCCGAAGGTAAAAATTTCCTGTTATGATAAAGATTGCCGTTCCAGTCTTGATATAATCGATTAAAGTTCCAGTTTTGATTAGCCGATTGACGTCGATAGAGATAAGTTTGCTGTCTCTCGCTATATAATACTATGCTGGGGGGAGGCTGTGGTCTTCCGTTCCGTTCCGCGGCCTACGCGGCCCGGCCGCTGTGCAAGCGCGGGTGCAGATATCCGTCATCGCTCTGCTCCTTGGAGTAAACAGCTCGCCTGCTCGTAGGCACTTGAGCCTAGTCGTGAGCGCAGCGCTGTTCAACGCGCCCCGTCCTGCGCCTTCTTCAGCCCTCTCTCCAGCCGCGGACGGCTACTCGAGCCGCCAGCCCCGCCAGCCCCGTTTTGATTTTGATTTGCCGGTAAAAATATTAGCCAGTCTGATCCAGTTAAAATAGATATTTTAACTACTAGTTAAAATAGAGATTTTAACTACCAAAGCGAAACTTGAATGGAGGTTGTAGTACAACCTGTTCAAAAGTTAGCTTTTAGACAGTCCTTTATGGCTGGCTTTATCCGTAGGTAAAGATACCCGCTAAAATACCCGTTAAAATACCCGTTTTGATTTTGATTTGCCAGAAAAAATATCAGCCAGTCTGACCAGTTAAAATAGAGATTTTGTTGGTTTTAAGACAGTCCCTTGGGGCTTGCTTTATCCGTAGGTAAAGATACCCGTTAAAATACCCGTTAAAATACCCGTTTTGATTTTGATTTGCCAATAAAAATATTAGCCAGTCTGATCCAGTTAAAATAGAGATTTTACAAGGCCAGGGCCGCCCGGCCGCCGAGCGGCAGGGTGGGGGAGCCCCACTGCTCTCTTCTTTTCGATAGCGCCGGCCGCTGCGCCACGCTAAAGTACTGGATAGGAGAGAAGCGCGAACTCAGCCGGACGGCCCCTCCGCTGGCAGGCCGGCATACGGCGGTAGGGACCCGGCTGACCGGGCCGCCGGGCAGGTATACGGGGATTAACATGCAGAGCCCTGCAACGGTCAAGGCGCCTGACCCGACAAGCGAAGCGAACAGTGGGAGAGAGACAGCCAGCTATCACCTGTCTTCCCCCACCTCACCCCTCACCTATGAGATGCTCGGTTGACGGTCCACTGAGGAGAGACAGAGAGTGCTCACGGGTGCAATAAAACCGTGCTGGGTCCAACATCTGGTCCTGATCAGCCGGCTCACCGGAGAGGCGTGCTGAGGGCCCGTAAGTAAGCGCCCAGGCACGAGGCACGCGTGCCTATTGGCTAGACAGAGCGGGGTGGGGGAGCGGGCACCTCCGTAGTGCGCACGGAAGGTTTCTCTCTTCCACTCGTTTCAACACGTGGGCGGGAGAAAGACTGACAGCCTTACGATCAATGCGATGCGGCCGCGCGCGTAATTTTGAATTGCCGAAAGTCTACTCTGACAGGATATTAAAGCAGATGTCGCGTAAATTCGCACACATAAGGTGCAAGCGCGGATCCAGGGGCAAAGGGTCAATTGACCCTTTCAGCGTCGGCGGAGTGAAGAACAAGGTGAAGAAAAGCAGGCCGGAAGCAGTTGCATTTTATCATCCAAATGTGCCCAAAACACTTAAATAAAATGTAGTTCGAATCGTTTTGATATTGTTTACATGTTATTTGAGTTTTAATGAACCTCTGGGTTATGAAAAGCAACTGTTTCCGTTCTGTTGTTCTTCGCATTGTTCTTCATTTCGCTAATGCTGAAAGGTTCTATTGCCCCGGCTCAGCCGCCCTGCCAAAAACTGGGGGAAAAGGGAGAAACGGGAAACGGAGAGAGGGAAAAGGGGGAAGGGGAAAGAATGATTATGTCATGAATACGCATTTTCTAATACGCATCGGTCGAAATTATAAACAAAAACAAATATTCGATCGTATTCCCCCGAAAGTAGGCAACCCGCTACATTTGCCCCCTCCTCCCGGCCGTGCTGGATCCGCCACTGATAAAGTGACAGAGAGGAAAAAGTAAGATGGCCTTGAAAACACAATATATTTGTGTAGCGTACGGAGTACTGCCGTCCGTATTCGAGTCCACCGTTCTCTGACAAGTCCTTAGTGCGAGCGACTAGTAGGCTTCTCACACCTTGACTGTCAGCAAACAACTGGCTGCTTCCCGATTCGGCCAAAACTAGCACTTAATCTGCAAATGTGTCCGGGTCCCGCTTCCGGATGTCCCAGCGCACCTCCGGGTCGGCGAGGCCGGCGATGAACGCCCGGCGCGCCGTTATCTGGAGGGGCTCCTCCGCCCAGGTAGGGTAGGCCTCCCGCACCAGGGCCAGAACAGCGTCCGCGTAGTCCCGGATGCTCTCGCCCGGCTTCTGACGGCGGTGCTCGAACGGCGCCTCGGCGACGCGGGCGCGATCGGCCGGAGCGTACCTCTCCCGCAGCCGGGCGTGGAGCATGGCGTAGTCAGAGTAGTGCGCGGGCGGCAGAGTTTGGAGCAGCGCCGCGGCGGGGCCATGGAGAGCACGGAGGAGCCGGCGCCCCCTCCCCGTACTGAAAAATAAGTCCTGTTCTGTTCTCGTTCGTCTCTCGTTCGTCTCTCGTTTCAAAACGGGACCGGAACGGATCTTTTTGAAAGTCCCGTTCCAGACCTGTTTTAGTTATAGTCCCTTTTACCCTCTGTTATTTTTGTAGGTGAAGGAAAAAAGTCTCTTTTCTGTCCTGATATCGAAAAGTGTCCTGTTTATGTCTCGATATGAAACTTAAAATTTTCATGATTCATTTGAAGCTGCAGTATGCAAATACCTTCGTTATTTTAATGTTTTCAATTTCATCAAAACCTCTTCCCAATGCTGGAACATAGAATGTCTCGTAGTTACACGGCCACTTTATTCATAAGGCATCAAGCCATACGGTGCGCACGTTTTTATACGCAAGAGAAAACAGTTTAAGGTTTAATCTATTTTATTACAGTCCGCTAAGTGATTGGCGGGCGTGGGTCCGCGGCAGCAGGGCCGGTGGCCGGTGCGAGTTTGGCCGCGGTGGGCTTGGCGGTCGCGGCACCGCGAGACTTGGTGGAGGCGTTTGGTGACGGCGCCCCTCGGCGCATTCTCGGAATGCTGCTTCCGATGCGGCTGGGGACCGGGGACAGCCTGCCACAGCGCAGGGTCACCAGTTCGACGGAAAATCCTTCCCCGCTGTTAATCCCCTCTGGGTGAGCTCAGGTACCCCGGGGTGAGGGGAGGGGGAGGGGTGCGCTGCACAGGGCACAGGGATTAACCCAGCGGCGGTGTCATCGGCTACCTGCTATTAGCTGTTGGTCGGTTAGTCACTGGTCAAGAGCTCCTCGCCCGCCCGCCGACCGCCGACCGCCGACCGCCTCCTCACGTCACTGAGGAGTCCGGACGTCCGGACCGGACCGGAGTCCTCCTCAGTCCGACCGACAGCAGCTGTCGTTGAGTGAGGATGTGTCGCTGACGCTGAGCGCATGATGTCTTTGGAGCAGACATGCACTGGTTGTACTTTGTCGTGTCTTTGGTTTTTTCAGTAATTACTCGTGCGGACCGTATGGAGAGATGTATATGTATAGTTGTGTATGGCAGGACAAGTTAGCACAGCTCGGGTAGCAGCAGTCACCACGGAGCACACGGAAAGTGCAGGCTTCTCGCGCACGGCAACGGGCGGGTTGGACTAGAGCAGCGCGCTGCCTTGGAGGACGCGGAGGGACTTCTTGTGCACGGCAGCGGGTTCGGGCTGGCGCAGAGTGCTCCTTGGTGTGCTCCGGGACGGGCGCGCCGTGCGGACGAGCCGGACCAGCTCAAGCTATGCTTGGCGTGCTCCGGGACGGGCAGCGCGCCACGCAGAACCGTGTCCAGCAGCCCAGCGCTCATCCGTATAGAAGAGTTACGCACCACACATAAGTGGAACATTCGCCAAATTATGCATCCTACAGAGGCCATCTAAGTATATCTACACGCTAAATGTTTCTGCACTCTGGAAATCCATGTTTACGAATGTCGCATACTTGCAGTGCGAGGATTCATTTGTACACTTGGCCACTCAAACGTGTCAATATCCCAGGAAAATTCACACGTTTCAGTGCCCAAGTGTACGAATGAATCCTCGCACACCTACAGGTGTGCGACATTCACACACTTGGGTTTCCAGTGCAGGTTTTAGTACAAATGCCTATCTTGCCACCGGGTTCAACTACACACATTATCAAAATTCCTCTGCTCCCCCGCCACACTACACACCCCTATCAACCCTTTCTTCTACCGGTCCTCCCTGCACCGCACCGCACCCCACAGCGCCTCCCATCCGTCAGCTCGAAACGGGAGTAAAACAGACGTTGAACGGGACTAAAACAGGAGTTCTCTTTTTTGTGATTGTATAAAACGAGACTAAAACAGCTTTTCAACTTTGTCTTGTTTTGGAGCTTAAAGTCGCGTTTGTGGCCGCTAAAGGGACTAAAACAGGACTAGCGAACGGGACTAAAACGAGACTATTAGCAAAGAGAGTAAAACAGGACTTACGATTTCTGTACGGGTCTCCACGTCCGTCCAGGCGAACTCGTTGGCAGCGTCTTGAAATTGTGCATCAAAGACGGGCCAAGGCACGGAGCCGTCAAACCTGAGGTCGTGGATGGGGGCGGCCCGCGGCGCTGCTGGGGTGCGGGACTAGGTGGCGAGCTGGCGGAGGACGTCCGTCGTCTGCTCCTAGATCGCCGTCGAGGCCTCGCTCAAGCGATGGAAGATGTCCTCCAGGGTGAAGTCCGGAGCGCCGCCGGAGGCTGAACCTCGGCGGGAGCCGGAGCCGGAACCACCGGGCATCATAGCACGAGCAGTACTTCTAGGCCGTTAGAATTTACTCCATCCCACTTCTGACACCAATTGTTCAGGACAAGGGTAGGGACAGGGAAGGAAGCACGTCTGGTCGGGTCAAGGGTTTATTTCCGACTGGCTGTACAGAGCGGGGCGTTGCTAACCGGTCGACCGGTCGCTAGGACTGGGCCAACAGTGGGCAGCCAGCGGGGCGCGGGGGGGGGGAGCAGGCCCGGAGCACCGGGCGCATCTCAACAATATCAATCAAGATTGGTTTTGATAGCAGGTGATACCGCAAGAGAAATTGCTATGGGGTGCGACAATTTGTGTGTGAACGCACACGATGTAAACGACGAGCGACGCCAGCAGCGCCGCGCCGCGTGCCTGCGGGGTTGGGAGGAAAAGGGGGGGTGGGGGGGGGGTCCACCGGCGGGGGGTCGACCGAAGCGGTCACTGGCCGGGAGGAGCTGTTAGTGTTACACGCTGCGCACGAGGGGGAGGTGCCATTGTTCCGCGCAGACTGCGCGTCAGACAGCCAGACAGCCATGGCCCCCCCCCCTGGCAGCGCCGCGCCATATGATATTATTGTAAGGGTACGCGCTTAGTTTCTGGACTCTTGAGTAAAAGCTAGCTGACACCTTCAACTTACAAGTTAAATTTTATGTTAAGTGTTTAAAGGTATCATCTGCTAAAACGCCGTCCCCTTGTGGCGCCGGCGCTAACATACAAAGTCCATCCCATATCAGATCGAGCGCTGTTCGTGCTATGACAGTGCACTACAATTACCAGGAATTACCAGGGATTACCATAGGATTACCTAGGGATCACCATAGGATTACCTAGGAATTACCATAGGATTACCTATTGATTACAAAAGATTACCTAGGGATTACCAAAGATTACTGGGGATTACCGGGGATTACCCAGGATTACCAAAGATTACCACAGATTACAAAAGATTACCAAGGATTACCAAAGATTACCAAGGATTACCAGAGATTACCAACTTTTTGTACACCAGATTACCTCAGTTGGGCACCCCTCGACACCATTTGTGTCCTTGGTGTCTGAGACTACAAACAAGTGCATTAGACTTACCATTTCTGGACTCCGTGACCTTGTTTCTGAGGAAACCTTAAATATGGTTCTAAAAAATTTTGAATCCAAAAAGACAAAGCCAGTTGAGCTTGGTGATGTACTAGTTAGCATCAAAGCTTATGCGACAACAAATAATGTCTGCATTCAAAAAAAGAATATTAAAGTTTATTTTGCCATGTCATCTTGGAAATTCATTCAACGCATTTAGCAGATGTTGAAAATTTATCTCTCCCAATGTGAGACTCAGTGCTTTTAGTGTACCTCTAATTTTGTGCCCCTGCTGACACAAGCGAGGAGCTTCTGTCTTCCACTTGCAGAAAAAATAGCTAAAATGTCAGAGAGTGATTTGTTCACAACTCTCATCAATGCATTAGATATGCCAAACATTTTCTTTCCTGAAGAAATAAAACAGGAAATGCCTGCATATCATCTTGTGTTCCTGACAGACACTCTTCTTCTGGATACTTTGATCTGATATATCGGTTTCGTATAGGCCTCTGTTAGGGGGATAGGATTTTCCGTTAAAAATTCTAACGAGCGTAACAGCATGCCTCCTGGGCGCGCATGGAAATGCTGTAATAAAAAATTCAAGTTTTGTTCCTCTATAAAACCCAAGATTTTTGACTTAAATAAAACTTTTTTGCTGGAATACATTCAGTTTAACATAGTCTTTGATTTTCAAAAGGATTTAGGAGTAAGAGTCCTTTAGATCTGTTTGTCGTCAGACACCCTCATGCTCAGAAACAATATCACGAGCTTTATCGCCCAAACTTTGGAAAAAGTTAGTTTTGAAGAAAAATACAAGTCCTACACTCCATATTCCCGCTTTAAGTCGTGGAGACTCACTTTGCCTTTGTGATTTTAACGGATATAACCATGAGAAATAATATTCACTTTGAAATTCATGACTCAAACACTTCTGATCAAATTCAAGTTTTGTTCCTCTATAAAACCCAAGATTTTTGACTTGAATATTTTTTTTGTTTCCTAGAATACATTCAGTTTAACATAGTCTTTGAGTTTCAAAAGGATTTAGGAGTGAGAGTCCTTTAGATCTGTTTGTCGTCAGACACCCTCATGCTCAGAAACAATATCACAAGCTTTATCGCCCAAACTTCGGAAAAAGTTAGTTTCAATGTCCAAGTTAACTTTAAAGGAACAGTAAAATTAAAACAACGTAAATCACTTGCACTAGTTTTTTATTTAAAAAATAAAAATATTTTCAAAACTAAAAAGGTTCACTGTAAACTGGTTGGCGTCTTTAGACGCCAAAATATTGGCGTCCTCTGAGAACGCCAAATCTTGGCGTTCAAAGACGCCAATATTTGGCGTTCTGAGAAGAAGAACGCCAAATATTGGCGTCTTTCAACGCCAAAATTTGGCGTTGTCAGAGGACGCCAAAATTTTGGCGTCTAAAGACGCCAACCAATTTACAGTGTTTAGGGGTCCCCGCGTGGGAAAGGGCCCAGGCGGGCACGGAGGGCATCCTGAAACAAATGATCCACAGTCCATTAGTCTCCTTGCAGCAAAACACAAAATCATGTTGGAATTTTCAAAAAGTGAGACATCAACTTACACTTATGCGGTGAACCCGGTGCTGCGGGGCAACCACCGCCACGGCCCGCTCGCCTGCCGGCTTTCCACGTCGGCCGCCCCGCCGCCGCTTCCTGGACGGCTCCTCGGCGCCGTCATCGGAATCGGAATTGGCCCGCTTTGAGGGGCCCCCGGCTGCAGCAACGCGCGGAGTGTGCGCGATGCGCTGCCGGGGCCCCTGTTGTAGCAACTGGCTGGAGGAGGGGGCCGGGGTAGTCTTCATGGAGCTATGAGAAGTTTACAAAATATTATCGTTCTATAAGAACATGAATTCCAAACTAAAACTTACTATTTGGCTGGGCTGTTTTTTCCTTCAATTACATGACTGAATATAATTCTCATTAATGATATTTGGTTCGGTCGATCAAGAAAACCATGTGTCTCAACATATTCAATGATTTTTCTCCCTGCCTGAGTCTTTTCAAGAATTGGTTTGATAGCCATTGGCACCTTAGTGTGAGAAATAATGGTAGGAATAAGTTACAACAGGGTTGAGTAGAAAAGAATCAGAGCTGAGCTCATACTTACAATATCACTTGATGTGCCACTTTTAGAAAATTTCTTTAGCTTCTTAGATTTATTAATGCTGTTGTCTGATTTTCTTTTATTAATTAAAGAAATACTAAGACCTGGAGAGGTGTCCTGCTTCTCAAACTGACTCAAACTTTGAATCACATCATTACCATCTATAAAGCCGCCAAAAAAACATCAAAAGATTCATAAATATACATCAAATTAAGCATACTTTGGAAATATTATGAGTTAAGTAATAATAAACCATCATACCAAATCATTGTCAGGAGACTCTGGTGCAGCACTGTTCACAGTTCCACCGGTTGAAAAAGTAGCCTGGTTCTTTACTTCAGCAGACTTGCTTGCAGAACTTTTCGAACCTCTGCCATTTGGACTAGAAACCAGGTTCCTTTCCTGCTCGATGATCTGCAGAAGCACCACGGAGTAAGAATGTATGGAGAACCGGCTGTGGTCGCGCGGCGATTCCCCGGCCGCGTCCAGGGACAAACTCCGCCGCGCGCAGCGCTGCAGTCGCATCGGCGAGAGGCTCGAGCGGCGCTGCGCTGAGCTGCTATGGGCTGAGCGCGGCGCGAGCGCTTTACAACGGCGCTGGCTCCTGAGCCGTTCATTGCACAATTGGGGTGGAAACGGGTACTTATAGTACAAAGTTCAAGCTTTCCAACGGTATCAGTAGATTTTCGATACGACGAATACATACAGAACAGCGACCAGAGAAAGAGAGAAGTGTGGCGCGCGGCGGCTCCCGTGGTAGTACGCGCGCGGCTATCCTCGGCTATAGCTTTTAAACCATTGAAGATAGATGGGGGGTGAAAGCGAGGCGATTGTAGAGAAAAGTTCAAGCTTTCAGACCGTGTTAACGCTTTTTCGATCCGAACCACGCAGCTCCGGTAGGACGGGCAAAAGGCCTCGAGCTAATACGATTACGGCGGCTTCCAGGCGGACGGCAGCCGGCTGAGCGCACACGGGCGTCTCTTTTCTCGCCTTAAGCTCTTAAACCACTGAAGATAGATGGGGGGTGAAAGCGAGGCGATTGTAGAGCAAAGTTCAAGCTTTCAGACCATGTTAACGCTTTTTAGATCCGAACCACGCAGCTCCGGCGGCTCCGCCGTGAACACCGCCCGGCCGGCCGCCAGCGGCTGCGCGAGGCCGCGCTGTGGCCCTCGCTGCGATCAGTGCGGCCGTGCGGGCTAGATGATCAGCTGATGGGGCTGAGGGCAGAGGGCAAAGAAAGCGTTGTCTTTGTTGCGGGTTTTGGCTTTTGTTTTCACTTTGTAGTGTAACTGGTGATGTGGATAAATATAGTTAATTAAATTCGAAGTTTATGGGCAATAAGAAACATATATCATGTAATTTGGTTTCACAGAACGCTGACCACTCTGTTGGTAAACAGTGCTCAGAACACACTCTGTCATGCAAATAAGCTGTCATAGGGGCCAGTCATTTAATTAAATACTTATAAAAAGAATTTTCTTTTAAATGTAACAAAAGTGCTTCTTTTTTTTTTTTTGTAATTACTGTGTATTGAAACTTGATGAGTGTTTTCTATGACAACTTACTGTTAACCATATTTTTTTTTCCTTTGACATTGGTATTTTGAGAGATATGCCATAACAATATTGGACGGCAATGGCGGGGAAATGTCGAGGACAATGGTGTTGGCATGTCAGGTCAGTTGGAAAACAAAAGCCGACAGTATTGTGAAATGATGAATCCTCGGGTGTAGTAGACAAGACACAACAACAACAACAACAACAAACAAACAAACAAACAAACAAACAAACGAACGAACAACATCGACGAGGCCCTTTACAACTCGCGCCCACCTAACCCCGGGCCAGCGCAAGCGCACGCGGGGCTCACGACGGTGCTGCCGGAGCTGCATGGTTCGGATCGAAAAAGCGTTAACACGGTCTGAAAGCTTGAACTTTTCTCTACAATCGCCTCGCTTTCACCCCCCATCTATCTTCAATGGTTTAAGAGCTATAGCCGAGGATAGCCGCGCGCGCACTCCAACCGGAGCCGCCGCGCGCTACACGTCTCTCTTTCTCTGGTCGCTGTTCGATATGTATTCGTCGTATTGAAAATCTATTGATACCGTTGGAAAGCTTGAACTTTGTTCTATAAGTACCCGTTCCCACCCCAATTGTGCAATGAACGGCTCAGGAGCCAGCGCCGCTGTAATGCGCTCGCGCCGCGCTCCGCCCATAGCAGCCCAGCGCAGCGCCGCTGGAGCTCTCACCAATGCGACTGCAGCGCTGCGCGCGGCGGCGGCTAGCGAGCCGCCGCTCGGGACGCGGCCGGGGAACCGTTTCGCTGCGCGTAGAAGCAAGACCCGGTCCTTCATACATTCTTACTCCGTGGAAGCACTCTTCTCTGACCATAGGTTAACTTGGCAAAGTTTAGAGCCAAACCTGCCTCTGTAAATCCCAGGAAGGCCTCCCCATCCACCTCTTGTTCTGTATTAAATAAGGAAAACAAAATTGACACTTATGTGCTATTATTTAAGCAGAAACCTAAGTCTGCTATCCAAAAATCATATCTGAACATTTTGTCATCATACAGCAGAATAAAATTAATAAGGGGAGGCGTGGCGCTATGTCATCAGACTAGGCTCATCGGACTTTCAAAATAGCAGTCAGCAAAATGGCCCAAGGATAAAGAGCATGTAACTTACGAAGTAAGTAATCTGCCGTTTCTGGTTTCACACTAGGAACGGCTAGTAGAGCAGCATGGAGTTCTGCCTCAGAGAATCCGTCAGTGATTCCCACGCCCCCTAAGGATCCCATAGTCTAAGATGTCACAATCAAGCAGGTCACTGTAAAACCAAAACACAAGTTTAAATCAGAATGGACAATAAGAGAAACTGATGGACAACGAGGCACTCAACATGAAAGTAATATCAGCTTCTCGAAAATATATATATATATATATATATATATATATATATATATATATATATATATATATATTTATTTTTGTGTTTGCGGGTAATTGGAAATGAGGAGGAGGCAAGGAGAGGTTTTCAGGAGTTGTATTCAGTTCCACAGTCTGAGATACACTGAGCGCTTGGTGTGGATCTATCACTAGGATACAATTGTAGTCTAGGGAGCATGCGCGGGGTAGTAGCAGGTAGTGATGGCATTAGTAATACCAACTTCATAACATTACTCCCTCCTTTAAAAGAATTCGTAGAAAAGGGAATTAATCAATCACAAATGAAGTGTTCCCATTTGGGTTAAATCAGGATTGTACAACGCTGATAAACAGCCTCATTGTGATCAATTGATTCCAATTTACGGAAAAGGAAAAGCGAAATGCAGTGACCCCATTTGGGTAAGGGTAGGATTTCACAACCTGACCGATCAACCACATTTCACAACATTAAAGGTTTTATTTAAAGAAAATGAATCTTGAAGGCTTGAGCGGCTTGTTGGCGGAGGAGATGCTGTGCTGTTGTGTCTTGAATGGACCGAAGAATGTTGAATGTCTGAAATAGAGGAAAATATCTTTGGCCAGTAAATGCTGTTTATGACAGCTGACTAAACTTAGTGATATTAAAATCCTGTGGTGAAAGAAGAGAGAACCTGACTAGCTAACCTATCAACACCACTGCAGTATAAGACTGCTTACTTCTAAGAAATCTTAACAGTGATTTAAGTTCTTACGTAACTTTTGAGTTCTTCCGCGATGCTCAGCTCAATGACGAAGACATCAGTGGAGACCAAGAAGTTTCTAAAGTAGATTGTCAAATCTCCTGTAAGTGCTGTTGACATGTTGATTGGATAGCAGACGATGCAGGCACAACGTTGGTACGGTTGGTACTCCTCAAGATAGGTTGGTAGCATTGTGAAATGAACTTTATGATGAGAAATTCAAGGGTATTTTATTTCAAAACAAACACGTGTTTGAGAAAGGTTAGTTTCTCATTGAAATTAAATATTTTTCACAGTTCATTCTTCATTCAAGGCTGAGGTCTTCTATTTCCGGGAGATCAGGAAAGCTCCAGGAGTCGTCTTCGGGAATGCTCACATTGTCTAAATCCGTATAGTAGAGCGGATCATGAATGTGCTCTCTCAGAAATTCGTGAGCCGGTGGAGCAGGTATGAGCTGGATGTTCCTGGGATTATGTGGACAATCTCTATTTATGTGTCCATACTTCTTGCAGCGATTACAACGCTTCCTTTTGGCAGGCTTGGAAGGACCAGCGTTTGCGAGGTTAGAAGCGGTATGTGCATTGTGCTGGCAATTACATGTGGATGCTGCTGGAGCCGGAGAAGGAACTGGAGATGTTGGAACTTTGGGTTTCACGACGAATTTGATGATGCGACGCGTGACAACTCGTTTGGAGGGAACTGCATTTGAGGGAACTTCAAGAACTTCTGCATCTGAAGATTTGATGTGACGTGTGACAACTCGTTTGGAGGGAACTGCATTTGAAGGAACTTCAAGAATTTCTGAATCTGAAGATGATGGTTTAGATGGTGGTTTAGAATTTGTAGACAAAGATGAAGATACAGTTGTCCCTTGTCCCTTCTCTTTTGAAATTTCTTGGAGCCTTTGACGAAGGTCCGGTTCTTGAATTGTTGATTTTACTGATTTTGCAGGCTCAACTTCATCTTCACTACTGGATGATAAGACGGGTCTTTGGAATGGAGTTGGTCTTGTTGGTGGTGTCACCTTGTACCTGCGGTCTGGAGGCATAATCAAGCAGGAGGTAAAGGAATTTCCTCAACTGGAACTTGAAGAGTCAATGGATGAATTGAGGACTGAGAGGTTGTTGTCTGTTGCCAAGGTGATTGAACGATGGTCAGCCAGGCTGCTTGGACACTGTCCAAAGGCTGTGAATAGCTGGCCAACTTATCCATGTGAACAATTCTGGTGAGTTGTGAATTATGACATGACTGAATAGCCGCTATGCAATCATTAAGAATTTTGACAATTTTGTAAGGACCCTCCCATGGTGTGTCCAATTTTGGTGATTTTCCTTTGATTCTTTTTCTGTTGTAGAACCAAACGAGCTGTCCAACTTGAAACGGAGCAACTGAAGCATGTAAATCATAATGTCTCTTCATCCGAAGTGCTGAATCTTGTAAATTCTCTCTTACTTGATCATGAATGTTGCTGAGAGTTTGTCGAAGCCAAAAGGGATAGTGATCAGGATTTACTTCTTGATTTGTAGTTGGAGGAAGTCCTAGCTTCAGGTCCAAAGGAGTGCGCATAGGAGCTCCAAAAATTACTTCATATGGTGAGAATTTTGTTGATGTGTGTGGCATGCTCCTGTACGCTTGACAAATTAGAGGCAATGTATTTGGCCAGTTCTTCCTATCATTTTCAATCATGATGGCGATGTGTTCTTTCAGAGTTCTTACCCACTTCTCAGCTTTACCATTTGCTGCTGGGTGAGCGATGGAAATATTACTGGACTGAATACCATAGATGTTGCAGATGTCTTGCATTAACTGAGAGGTGAAGCATCTCTCTTGATCAGATAAAATTGCCATTGGTGAGCCAAATACAGAAAAGACATCTCTGATAAGAACTTGTGCAATTTCTGTAGAAGATTTAGTTTTCAAAGGAATGGCGAAGGGCCAACCAGAAAATGCCTCAACAGCGACTAAGACATAGGTGTACCCTTCTTTTGATGGTGGATTGATGGGGCCACAAATATCTACATGCCATTTCCCATGTAAAACTCCTTCTCTAAAAATTTTTAGTGGAACCTTTGGTCTTTTGTGAAACTTGAATTTGGCACATTTCTCACACTGAGAAATAATGGCATTGACATCTTCATGCATGCCAGGCCAATAAAATATTTTCTTCAATGACTGGTAAGTTTTGAATGCTCCAAAATGATTTCCTGTTGCTGGGTTTTCATGATGTTCAATGACCACTTTACGGATGAATTTTGATGGCAGAATGAGCTGAAATTTTTCCAATTCAATATTTCCTGAGGGGTGTTCAAACTTCCTGTAGAGCAACCCATTGTGGACAATAAGAGAATTAAATTGCAGCCACAAAGATCTGGTTTTGGGACTGCAGCCAACAATTTCTTGAAAATCAGGTCTCTTATTATCTTCCACTGCCATGACAATGATCATCAAGTCAGGATCCAAGAGCTGCTCTTTTCGTAATTCAGTTGGGCTAAAGTCAGGATCAGGTTGAACTGAAATCCAGCATACTGATATATTTTCTGAATTGATGGTGTGTTCTTGAAATTCTAATTTTGTACACTTTTTGCAGTCCGATGAACATGGTCTAGTTGGTCTTCGAGAAAGGGCGTCTGCTTCAACATTTTCACTGCCCTTTATGTAAACAACATCAAATTTGTAAGGGGCTAAACGACTTAACCACCTTGCTATCAGTCCTGTGGGCTGCTTGAAATTTCGTAACCATTGTAAAGCAGAATGATCTGTCTTTACAATAAAAGGTGCACCAGCAAGATAATGATGGAAATTCTCAATTGATTCTACTAAGGCCAAAAGTTCACGATGAGTTACACAATAATTTCTTTGGGCTGCATTCAGACTTTTGGACCAGTATGCTAGTACAACTTCTTTGCCATCTTGTTCTTGCTTCAGGACGGATCCAATTCCTGTTAGACTGGCATCACAATAAAGAATAAATTTGCCTTTGTGGATATCTGGTGAACCAAGAAAAGGTGCTGTAGTCAGGAGCTTCTTTAGTTCTCTGAAACTATTTTCGCACAATTCATCCCAATGGAAAGGTTTGTCTTTATGCAGCAAAGCGTACAATGGAGATGCAACTGTGGCCATGTGTGGAATGAATTTAGAATAATATCCAATCATTCCTAACCAGGTTCGAAGTTCTTGAACATCAACAGGTGTTGGCCAGGTGATAATTTTGTCAACTTTCTTGGACGTTGTACCAATACCAGAATGAGATAAAGCATGGCCTAAATATTCAACTGAGTCTTGGAAAATGAAGCATTTCTTTGCTTTTAAGAAGAAACCTGAAGCTCGAATACGATTGAAGAGAGCTTCCAGACGTTGTAACATTTCTTCAAAAGTGTCACCAGCAATACAAATATCATCCAGGTAAACACAGCTGTTAGGCCCTACATCATTATCAGGATTTGGATTTGTTCCTTTTCTCATTATCCTGTCAGTGACTTGTTGAAATATTCCAGGTGCAGCAGATAAACCAAAACTTAACCTAGTCCATTCAAGATGACGGGCAGGTAGACCCAAATCCTCAGGAAGAATTACAGCTGTTTTGGGGATATCATCTTCATGGATCAAAAGGTTGTGGTAGCCGTGTGCCAAATCAAAAGTGTGATAGATCTTGTGTCCAGCAAGTTTTTGAATTAATTCTGCAGTGAGAGGTATAGGAATAGCAGGTACTTTAGTGATGTGATTTAAAGCCCTGTAATCGATGCAGACTCTTACTTCTCCTGTTTTCTTAGGAACACATAGAATGGGTGAGGCCCATTGGGACTGACTTGGCCTGACTGCACCACATTCTAAGTATTTGAGAAATGTCTCATAAACAGCTTGACGATAATGTAATGGAATAGGTCTTGCTTGGAGCTTAATTGGAGGATGATCACCGGTGTCTATGGTGAATTTCACCCATGGACAACATCCGAAAGTCGTGTTGTCTTTTGCAAAAACATCATGGTGTTTTCTCAAAAGATCTTCTACTTGTTTGATTTGGTCTGGATTTAGATTCTTGCATCGTTGAACTAGGTCTTGTAGATCATCTGGTAATGGTTCAAAAGGAGTGATTGGAGCTTTTTCAGGAATTTTGTAGTCAACTTCAATGCTGAGAACACGTCGGTTGAAACTGGACTTTTCTGGATAATTTTGAACCGTAGATCTCTGGACTTTTGCTGGGCCCTCTTGAGGTAATTCATACTCCTTAATTTCAGTAATTGGTTGATTATAATCAGTAGGATCGAGGAGATAGACTTCTGCAATGACTGTGGATTTTGAAATTTTGACATAATGGTCACTTGCATTAAAGATGTGCAGTTCCAGGGGAGCAGGAATGCAGGGAATGACTCCGGACATCACCAGAACATCAGGATCCAGAGACGCATTGGTGGTTGTTAATGGACGGGATACCAGTCCCAGTTTCAGAGCTTTCTCCTCGTCTGGCGGCAGTGACTGTAAGTAATTTGTAGCATTATTTATGGAATCTTTAGTTTTATTACTTTTATTAGTGTGCACACTTGATTCCATTTTACCTTTTTGTGCTACATCAGGTTTGAAAATGGTTTGAATTTTAATATCAGTCATTGGTGCCAGAGTCAGATTTTTGTGAGCCCGTGCCACATAGTACACAAGACCAGCTTGGAATCTACCAACGCTAGGCGAGTGGACCATGGTGCAAGGAACCTCATTTGGCTCGTCCAACAACTCTTGTGGTGACAACCTTCTAATGGTGATTTTGCGTCTCGCACTTTCCACTGCTATGTCAAAATAGTCTAAGAAGTCATTGCCAATGAGACAGTTATCTTCAATATCTCCTTCGTAAGTAGGAAACCGGAGTTGAAGTCCACCGAAATTGTAACTCATTAATTTTGGTCCATATAATTTTCCCGTTCCAGAGGTAACTCCTTTCACTCGTAATTTAGAAAGAGGCAAGGTTTCGCCAAGACGGCCTCTTCTAACAATTGTGATGACAGCTCCAGAATCAATTACTGCATCACAATTAACACCGTTGATGGTGCATTTCACCATGGGACTTCCTGGTGTTGGAAAGTCTTGTGGTCTAAGGGAAGTATCTGCTGCTGTCTTGACCACGCTAGATGCAGCTACCTCTAGTTTCCCTGTTTGTAGTTTCCGTTGCCATTGCCATTGCCGTTGCCGTTGCCGTTGGTGCCAGGTGCAGCCGGTGGTGTCATACACTGCTTGAGCAGAGATTGGACGTCGTTCGCCATTGGTTGGTTCTGCCAGGAGAGACCAGCGTGATAATATTGAGGCGGATACATGGGGAAACCCATTCCTGCTGGTTGCTGGTTCTGCTGCTGCTGAGACTTAAACCAACAGTTCTGAGGTGAGTGACCCCGTCTGCCACAAGGACACATGCTGCTGTTGTTGCCACTGTTCCATTGATTGCCATTGCCATTGTTCCAGCCGCCTCTACCACCACGACCACGACCACCTCTGAAACCACGGCCGCGTCCTCGGCCACGCCCACGGTAATAATTTCCAGAAGGTTGTTCTGTGGAAGTTGACGGAGTAGAGTTTGTGGGGCCTGAGCTGCCGCTGGGGTTGTTGTTGGAGGTTGAAGGAAAGACCATCTGTACTTTAGCCTGTGTGGCTGGTTCATCCTTCTCCTCTCTCTCCTCTACTTTGGTTTGGCGAGCACGCTTGACTGGTGTCTTCCCGCACGACAGGATCGTAGTGCCCTGGATAGCAGCGTCCATAGCTGCCATGAGAGTGGGGAACGTTTGAAAAGCTAAAGAGCTCTTCATTGACTCGGACTTGAGACCCTGGACGAAAGCTTGTATTTTAAGCTGGGTAAGGTCTGAAGATGGCATTGTCGGGTAAGCCAGAGTGGCGCTTGTCTCAACACGTCTGGAAAAATCTTGCAACGACTCACTGTCTTCCTGTTTCAGAGACTGGAACTGGTTGAGCCGCTCCCAGATGGTGACGGTCTGCCCATAAGTACGCCGCAGTGTTTCATTGAGCTCATTAAATGATGAGTTCTCACGCAGATGAGGCATGCACTGGAGGATTTGTACAGCCTTTCCAGAGAGGGCATTAAGAAGTTCATCTCTCTTACGCTCAGGTGACCAACCATTGTTACGAGCCACATTGCTAAACTGAACCTCGTAGACATTATAATCATAACTGCCATCATACGTTTTCAGCTTCATGAACTTGGTAGTTTGAGGTCGATTCGAAACGATTTCTTCCTCGTCAAATGAAGGAACAAATGTGTTCATTTGTTGCAGATTTCCTACCAAAGCTCCAAATGTACTCTGAATGGACGACTCAATGGTTTGTTGGAGCCTATCCGCTATCATTTGGATGGCCTCTACCGTCGTCACATTTCCAGAGCCGCTGGGACCTTGATCAGTCTCGTGACCGGGGCCTTGACGCTCAGTATTGCCTGCATCGGCAGCCGATCCTTGGCCGTCATTGTCTCGCGACCCTTGGTCAACAGACCCTTGGTCATCGAAACCTTGAGCGAACCCTTGATCGTGCTGACCGAGAGGCCTTACATAGCGTCCTTGCCCTCCAGAACGAGAAGATCCTTGTCGCCTACGATTGCTCATAACGACCCAATAAAGAACTTACTTCCAATAAAGTTGTTTGATTGGTTGATTGGTCAGGCGTGAAGAGAGGTCAAAACCAGGGAAAGCCAAGTCGTCGTCGTGATCAGGATAGAATGCCAAGTCAGGTGCCGGAAGCAGGTCAGGGGGAATGCCAAGTCAGGAGCCGTGAATCAGGATAATCGCGATCGCTTCTAATAGCTTCCTTCCACTTCTTCTCTCCCTTTCCGAATTACCGCTGCCACCACTTTTGTGTTTGCGGGTAATTGGAAATGAGGAGGAGGCAAGGAGAGGTTTTCAGGAGTTGTATTCAGTTCCACAGTCTGAGATACACTGAGCGCTTGGTGAGGATCTATCACTAGGATACAATTGTAGTCTAGGGAGCATGCGCGGGGTAGTAGCAGGTAGTGATGGCATTGGTAATACCAACTTCATAACAATATATATATATATATATATATATATATATATATATATATATATATATATATATATATATTTATTTTTTTTTGGGGGGGGGGGGAGTCCCAATACGCAAAAAAAAATATTCAGCAAGCAATAGCCCAGCATTGAATTCACGTTGAGTGTTTGGGGAAAAGTGCCATCTAATGGCGCTCCCACGTAGCCTTTATTCAGCTGGATTTCAAGACCGACATTTTTAGAGATGAGAAAGAATTATTGTGAGGGCTCAATTTTTCTACATACGAAAAGTTTAACAGTGTGCCATGAAACCCAACTCAGCACCAAATAATACAGGTTTTTCTTTTTTCAAAATAGGAATAATATGTTTAAACTTGATTCATGACTTATTATTCTTAACTATGCACGCAGTTTAAAATTATATTATTATTTGGTGGTGAGATTGGCTTTAAGGCACAGTATTACACTCCTCCCATCTAAACAACTTGAACCCTTACAATAATTCCTTCTCATCTCTAAGATTACGGTCTCGAAATCCAGCTACTTACAAGACACTGAGGGAGCACCTTAACAAAATGCGAACCACAAAATAACTCAGGTAAAACCCTACATCTGTTTGATAAATTAGTTTGAACGCCTCTGTTTCAGTTACAATTTCAATGAAGGTGTTGGTTTGGTAGAGAATTAAATCATTACTAGTCTATACTGCCAACAAATTCGAAACAGATTTGTATCATGCACCAGCTAACGCGGACGAAGCCATGCCGAAAAAAAGCAATACGCTGAGAGAAACTACTTGAAAATCGAGTTACGTGTGGGTTCAGGTTAAAATGTGCAAACTCCACATCGGCCAAAATCGTTTGCAGTCCAAGTTTACAAAGTTTTAACCATTTCAGGCTAGCGATTTTGGAAATCGGGTAAGATTAACTACCGAAATACGGCACGACAAGGAACACTAATAAAGCCTCAAAAACTTGTAGGCGCGTAGAAAGAAAAGCTTTTGAAGGTTACGTAGCACCCGATTTGGTGCAGTACCGTAAATACTTTTCTGTGGGTGAAACATTCGTTTGCGTTTCCGGACGAGGACAAACCGATCGAAACGATTGTACTATTATTCCCATCAACAAACAATCCATAAATAGGTTTTGAAGGCAAACTGAACCGCACCATTCGAAGGGAAGCACGAGAAGCACCCGGGTAGCCCACGCACCGGCAACTTTTGGCATTCTACTTTTCACGGCCTGGTAGATGAACGACACCAGTGACTCCATGACACCAGTTGCACGGCTCGATGATCGAGGGTCGAGCTGATCGAAGCGGTCAAAGGAACAAAGGAACGCAGGGCGCGAAAATTTTAAGCGGACGCGTCTAGCGCGACAACCAGCAACGTACCGACGTCACGCCACGCGCCCCTTACTCTTAGAAATCCACCCACCCACTCATTTCCCCTTGATTCCATGAACTTGCTGGAAATTTCCAGGATGTTCCTGGGAAAGGGGCAAAATTTTCCAGGAAGTGCCGATTTTTGACAGATTCCCAGGAGCTTCCTGGATATTTTTTCGGCGTTTCCAGGAACTTCCTGGGAGTTTCGGGAGAGATCCTGGGAAACTACCAGCTAACCTGGATATGTGAATAGCTTCCTGGAAATCCCAGGAAACAGATTTACCGTGTATTTGAAAAGTTCTTGCACTTACCGATAGGCGGTGCGGCGCTAGTGTCGCGTTTACGCGGGTATAAATCTAGAGCGTGCTGAGCGATCAGGCATCACATGTTCCTCCGGCTTCGTCCGTGACACATCTCCTAAGCCTTCGTGCTTTTCACCAGCCTTCGTGCTAACACCATGTCCCCCAAACGCCTTTCCCTCTCTGAGAAGGCGACCAAGCGCCGGCTCTTCCCCGACACAGAAGCGCCTCGCAAGCGCCGTGCGGTCCTTCAAGACCTTGTCCAGGATATCGACCTCGAGGACCTGGAAATCTTTGACCCAGCCCTGCTCTCAGGGCGTGGCGAGGGTGACTATGGACCGTTCCCCCCTGGCTTCGCCTAGGTTACTGGTCCCGCCCCTGGCCTCGTCCAGGCTGGCACCGCCTCGTCCTCAGTCGATTCCACCCCAGACCCTGGTCCCGCACCTGGCTTTCCCCAGGGTACTCCCCCCTCCCCTGATATGCCTCTTAACTGTGTTCCTGTCTTCAAGGGGTCAGGTTATGATATAGGAGGTCACACCATTCCTCCTGATCAGCTGGCAGCAGCAGCTCAATTCGACTGCTCCGTTGACTTGAATGAAATTTGTGACCATTCTTATTCTGGTGATGTTAGGATAGGCTTATGCGTGAGACCTTAGGCATATACCAGGAGCCAGAGCCAGATCCAGCAGACCTTTCTGCTTTCCCCATGACTGCATAATAATAATTAATAATAATAATAATTAATAATAATTTGGAGTCTAGAACAGCAATGGCTCCCATTTCTGTTGTCTAAAAATTGTCTAAAAATTAAAGTGTCTGCCAGTAAATCAACTTGGGCCAACCTTCACATAGGCCGCAAAGAATCTCCATTTAAAATTGTATTTGGAGAAAGCTCGTGCGAAATGCTGCAAAGAGCTTTGTGTCTTATCGTCTCATCTCTGTCAGACATGACTTTTGTGGCACGGAAAGCCAGGCTATATTTTCCTGACTTCATAAATAAATGTAAAAATATCACTGTTCAAAAAGGGTATCTTCAGCCCCAAACTCTCCTTGATCTCCCAAGAGAAGACTTGGATAGTGTACTCACAGCCATTTTTAATGAGAACACAGGTGTTCCCTTCCCTCTCCAGCTAAGGAGAGAAAATGGTGTGTTATCATATGGAGTTTCTAAAAGAGAAGCTTTTCAGTGCATTGAGACAGCAGTAGTGTCCCTGTTCTGCCTTACAAAAAAAATCACTACAAAAAACTAATATATAAGTTAAAAATCCCTAAAAAACTAAAAAAAAAGAAAAAAGAAAAAAAAAAGAAATCTCTGAAAAAAAAGTTTTAGTGTCCAATCACTTCATGCATTTATTTTCATTTCTTCTAATCAGTCTCACGCTCACAATGAAAACTTCAAGGCGAAGTGATTTGATGAAAACATGAGCATGTTGCACTGCTCTGCTACCTAATTTTCTTTTCTTTAAATAAGTTTTGCATCATTCTGAGAATAAAAGTAACAGTCTAAAAAGAAAATAACCCACTCATAAGTGTGACACACTTAGTTACATGTTTCTACAACACCAAACTTCTTCGAGGCAAGAAACGATATGATCTGCTTTAAAGATGAGCGTTTTCTCGTTGTCAGAGAAAAATGCTCAGTCATTTTTCTATTTTCTCACAAAGAAAATATCATTCTGATTGAACAATTAGTCTACCACAGAAGTGATACACTCAGTTTTATGTTATTGCAACACGAAACTTTTCCGAACTTGAAGGCGAACTGACTTCATTGGAAAAACTAATGTGACATATGTCACATGTGCACATGTGACCAGTTTAGGTAACATCACGTAATGTTACCATATTTTCGGTAACGTTTGTAATGTGACATCCTCCATGTTGTTACTATAGGCAGACATAACACGTGGCAACGGATGTCACATTACCAAACGTGACCGAGAATTTGGTAACGTTTTAAAATGTGACATAAACTGGTCACATCAATTGATGTGACTCATGTCACATTAGTTTTTCCAGTGCTGCTTATAATTATACAGGAGAAAAAATGATATCACAAATTATGCTTGCAAAATAAATGTATATTAGTACAAAAGATTACAAATTGCTGACAAATAGCAAAAACTAGTGTGAAAACAAATGCTGACTTAGCAAAATAGAGAAAACAAAAGAAATGTATACATTCATACAAATGATTACAATTGCTGATGACAAATGGCAAAAAAATAATAAACTAAAAACAAATGCTGACTTAGCAAAATAAAGAGAACAAAAACAAAAATGCTGGCTAGGCAAAGAAACAAAACTAGAGTGAGAACAAAAAACTATTCCTTCTTCTTCCTTCTCTTTAATTTCTTCTCTTCTGCTCGTTGCCTCTTCTCCTCTGCTCGTTGCCTCTGCCTTTCAAAATACCTTTGTCTCCTCAACTCGTCATCATTTGATCGATTCGATCGATCTTGCAGTTGAGATTCAAAACCAGGAGGATTCTGAAACGCTAACATCGAGTTACTGTTTTACACATTTACCACACTTAAGGCTAGTTAAAAGTGACAAATATATCCAAAATATTTTCAAGTTTTAGTGTGTTAGATTTTATGTGCTTTAGTATAGTAAAAATTGTATGATTTTAAACATGTGTCTCTGCATTAGACCGTTTCTTTATACCAGGGGTAGTCACTTTTAATTCCAATAGTTCAGTGTGAAGTTACGGTAAATTACAATCATAACTTGGGTTATTATCAGAAAGAAATCAAAATTACTGAGTGGTTTTAAAAGCAAAAGCTAAGTTATCACAACACGAATCAATCTAGTTTCTGGGCCATTCTACAAAAAGTGTCGAATTTGAAATCGAGATAAACACACCGGTGCACTCCGGTAACAGGTAGGACACAGACAGTAACAGGTAGGACATTAGGCTACAGAGAGGACATAATAGGTTACAGGGAGGACATACAGTTATGGGTTCCAGGGAAGACATGGGTGGTTACAGGGAGGACATTCGGTTACAGGGAGGACATGGGGGGTTACAGGGAGGACACGAGTGGTTACAGGAAGGACATGGATGGTTACAGTGAGGACAGAGGGTTACAGGGAGGACATGGATGGTTACTGGGGGGACAAATGGTTACAGGGAGGACATGTGTGGCTACAGGGAGGACATGGATGGTTACAGGGAGGACACAGGGTTACGAGGAGGACATGGGTGGTTACAGGCACGGCAAAAGTAACCCCTGGGATTCCCAGGAGCTTTTTGGAATTTCCAGGCGCGCCAGTCATTTTCCAGGAGCACCCTGGGTTTCGCATTTATTGTTCCCAGGAGCAGCCTGGGTTTGCGGACTCTTTCCCAGGCGCAACCTGGGAATTTTGTGCCGACCGTCTCTTTTCCAGGCCGCGCCTGGAAAATAATTTCCGTTTCCAGAGTTGTTCCTGGGAAAACGTACAAAACGGCAAACCCCGAAGCTCCGACGGTACTCGACGTCCTTGACGTCATCCAGGGTGGACCTCGATGGGTTTCATCATGACCACCAATTTGGCACGTGTTTTCCTAATGTCGGGGACCTGCTGAGGTCGACCTCGAAAACCGTTTTGCGCTGCGGCCTTCGGTCCGTGAGATACGAGGACGTACCACGACGTAACGGGAGCTCCGCGCCAAGGATACGTTCACATTTGCGAAGATTCAGTGACGCCGTGTTTGTTTTTTTTTGTTTTGTTCATTGAACAGTTCTACATCGAATACGTAACTAGATTTTGACCTTTTCAGTCTTGCCTTCTGTAGTTTTCAAATTATAAGTTTCAAAATGGAGTTAGGGACACTCCAAAATCGGGGTTTTTGGCCCTTTCTGTCCTCCCCGTAACCCAGGGGGTTGACATGTTTCGTAAGTGAACCTGAATCCTAGTTCATCTTGATGATAAAGATGTATTTTGGCCACGAGCAAAATTGACGACCTTGAACTTTGAGAAAAAAAGTGCCAGGGACACAAATACGACACTTTTTGTAGAATGGCCCTTCTATGACCCAAAATTGGAGATAGCATTTTCACTTCCAGTAACCTTAGATATTAAAAAAAAAAAACAAAGGAAAAAAAGAAAAAAAAGGAAAAAAAAACATACATGTTAAATGGCCATCCTTGGCTTGGGCTGGACGTTACGAGGTGGGTTGTCCGGCACCAACCCCATTGGTCTAACTTTAGATAGATTCCCCTCCATCTCAGCTGAGGGCCTCCTTGGGGGTGGCGTGGGGACTCTTGAAGGTCTTACAGCCTTGCTTACACAAGGATCGTCTCCCTTCGGGCCAAGGCGTGCCCATACATCATGCTGAAAAAGAAAAAAACTGTGAGAATGTGTGTGTGTGTGTGTGTGTGTGTGTGTGTGTGTGTGTGTGTGCCAACTTTACTTACCTTTTTTTTCGGATGGAACTTCGGGACTCTCTACCTCAAACTGAATTTTAATGTTAAAGTGTCGCTCCCATCCCACCCAAAATAAATAAAATAAAAAATTAAATAAAAACTTACTCCTAACACAGGGCATTCCGGCTCTGTCTCCAGTTGCTCCAGTGAGGGCATATCCTCCTCCCCATCACATGCCAGCGCCTCTGAAGGTGGAGTTGCCTCGCGGCCAGGTGACTAAAAAAAATATGGGTCAAGAACACATATTAATCACAATTACCCTCATGAGAGAATGCCCACCCGACCCGCGCCCCTCCCACGCCGCGGTGCCCCCCACACACACGTTCACTCTAGAGAAATTCATTCGCCAGCATCACAGCACTGTGCCCGCGCCCTTCGGCTCCGCGTGCTCGAGCAGTGCTCCATCTCGCATAACACATATGCACACGAGAGTGCCTTAAACCCTCCCCAAGCCCCTCACTAGAACGCTCCCGCCTAGCAACGGCACGGTGTGCACAGCGCAGACACCCCCTGCCCCTGCCCCACGCCTTCTGACGCGTCACGCTCAGTCACAGAAAGTTTCAACAAGTCTAAAAACGCGTTCAAAGGATGTGCAAAGCAGTGTTATGTACAGCAAAGGCAAGCTGTGCCAGAGTGGAATAGGATAGGACAAAGCGATATCTCGCTTGATCACGCAGGGGACTCACCAGTACTTACAAAACGGCCACATTGGGTGGCAGAAAAACGCGAACGTGCCGCATTGGGCGGCTACGCGGTTGCCGTAGACTGAAATAAAAAATAGCCCTACGTCTTTTCACGCTAGGGGCAAAAGATGTTAAAAGCGTGATTGAAAACAACCACGTCATAGCCACATATAGCATGTTTAATACGTAGAACTATATTAGAACATTATTCAGTGAAAATTCATTCGCAAAACAAAAAACAGACCACGCGACCGTGACCAAAAGTTCCGGAGGACCGGAACTTGAAAGCAGATGATACGTATGGTAGAAATCTCTACGCGTCGCCGCCGCAGGGAAGCGGAGCGCTATCGCGCTGGGCTGGGAGGGGGGAGGCGCGGGGTGGGAGGGGGCACCGGCCACGGCCCGGCCGCCCGGCGCGCCGGCGGCCTGAGAGGTGGCGTGGAGTTGTCGGGACGAGGAACAGTGCGCGCGGGGCACGGGGCGCGCGCCGCGCGCAGACATTCGCCCCTGTATATAATATAATGCCACACTAGCTGCTCTCCAAGGAGGATAGAGTAACTGGAGGAACTGTTCCCGGGCCGCAGCGACTGCTTTTGGCTCCCCAAGCGCGGCGGTGGTTGGGCGGTTCAGCCGAGCGCCACCGCGAGCGCTGCGATCGCATTGGCGACGCCGGAGCCGCGGTCAGCTGATGGAATGCACGGAGACGGGTCGCTGTCGCTCTGTTTACTTCAATATTTTTAGCCTCCCACACATTTTAACCAAGCTTAGCGATTATTTTACTATCGTTGTAGTGTAGGGTGACATGTGACTAGCTTGACAGATTCATAAAACGTGAATATATAATAAAAACACTATCCAGGGCGAATCAGTAAAGGCTTTAGTCCTGCCGGCATCATCGTGCACAATTGTGTTTGGGGAAAAAAAGGAGTCGTCCCATCATGAGTAGAATTTTATAGAGGTTTATATAATAGAGCGCACTGGTCGAACCCCCACCACCGCACACGGCTCCCCCGCTCCCCCGCGCCTCACCCGCCCGCGCGGCTCCCCCCACCACGCGCGCCGCTCCGTTGCCATAGCGACGAGGTTTCCAAACAAACCCGAGCCCTTGCGCGCCTCTAACCTACGCAAGAACGAGGAAACCGCTCGCGAATTCTCTTCCCGGCTTGAAAGAAAATGGCAAAGTGTTGTGCATGCAAGCATCGCTCGGAAAGAGACGTTTGTAAATTTCTAAAATTCAGAAAGTCTCCTGCGAAACGTAGGAAATGGGCAAATGGTTTAAGGTATGTTGAATGGAACAACAACTTGCAAGTTTACAGTGGCATGGAGTTATTTTGTGATTTTTTATTGTCGGATTTGGTTTTGTCAAGGATTATTGGTAGCCCGGGACAGAGACTAGTCTGTTCTTGTCATTTTCCAAATAATGACCCAAGTAAAACTCCCTCTGCCCCAAGCCCAAGTCCATCAAAGAAGTTATCTAATAGGTATTTCATTTTCAATCTCAGTTAATGTGTCCCTATTTTCACATTCAGCTAATAATCTCTTATAAATCTATTTCAGAACCAATGCACGTCGTGGCGTTTTTAGTTCTACCCCATATGATCATGGATACGCAAGGTATGCCGTTATGGTTTATAATCCTAAGATTACTTCCGTCAATTTTTGAATTTATTGTCTCTCATTTCTGCACAGGGAATCTTCGACAAGTGATCATTCTTTTCCCAATGAAAGCAGTAGTTTGGGTGACAGTGGTTTGGACAATTCGGTAGAAACATCTAATATTGAATTCAACAGTAATAATGAAGTCATGTAAGTTTAGTGTGTACTTGTGTTCAAGAATTAGTGAAATTATTGGTTTAGTCATATAATCCTTAGTTTTGATATTTCCTGCAGATATTCTGGTAAAAATAACTCCTCGCCATGGAAAGTCACACCTCTTAAACAAAGAGTGTTTGCAGAAAATGAAGTTTTAAAGAGAAAAGTGAAAGATTTAGAAGAGCAGTTGGTCAGAACCCAGAGTGAATTAAGTGATGCCTTGAGAGTGTGTAGTAAGAAGACTGAAGAAATAAGTAGACAATCAGAATATTTTGAACTAAAAATGAAAGAAGCAGATAATGATTTTCAAAAGAAACTGAATGTAATTGTCGAGGGGTGAACTACTCGCCTGAGCCGTGTACCCAGTACTATAAATTATAGGTATTATAAAAGTATTATAGAATATTATAGGTATTATAGAATATTATAAGTATTATAGAATATTACAGGATATTATAAATATTATGGTATTATAGTCAGTATTATAAGGTCTTATAAGGTACTTTAAAGTCCGCGAGTAAAGTGGTGCTATCGTCCGACCACCGAGAGTTTAGCACACCAAATGACAAGGAAGGATAGGCTGGCCCATGAGTGCGAGAAAGAGCGAGAGAGATAGTCAATTCTTCCGGTGCACAGTGTTCTCCACCGTGTTCCGGTGGAACCACGATAGACCACGGGAACGGTGTAGGTCTACACCGTGACCAAGGGTAAGGAACGGGGGAAAAACCCCTAATCCTTCCGGCGGCCAGCTGGAGCGGTTCCGAGAACCGGCCCGGGCCGGGTCCCGGCACGGCCGGCCGCCGCCAGCGCCAGATCGCCACTTTGGTCGCCACTCGGCAGGTCAGATCGCCACCTTCGTCGCCACTCGGCACTCATCGCCACTTTCGTCGCCAAACCCGACGTTTCGTCGCCACGGTGGCGACAGATCGCCACATCTGGCAAGCCTGGTCTTGTCAGCGACGGGCACGGTGGAGAGAGATACGGTGGCGACACGAGCCTACCTGCTCGGCGCTGGCGGCTGACCCCGGAATCGGTGCCGGATTCCTTTCCCCTGGGCGGCCACCAGAGCGCGCGTCGATCTAGCCTGGGCTATCTACACCGGCGGTTCAGCCTACCTGAGCCTGGGCCGCGCACCCTGCCTGCCGGCCGCCCAGGATCAGCTTAGCGAGGCTGAGGTTTCACGCACTTCACTCGGCCGGCCGCCACGCCTCCCGGGCCGCCCAACAACTGCTGAGCGTGAAGAGCCGAGCCAGGCTAAGCTGATCCCGGGCGGCCGTCAGGCAGGGTGCGCGGCCCAGGCTGCATGTAGGCTGAACCGCCGGTGGTGTAGCTGGCCCAGCAAGATGAGTCCGCTGATCGCTCAGTGGGGCATGTCTCTCTCGCACTCACGGTGCGTTCCGTAAGGAGCGAGGGAGGTGTGAGAGAGACAGACCGACGAGAGCGATGAGCGGAATCATCCTGCAGGCTAGACCGACGCGCGCTCTGGTGGCCGCCCAGGGAAAAGGAATCCGGCACCGATTCCGGGGTCAGGGTAGGCTCGTGTCGCCACCGTATCTCTCTCCACCGTGGCGACGGTCCACCACCGGACGATTCGGTGATAGCGCGGCACGAGCCGAGCCGGAGCGAGCCGGAGTTCCCTCCCAGCACCTGTGTTAGAAAGATGACGGTACTCTACGTCTCAGGCAGCACTAGTCTACTGTTTTCTAGCGATTTATTGATTTGGAAAGGTGTAACTTTCGGATATTGCAGTGTATTATACGCGAATATTATAGGTATTATAAAATATTATAGGTATTATAGAATATTATAGATATTATAAAATATTATAGGTATTATAGAATATTATAGGTATTATACGGTACTATAGGGTCCGCGTACCCAGTATTATACGAGTCGGTCACCCCTCGGTAATTGTAGATAATTTTAAATTTAAATTACAAGAAGTAGAAGAAAAGCATAAAGCAGGACTCATAGAAGCTGAAGTTAAATTGAAGACTAAATTGAAGGAAGCTGAAGAAATGTATAGAGAAAGACTCACAGAAGCTGAAGTTAAATTTAACACCAAATTGAAGAATGCAGAAGAAACGTTCACAGCAAGACTTACAGAAACTGAAGTTGATTTTAGTTATAAATTAAAGCACACAGAAGAAGATTACAAGGCAAGACTTTCAGGGGCTGAAGATGGTTTTCAGTTAAAATTTAAGAAAACAGAAGAAGAATATAAGAATAAGCTGAAAGAATTACAAAGTAAGTTGCACTCACAGTGTAAAGAACTAGAACTGTATGCAAAGGTGAGTCTGGCTTTAAAGAATGAGCAAAAGGAGTTCAAGGAAAAACATAAAACAGCTGAAGAGAGGCACTTGTTTAAAAATTTTATTACTGAGGAAAACATTTCTCACTACACTGGTTTGCCCAACTTGGGCACCTATTATTGGCTTCTGAGTTTGGTTGCAGAAAATATTGTTTATTACTTTGGTGCAGCTGTTAGGTGCTTAAGTAGAGAGGACCAGCTCTTCATGACTCTGTTCAAACTCAGGCGTAATATATCTCATCAGGTATTGGCTGATTGGTTTAAAGTAAGCTTGTACACTGTATCTAATGTTATTCTCACCTGGATCAGTGTTTTACATATAATTTTAGTTGAAGGCATTATGAACAGAAATGTGCCATCTCTGCAAAAGGTCAGGTGTTCAATGCCTGAGGTGTTTCGGATGTACCCTAACTGCCGCATGATTTTTGATTGCACAGAGGTGGAAGTACAAGTACCTTCTTTGATGAGCAATCAAAATGAGGTATATAGTTCATATAAGAGTAGGACCACTTTTAAAGCACTGATAGTGATAGCCCCAAATGGCACCATAATTTATGTTAGTGATCTGTTCCCTGGGTCAACTTCAGACAAGGTGCTTGTGTATAATTGTGGAGTCCTGGACTTATTACATGCAGGTGATGCGGTAATGGCTGACAAGGGGTTTCCAATAGGGGATATACTGCCACCTGGGGTGGATCTGAACTTGCCTCCTTTTAAGGAAACACCTCAGTTCACTAGAGGACAGGTGTTCCAGACATTACAAATAGCTAAAAGCCGTATTCATGTGGAACGAGCAATTCTTAGAGTAAAATATTTCCATATTCTAGATAAAATCCCTCACAGCTTGTTTCAATTTGCAAGTAAAGTTTTCCAGGTTTGTGCAGGTTTGACAAACCTTAGATGTTCATTAATTAGAGAAGTAGAGGATGCAATGAGAGAAATGTAAACGTATTTATCTGAATCTGTGGAATGTATTTACTAAGTAAATATCTTACTTAAAAAATAAGTTTTGTACAAACATGGCACTTTGTAAATTTGGCATACAGTAAAATAAAAATGATTAAGAAAAAAGGTTAAGGATATTCTAAGCTTGAACAATATATTCACTAGTTACAGGAATAAAATACAATGACATACATATTTAATTCAACAATTCTGGCAGGATGTATTTGTCATAAAAGTTGATAAGTTTAGGAATGTTAACTGCCCATGAATCTTTGCGATTAATTTCTATAATTTCCAGATCCTTGGTAATAAAAATAGCAAGGTAACAGACAGACCGGTTGGTGAGATACAACTGACCTTGTATTTGGTGAAAGTAAGAGTGGTTTTCTTTTACCTCTAAATTATCATTTACTTCATTGTACTGAACTATATAATCCTTCCCCATCTTATGAATGGACTCCTTCACTGTCATCTCATCTCTTATTTTATAAGGGCATTTCACTTCCAATATTGAATTGGAACCAATTAAGCCATCAGGACTAGCACCAATTTTACCGGTGCTGTGGAGCCACAAACCAGTCTCCAGAACCTGTGAGGGGGAAACAGATTAATAGTAGCGGTTCCTTCACACAAAAAGCAACTACATAAAAGAAGCTATATTGATACCTTGAGGCCTGTCTTTTTCTCAAATTCTTCTGTTGCTGGTCCCTCATTGTCTTGGCCCCATAACAAGGCATGTAAACCAGAGCCTGGTTTGGGTGGCTTTTTCTTCTGGTCTGATGTCTGAGCTGGTACACTACTCTCAAGAAATCTCTTCATGAGTGACTTACATGGCTTCTTATTTTTTTCAACAGCTTTCAAAACATCACAGAAATTGCTAGCAGTGATTCTATGAATTCTAGCTTTCAGCCACATGCTGTTTTTTCTTTGTCCTGTAGTTAGTTGGGCAACTGCTATAATGTCATCCTGAGACACTTTCAAGAAATTTTCAAGACATACTTTCTTATTTTTAGAAGCAATAAAATCTGGGCTGAAAATGAAATCTCTCACAGATAAACTATGATTATTATTTTTTGTGTCATCAGGTGGTGGGCAAAGTAGCCAAATAGCACCAGCTGCACCCTCTGCACACATGCCACTACACCTTAATGCAAAATCAAAGTCGTCATCTGTTAGGGGATTAGAGAGTGCTCTGTAAGTTGGCTGAGATGGCTGGAAGAGGTCAAAAACTCTGTTCCCTGTATTTTTGTCTGCACGCTCAGATGGACGATTCCATCTTTGTGCAAGGTCAGTGCAGCTGACATTATAGTGACCATGCAGAAGCAGTGCGATCATATGATGGCAGACAGCACTACCTTTGACACACTGACAACTTGAGTGCACTGAGTCAATGTCATTCAGAGCACCATCTGCCCCCATCTTGAAACAGATCTAAAGAGAGGCATGCACAAATCACAAACAGAACAAGAGACGACAATGCACTGGTAAAACAAATGTTTAGTTGCTGCTGGTGTATAGTTTTTGAACATTTCGAACTAGACAACAATTGGTATAAAGGACTAAACATTTGTTTCACCAGTGTGATACCTGTTCACCGTGACTAGTTACGGGGAAAAAGACAAAAGAAGAGATCACAAACCAAACACCAACTTAATTTACTCAGTATGTGAGAGAAGGAAATCACAGCTGGTGTGCAACAGAGATAAAGATTGTCCCTGTAGCCTGTCCCAAAAATATTAAAGAAATTAAAAATAAAAACTGATGGAATCTACACGGGATAAAATTTGCTTGATCAGTGGAAACAACAGGAAAGCACAAGAGGCTAGATATTTTCAAGACCAAAACACACACTAATGAAAGTTTTCTGCGCACTTACTTGTCATCAGAAGCACCAAGGAGACTTTGCACCTGAAAGAACTATCACTTAAGGAAGACATTTCAATAACACTTTGCAAAAGTACATAGAGGGATAGATAAATAAATAAATAAATAAATAAATAAATAAATAAACATAGTATAGAGTAGTTGTCAATTATTGTGAAAAAGAAGTCTCCTTGGTGCATTCATGAATTTTACTGAAAAATCAAGAAAACTATTAATCGTGAAATAAATATTTGATTTGGATTACACAACTATTACCTCGTCTTACTTATACTTACTTTTACAGAGTATGTTTTTTCTCTCATGGAGGACTGTACAGACCCAGTCAAGACGCCCGCGCTCCCGTCAAAAACCATGGATTTAACATGCTGGCTCCGCAAAGCATTTTCTCCGCGCTTCAAGAGTGTTGGTTGGTGACTGCAGAAGGCAGCAATACAACTTAGTTTGATAGGCCCCGTCATTTCAAATTCATCACCTTAAAACTACTTATCCTTCAAGCCGGGAAGAGAATTCGCGAGCGGTTTCCTCGTTCTTGCGTAGGTTAGATGCGCGCAGGGGCTCGGGTTTGTTTGGAAACCTCGTCGCTATGGCAAATGGCAACGGAGCGGCGCGCGTGGTGGGGGGAGCCGCGCGGGCGGGTGAGGCGCGGGGGAGCGGGGGAGCCGTGTGCGGTGGTGGGGGTTCGACCAGTGCGCTCTATATCATATGTCTATATATAATATTGAGCAATGGTACAGCATAGGTAACTTAGTTTAAACAACTAATTATGATTGATTAATTGGTAATCTTAACCAAGAAATCAGAAACACAGAAGGCGATCACAGTGTCAACAAAGGTAAGAGGTAAGTTGACTAGAAAATGTAAAAAGAAAAATCTATTTTCAAACTATTTCAAGTGCGCCTCCTTTTTCAATTTCTTTGTTTGCTGTTTTGCTTTCATATTCTCCTTATTCCACTCCCTGCAGAAAAAGTGCATCCTCATGATGATGTAGAATTTCATTACAGCCCTTGTTACTTCAAGGGAATGAACTTGACATCCAACAGATGGAATGGAGACTGAATTTAAGCGTTCCATTACATGAAAAACAAAGTTACTGTCAATGCTCCTGTTGAGGTATGTTCTAAGGAGCTGAGCCTCCAGTGTTTTCAGCAGGTTCATCAATGCGTTTGATGGATAAGTTAAATAACCTTTAGTCTTGAGAACAATCAACTTGTCCCTTTTATCTAGTTGATCCTCTTCTTTTTTCAGGCACTTCGCACAGTCAAGACACTTGTTCACAAACTTCTCGCAATGTCTAGCAGTAAATCCACCTACATATTGGAGAGCATACTCATCAACTGCCATATCGCCTCTGTAAGTATGGTCCACTTCATGCATTAATTGTGGTATTTGATCCCAATCGTCACCTGCAATTCACAAAATATATGAAGTACTTACTTAATAGCAAACACTTTTTGATTTTTGAAGCTACTGTCTGTATAGTGCAGGAGAGCTTTGTTTATTGTTTGTCTAAAGTTCTTACCTCTTAAAATCAAATCATCTAATTTTTTGGTCAAAGCCTCAGTCCTCTCACTTGCCTTTGAATTTTTAAAATCTTTCAAATCTAATAAACTTTGTAACATCTCTCCACCTGTGATGTTACTTCCCTTTGTTGGTTTCACTAGTGAGTATAGGGACAGAAGTCTAAAGAGTTGACTAAATACTTTGGGCTCTGAGTGAGTATTTTGACCAGCTGATGACCGTACTAACCCAAAAAAGCGCTAAAAATTGAAGAAAAAAAAGATAAATTTTAAATGTTTTGTTATTTGTCCAGCATGAAAAATTATTCATAGTTAATTAATTTTTGCAAACCTCCAGGGCATCCTGATTCACTCTTCTTGTCATAAGATACTTGTAATTACATTTTTCAACAAGAAATGCTGCTAGTTGTAAAATAGCTGAAAGTGAAATTATGAGCCCTGTGTCTGTGGACTCCGAGAAGACAAAGGCTTGTGAAGGTGGAGGCTGTTTAGCTTCTGGAGGTGCATCTGGTGCCTTCCTTTTTCTTCCTCTCATTGGCTTCTCTTTTTCATGAGATTTTAAAAAGTCACTCAAGGCTTTTTCAGCCTTCTCTTTGCGCATTTGATGTAGCTCACTTAAATAAGTTTTCATTGCCTTGAATTCTTTCAGAAAGTCTTCAATAATCTGTGAACAAGGAAAATTGTTTCAAAAGTGCCAAGAAACCTAAAAATTCTAACGCTAACGCGTTAAACGGCCCCCTAGGTTTTAAAACTAGTCACAGAATGAGAAAGAACTTAAGTCAGAGCTATTTGCGAGAATCACATCACGAATTTAATGATTTTATCCGTTCAACAGAAGTCCCAAAATTTGAGCTATTATTTCATTTTTTCTTCTTTTTTAGTTAAGTAACTGAATATACCCCGGTCCTCATTCCTCCCCTGCGTGCCCCACAGAGGGGCAGAGGGGCCGAGCGCCCGAGCACCCGAGCCTGCGACTGCGACAATGCCGATTCGGCTTTGCGCGCTGGCGCGCTGGCACTTCTGGCCGCAGGGCAAACGTAGGCTAGACAATCCGCAGCCAGCTGGGGGAGGCGCCGCCACCTTCGACAGAACGGAGCGCGTTTGAAGTGTGAGTGCCCAGTCCTGTCGTTTCTAGGTTCTAGGCTGGGACCTCTACTCAACAAAAGAAGGCCGGTGGCTCGGCTGGGGGAGGCGCCGCCGCCTCCGACAGAACGAGGTGCGTTTGAGGTGTGAGTGCCCAGTCCTGTCGCTTTCATGGTTCTAGGCTGGGACCTCCACTAACGCACCAGCGACTATTTATTTTAGCTGAACAATATGTTAGACAGCCGAAATAAATGTGAAAGCGGCAGTTTCAGACATGCAGAAATCGTTTCCCAAAGTTTCAAGGAGGTTTAATCAGTAGGTAAAAAATTGGATTCGTAACATTATTTACGTAAATACACACCATTTCAAGAATTCTGTTCACCAGATTGAATTCAAACTTACCAAAACGTTTTCTGCTGACGCAGAAACATTATTTACGCATTCAGTTTCACTTGTCAACGTTTTGATAACTTTATTGTGAGCGAAGCTCACTCTCCTGAGCAAGGGACCCGGGGAGGTTTTGGTCGTGTGTCTGTCTGTGAGAAGAAAGCGTAACAACAGTCTTCTCCTCTTAGACTACAGCAAGTACAGCGATAACCCAATATGTTTTCGAAACATCAAGTCACGGGCTTTCAAAATAATGAAAGGACATTGCATTTGACGGAGTTTGAAATAATTATTTTAGTGAATGGATTAAAAGTTCAGCAGTTGGCAACGCCACACTAGCGCCATCTAGCGGCAACCGCTCCGCACCGCTACCGCTCCACCGCTGTGTACCTCCCGTCTTACCGTCATCACTTCGGTTGTTTACAGTATGAAAGTAAAAAATTTAAGCGTCTGATAGACGAATAGTGCTATTTTAAGTTGTTTTATGAGTTGCGGACGTCACCGCATGATGTCTCAAGTGTCGTCATTGTGTGGAAGTGTACGAACGCGTAATTTGTGGAGTGGCCGACCGGGTCTCTGGGCTTGGCTCTGCTGGGCTTTTAATAACATTCAACTTAAATATTTTGCCGTCAGAGAAACAAAGTGTGTGGTCTGCAAGTGTTTTTAGAGTGACAGAAGTCCCCTCACAAAGTTTCAAGAGCCTGCATTTTGTAGAAGTAAGAAACGAATGTTCTGTTGTGAATGTTTACATCGAGGGGGAGGGGAAGGGGAGCGGTGGGTGGGTATGTCCCGAAGTAATAGTTCAAGATGACATAAACTTGTTGTGCATTTGTGAAATGAACATGGATTACGGAAATGACAGCCAGTGTCGACCCAACTTACTTTTGGACTTATTCTTTTAGTGAGTAACCTAACCTTATTAGTCAAGAATAATATTGTCTGCAAAGCAGCATCCCATGTCTGTTTTGTACAGTACGCAGGTAAGGATAGTTTCAGTATTAAAAAAGCATACTGCCTAAGTGAAAGGTGCCATCTCAGACATGGTTTAATTAATTTAATTTAGTTTCCCTTTATATATTATAGACCATTTCTCGGTCCCCCATTGTGGTAATATTTTTTGACCTATCGTATGCTACGCTCCAACGGTGATTAGTAATAATGTATACAAAGTAATATTTGGAAGCATATTTTTCTAATGAAAGGGCATTTAGGTATAGTTTGTGGATTCTAATATTTTAAATTTTAGACTCAAAATGCTGAAAACAGTAGATGTGACACTATCTGGGCAAATGAGTTGTTATTACATGTTAATGGTATGATTTCACGTCGAGCTGTCTTGTGTGTTAAACTTAAAATATTTTTGAGTCGTTTTGGATTAGAATTTATACACGAGAAAGTGGGCGTAGTAAATATTATAACTAGTCGTTTTTTACAAATCTGGTAGTATAGCTCTACCTTTTGGGTGATTTACACAAAAAATATTATTTTTTAGTGGAAATAGAAATATTTGCAGTACATCAGCCCAAGTATTTCACTGAAGTGTTCTTTTAAGTAGACTCATATGATCAATGAAATGACAGATGCGTTTCACTGTTTATGGAGTGTATCTGTAACATTCCGAACATTCATTTCAAAACATATTTGCCGTTTTTATTGAATCCACAATTCTAAGCGCCCCTAAGGAATATTCATTGTTATAACATTCTAGCATGTAAAATTATTAATGAGACACTGTTTTGTTAGAGTCAACTTGGGGACAGTCTCCAGAAGTAGCAGAATTGTGTGTGTGTGTGTGTGGGGGGGTGGGGGGGCAGCCAAACTTTGCACTTCTTGATGAAAAAGATTTGATGTCTTTGACGTTTACCCAAGGGTGCTTCATTTGTTGGGATAGGGCGATGCAACACATCTGTCCTATCATCCTGTTCAAGGCCAAGAAGTGCCAAATCATGTACAAAGGGCGTCTCTAAGAGATATTGTGTAGGGCGTTCAATGGGCCTGGCTGCTCAATAAGATAGTGACAGCGCCATGCTCATTCTCCTTAATGGGCGCAGAGCGCGCACCCTTCCTGGCCTCCTAAAAGGTGCCCGAAGTGCCCCATTCTGTACAACAACTTCACTTACTACCGTCCAGTGTACTCCAGAAGGATGCCAATCGTTTTGTTTCCCATATCCAGTATCAAATTTGAACGCCCGTCCCGTCCGCGCGCACCTCGCGGGCCCGTGTCCTGGCCTCCTACAAGCTTCCTCAAGTGCCCCATCCTCTACAACAACTTGCTTTCCCGACCACTTATCGTCCCCGCTCGGGTGCCAATCGATTGAAATCTTCAATCCACTCATTCTACCACATCCCGCGCACACGCTAGCCTCCTAGAAGGTACTCGAAGTGCCCCATCCTCTACAAAAACTTGACTTACTACCGTCTAGTGTACTCCAGAAGGATGCCAATCTTTTTTTCCCCCCCCCATATCCAATAGTTTGAACGCCCGTCCCGTCCGCGCGCACCTCGCGCGCCCGTGTCCTGGCCTCCTACAAGCTTCCTCAAGTGCCCCATCCTCTACAACAACTTGCTTTCCCGACCACTTATCGTCCCCGCTCGGGTGCCAATCGATTGAAATCTTCAATCCACTCATTCTGCCACATCCCGCGCACACGCTAGCCTCCTAAAAGGTACCCGAAGTGCCCCATCCTCTACAAAAACTTGACTTACTACCGTCTAGTGTACTCCAGAAGGATGCCAATCTTTTTTTTTCCCCATATCCAATAGTTTGAACGCCCGTCCCGTCCGCGCGCACCTCGCGCGCCCGTGTCCTGGCCTCCTACAAGCTTCCTCAAGTGCCCCATCCTCTACAACCACTTGCTTTCCCGACCACTTATCGTTCCCGCTCGAGTGCCAATCGATTGAAATCTTCAATCCACTCATTCTGCCACATCCCGCGCACACGCTAGCCTCCTAGAAGGTACTCGAAGTGCCCCATCCTCTACAAAAACTTGACTTACTACCGTCTAGTGTACTCCAGAAGGATGCCAATCTTTTTTTCCCCCCATATCCAATAGTTTGAACGCCCGTCCCGTCCGCGCGCACCTCGCGCGCCCGTGTCCTGGCCTCCTACAAGCTTCCTCAAGTGCCCCATCCTCTACAACAACTTGCTCTCCCGACCACTTCTCGGGTGCCAATCGATTGAAATCTTCAATCCACTCATTCTGCCACATCCCGCCCACACGCTAGCCTCCTAGAAGGTACTCGAAGTGCCCCATCCTCTACAACAACGTGACTTTCTGTCGTCCGGTGTACTCCATAGGGGTGCCAATCGTTTTGTCTGCCATTTCCAGTAATTTCAATCCCCGGCCCGTCGGTGCGCGCCCGTGTCTTGGCCCCCTACAAGCTACCCCAAGTCCCATATCCTCTACAACCACTGCATGCTTACCACTCCATTCGAGTGCCGACCGACTGGTGTGTCTAGTTAACCCAATTTGCCACTTTCCGCCCACACGCTTTCCTCCTAAAAGGCACCACAAGTGCCTCATCCTCTACTACGATATGACTTACTGTATATCTTTTTAAAATTTTAATGTCGCTTCGCTCACCACTTCGTGCCTGCCGCACGTACTCCTAGTACAATGATTTAAAGTTGCGAGGTGGGAGCCTCAGCCCCCGGCCGTGGCGGACATGGTTGGAAAGGGGCGGCGCGGGGCCGGTGACACGGCGCCACACGGCGTCCCACCTCTAACCAACCTAGAATATATTTGGCAAGTTTTTAATTTGGTGACGACGTTAAGCTATGTTGCAGGCCTTTAGCACACAGTTATGGAAGACACTACACATTCACAAGGAACACAGAGGCAAATCGTGAATTTTATCCGCCCCACATTGCCAACACAAACATGGCGTCGAGCGGGCCAGCTGTCAACAACGCGCTTGGCAACCACTAAATCGAACCACCAGGCAAGAATTAAAGGGTTCTAGTTTCAAATTTGCCACACACTTACCATTAAATGAAATAGAAATTAAAAATATTAGGTCAAAACTCTCGGTGAGAGCCCAAATCGTGAATTTTATCCGCCTCATATTTAAGACACAAACATGGCGCCGAGCAGGCCAGCTATAAACAACCCCGCCTTTGTGTCCACTCAAACCAACCCGAAATATATTTTGCTAGTATCAGATTAAGTAACGACGTAAAATGGTGTTGCAGGCCTTTAGCAAACAACGGTGCAAGCCTCCACGCATTAACACGGAACTCACGGGTACTCCTATTTGTATCTTTCAGTGAAAACATGAATTGAGGATTTACTCTGAGGTTGGCGGTATTGTCACAAGCCCCGCCCACGGCGAAATTACAGTCCCACCCAACAATCAGGAGCCGGGGCGGCTAGCTAGTGGTCACGTTTGAAAGTCTCCTGGTGGTGAACTCTTTTACATGGCGTGAATCTGCAACGATTCTGACGTGACCACTCCGTGCGATGAAACTTTTGGATATCGAGGTACAAAGCAACAGGCGGGCGTTTTTATTGGTTGTATTTTCGCGCGAAACATTTCTATTTGCCAGAGCATTTTGGAGGGTGTCAATTTTGGCTCGGCACAGGGTGCTCGGCTCGCAATTACCATAGAAACTGACGATGCAAACTACTTTTATGCAAAACTGGACAGACAGTTTGCCATACAGACCTGCCTCCAAAATTTTCTAATTTTTCGTAGAATTTTTCATTGTAATTTTGTAGGAATCGGCTCGGCACGATCGGCTGCGTCCATAAGGGACCATCGTCAAGACTACAAAAAAAACTCACGGGCGTGAGCAATAGGCCCCCCTAACGGGGGCCTAAAAACATTGTTACATTTTTAATCTATCCTTATTGTGAAATCTAGTATTATTGCCATTACCTGGGATTCTTTTGGAGTTTGGCATCAAAGCATTTCTTGGAGTGTTTGTATTAAGGACATCAGATAGTCCATTTACCATTTTACAAAAATCTATTGACACTTGACAATCCTGAAGCCTTTTCACTCCTTCCTCCTTGTAGAGCTGCATGCCAGCAGCAACAGAGCCACTCCAAAACTATATAGGCAAAGCATTTATTAATAAATTTTATAAATTTACAAGCTGTAAAATAAGTTTTGTGTCGACAAACCTGAAATGCCATGTCAACATTCATTTTTTCCCAAAAGTTGGGTGAAAGATGAGATTCTGTCAAACGTGGGCACTTTTTCAAACCAGCCCCTCGCTTTGAGTCCTCCTCGAGTACAGCTTTCCAATGGTCTAAATCAATATTACCTCTGGCAGTCTGTGGGCATTTCAGTTTAAGTCAAATCATTAGGCTGATTTAATTTAAATTGTATAGAAATGAAACCAATTATATCACAGTGAAATCTGGATAGTAAGGATTGCTTGAGACCCAGGTCTTTGTATGTTACATCTAGGTATTTTTTAGAACAAGGTAATTTCATGTAAAATATGTTACTTGGGTGCTTGGAAAAGTTACTTTATAAGGAGGTATTTTTACTGTCCAGGTTCTCACAATCCACGTTTCACTGTATATGATTTTTTTAAAATTACCTCAACAAATTTGTGAGAAACCATACAGTTTCTCATGCATTTTAGTAAATGAGGAAAATCTGAAATGAACCATAGTTTTCTTTCCTCCAGGTTGCAGGGGTGATTGGCACAAGGGTTTTCTTCTGTGACGCCAAATTTCTTCCACATAGAGCGGTTCCAATTCGCCCCATCAGTGACAACAGCATCAACCTTCAGACCACTTTCTTCAAGCAAGTTCACTGCCTCCAGGATCAGGTGAGTCAGCTGGTTTGCACTTGCATTACCTCTCGTCAAAAAAGCTGCTACTGCTTGAACCCACTGTCCTTTAAATGGTTGAAAAGAGATAACAAGTGCATGATCTCCAAATCTTTTCATAAATTTTTGGTTGACCTCTCTCTGGCTGTTTTCTTTAATCTTTCTTGGGTCCTTCCATGTAACTCTTTTTCTTTTAATTTTAGGAAGTGGAGGTTGTGGCTCAGGATCATCAACATCTTCATTCATAATTTCATTTTGGTTTTCAGGCATGGGATCCACTTCATTGTCTTCAAACTGTGTTATTCCATCCACAGTCAATGTCTCTTTATTGAAAGTTGTTCCAGGGGTCAATTTCATCTCATCAATGAGAATACAACCTGTGTAAGATAAAAATAACTTTAGCTTTTGAAAACTAAATTTTAGATGTAATTTACACATAGAGTAGAAAAGAAATAACGTACCACGTTTATTTCCCTCATCCCAATCCATAATTTTTTTTTCAATGAGTTTGAGGGTTACTGTGTGGAAACCAAATCCTCCTCCCATGTTCTTTATATATGAGTGTAAAGTAGAATGAGTTGGGACAGGCAGTATATTGTTTTCTTTAATGTAGTTGTATAGCCTGGGACTTTTGATTCTCATCATTAGGCACTCATAGACCCATGCTATGCTGCATCTTCTGCCAGAAAGTCCTCTCTTCTTAGAAGAATCAAAACAAGCCTTCACAGCTTCTTGCTGACTATCAGGTAATGATTTAATAGCATCTTCTAAAGCCTCCTTTTTGACTTTCTTACATAGTTCCTGGGAATCAGCTAGCTGTTTTTGTAGTTTTTGAACCTGAAAAAGGTAGGTATTGTAAAAAGAGAAATATGCAAAAGAATATGACATTTAGATTTCACAAACCTTTTGTAACAATCGCTGCTTTGATTTTTTTAATGTCTTGAGTCTGCACTTCATCTGTTTTTTTCTTTCGGCTTGCTTCTCTTTTATTTTTTTAGATCGTAAGTCCTTTTTATGTAGCCTATCCCTTACAGCATGACAGAAGCTGCATTTCTTCTGCTTTGATGAAGCTGTAGCTCCAGAACAGACAACACTAAAAGGTTTATCCTCTCTGCCTGTTCCTTCCCAAACTCTTAGGCTGTTCACAAAGTTGACCAGGTTTTGAGCATCACTAAGCGAGTGAATAACTTTCGGAGCATTCTCATAATTTTTTCCTCTTATTGTGACTTCAACGTGTGAAGGTGTTAATTTTATACTTTTGTCTATTTGAATTTTGGCATCTATGTGAGTTAAAATTTTAACATCTTTTTCAAGAGTGTCACAGCATCCCCACCCAGGGGGCAGAACAAGCTTACTCTTGTCTGTTAATATCCATGGTGTGTTTTGATCATTTTCAGGGGATACTTCTGCAAGGGTTTCTAGTGGTGGTGGAGGATCATTAACAATGACTTCAGTTTCAGCTGCATCATTCTCAGGTCTATCTTCAATTGTAATCTCAGTAATCTCTTCTTCCGTGCATTTTTTTTGGTCTCTGTTTGTACTTTGTACCACCTGCTTGTGCCTCTGACTAGGGTCTTTCCTTGGTTTTGTCTTTTTTGGCTGCTTGTGTATTGGATAGTCTTCAAAAATGGATGGGACTGCACCTTCAATTAATTCTGCTTTACCTCTAGGAATGCGGGAAACACTGCCATCTAGTAACTTATGCTCATAAAATTTACTGACTTCCTCAGGTCTGAAATGACGAGAGCAAACTCTGTCTGAGGGTTTCATCTCCAAAACCTTTTGCTGCTTGCCCTGAACTTGTCTGCCAACCTTTGCTGACCAAAGCTTACGCATTTCCTGAAAACGCCATCAAGTTCATCAGTCTGCACAGAGGTAAGTTACGGCAATGTGTTTGTTATAATACCATGATATAATTAGACTAATTAGTCTAATATAACTAGACTGAACTAATTAAATTAAGTTCTGAACCACAAGTTTATCACTGAAAAATTAAAAGATATCTACTTTCTAATAGAAATCTGTTACTGTATCAACCCTCTCCTCTCTATCATGAAATGTTCAGGTGTAGTGGTTTGGGTTGGAAATGGATATTCAAGGGGCGGAGATGTTTATATTGAACAGTATATATCCTGCTTTGTAGCCGTTTTCTCATGAACTCAGCACGTACAAAATTGACTTCCCTTCCAAGGCAACTGCACCTGCTGCACACTTAATGATAGATACCAATAGATACGCTCTTGCAAAGAACATTTTAACATTTCAAGACAACTTGTCTGAACTGTTAAAACATTCAGTGATTTTTTTTTACCTTGCAAAAACTATTTTTTTTAAAGGACCTTAACAACTACAACTACCTCTGTTTTGGGAGTGAAAAAGCTGGGAGGATCTTTTCCCTCAACAACCAGCTGCTCTCTGAACCCTTTTGCCCCCGATCGGCAGTTGGGTACAAAACAGTACGGCATATTTAACTAATTTGTTGAAAACTATTCAGAGTGTTCTAGGCGGGAAATGAAATCGGGGAATACTCGTCAACTCGTCACTTGTTTATTTCTTTCCTTCAAGTCGAACATAAACATCAGCAGACGATTAAAACTAATGTTTTCATTCATATTTCGAGCAAACTTTTGTCAAATAAGCGATGACGACACGCCGAGCGATGCGAGGAACGACACAACCAAGACACAACCACTCAAAGCGCTTCAAGTAATATTGATCTCCAAACTCCGTGACACTCAATTAATTATCGTCGTCTAGTTGAAGCCTCAGCAACCTAAAAATGACACATTTGTCGAATAACTTCCAACAAATGTCTCAAACAAGCCGAGAAACCGGGCCGTAGTGCCCCGTACCCTATGATAGTCAGGGGACGGCCGGGCGACTTTGTCGCCAGTGCGACGCTAGCGCCGCCGCGCGGCAGAGCTTTGCCCCAGCCGCGTCCAGGGAGCCGCTACGGCCCGGGAACCGTTCCTCCAGTACTCTATCCTCCTTGTGCTCTCTGCTCGCTGCGCTGCTCTCTGCAGGCTGTTCGCTGTACGACAGTACAAGCAGGCTGATACATTCGTATCATCTGCTAAAAAATCATTTCCTTCAGATGAAAAACAACGAGAGAGTTCTTACGTGCAAGGCGTCTAATAGACCTTTCCAGGCTAAGGACGGCGTCCATCCGGCAACGCCGCGAGAGGGTGAAGTGGTGCGGTAGGGGGAGGGGTCGCGCATGCGCAGACGGAGGACGCCATAGCAGACGAGGTCTGCCGGCTGAGCGTGGTTAGCGCATCACTGTGTATTTTTCGGTACTTTATGGTAAGTTGTGATTGATGGCCCAATCTGAGGCGAACTCCGTGTAGGGCGATCCTTAAATAGTTGAAAGGCGTAAGGTGTGGAATCCGGTTCGTTTCGGATCGTCTCATGTGGTGGCTCAAAGATACGCCTGCGCGCGCGCCGCGGCCGACGTCCATAAGAAGCACTCCCGTTTTCTTGCTTTCGAACGATTTTTCACTGCATTTTCTACATGATTTTCTTCGGCCATCCTGAAAACTTCAAGGGAGGTACTTCGCGAGTTCTGAAACTGCTCAGCAAGCCGATTCTCGCTTTATTTGTGCCCCGAGAGGAGACTTTTTGAAACGTTTAGTGGAAGTCATTGTTGTAATTTTATTGTTTTTTTCAGCTGAAATCATGCCTAAACTGAAAAGGTCGTCGGGGCAGCATCAGGGACGGACAAGAGGGAAAAGTGCGAGTGCTGGGGTAATCTATGTATTTTTTAATTTTTTGTACTTTTGTGTTTCTTTATTTGGGGTTATGGGCTGTTTGCTGATAATGCATTGTTTGTATCTTGTGTTCCAGAAGGAAGGTATCTACTCGGTTGTAGTGGAAACTCCCACCGAACCACAGACTCCCCAAAGGAACAGCCAAAAGGAAGTATGCACGCCAACCAGGCTATTCGCTGCACAAGTCTTGGCCTTTGACCTTCCTACCCGTGAACCTGTTGAAGTTAATGTGATGCCTAAATCTCCCTTGAAGTTCAATCCTCTATTGAATTCACCATCAACAAATGTAAGTGTGGCTGCTATTATATAAATTTCCTGCATTGAGTTTAAGTGATTTCACAATGATTATTTTCAATTTAAATTTTGCAGGAGTCTCCTAGAGTTACACCATTAAAATTGGCTCCAAACATTTCTGTTTCTCCCCTCAAAGTTTCAGGCGGTGTTCAGGAAAATTTATCAGTTTTTTTTAGTAATTTTGTGCCTTCACCACAGCCAACTTTATCAAATTTTTTAAGTAATTATGTGCCTTCACCAGTGAGTAAACATTATTATTGTGTGTTGTTAACGGGGACAGTGATTGTTGTTAATCTATCAATTTTTCCAGATGAAAGAAGTAGCAAAAGTAACACCTTCAAAATTAGCCAAAGAAATATCTGTTTCTGCCGTTAGCAGTACATCATTTCTGGGCGACCCAGGTAACACGGCGATATCCGGCGATGATGACTCGCCTGGTATTCGGTGCCGCGATAGTATGGCGATAAAATTCAAGCCCTGGCGCCGTATGAATAGTGAGGCGATTTCTTACTGATGTTAACTCAAGTTCATATTTTGGTGGATAACTATCCGAAATTGTGTAGACACCCTGTTCACGATGTCGCTTGGCTGTCGTTTCGGTTCAACGCCGCGATAGTCTTACAGGGTTTTCGCCCTGCCGAGAAGCACGATTTATCTTAGCGACATGAGGGAATGCGACGAATTCACTTATCGCTCTTACACTATCGCTGAGATGTACGCACTGGGATGTCGCTGGCGCGAAACCTCTCCGCCAACTACTCGATATTTTAAGATATTTAACCGTAACTTGGTGATTGGACATTTCACATCGATATCGGTAGAAATATGTAGCCCCATCGATACAAAGTGGATATCGCCCGTTTATGTTGAAATGGTCATCTAACAATTACAGAGTGCAAGTCTGTGACCAAAATAGTAAACTACGGAGTGATGACCAGGGTTGTTAACGTTACATTTAAAATGTAACGCGTTACCGTTACCTCGTTACCCAGCACACAGTAACGGTAACGCGTTACCGTTACAGCCTCCACAGAAATGTAACGCGTTACCGTTACTGTAACGTCGTTACTTCGTTACTCGTTACGTGTATTTTAAGAAAAATCTTTTAAAAATTAATAAATATGGTATAAAATCAAATATACATCATACATTTATTGATATCAATAATTAACTGTAGGGCCTGATTAGTGCTAAGGTTCCCAAAACTGTCTATTTACACGCAGGAGGCCCTCAAAATTCGAGTTTACAGTCTCCAAGATTGTTCCTTTAGTTAGAAAAAGACTTTCCTGTCTGAAAAGGACGTTCCACCGCAATAGCCGAGCAAGGGCAGGATCTCCACGGGTCAGCAGAGAAGTCAGGGAAATGCCAGGGGAAGAAAATTGGTTAGGGAAGTCAGGGAAAAATGCTCAACGTCAGGGAAATTTTTTCCATCGACTACATTTGCCAATGATTCTTGCAACGCAGATTTTTCACTCTGTTTTAACAGTTTTCTCCCCCTTAATTTCTTGCGCTCATGTCAGGGGAAATACAATTTTGTCAGGGAATTTGACTTTCCCGATTGTGTGGCCATATCCTGAAGGAAGTTGGGGCAGAGGAGACGTTGGGATTTTGTTTGGTACGAGGCGCATCAACAACAGCGTTTGGATTTGACATTCATGTCAAATGCACACCATGTAACGAGTAAAATGTAACGGCGTTACGTCTCGTTACTGACCTTATGTAACGATAACGCGTTACCGTTACTGTCCGATGGAAATAGAAACGCGTTACCGTTACAGTTACAGTAACGAGTAGCGAAATTACTGTAACGCGTTTCTGCGTTTCTGTAACGTTAACAACCCTGGTGATGACCACCAGCTGACGTGGCACTATCCACACCTCAACAACACAAAACGGTGAGGCTGCCGATATCGCTGCTTTGTAGGCGAGGCGATAATTGTCCACTGATCGTATTTTCGGTAAAAGTATAAAGAATCATCTCGCTCGGAAAAATTGGCGTTGACATTTAGGAGATGATTCATCAGTGTAAACTGATATTTTTTCTCCGCACTTTGACAGAGACGACAGATTAACAAGCGGTTCAGCTCAACGCCGCGATAGTCTTACAGGGTTCCCGCCCCGGCGAGAGGCACGAATCATCTTCCTGACGTGAGGAAATCGATGAATTCACTAGTCCCCCTAAAAACATCGCTGAGATGTGTGTCATGTGACGTCGCTAGGGTGCCACAACTTCGATGACAAGGCGATGTAAATTCCTTGATAAATAATAATTGTCAAGCCTGCCCGCCCCGCAACCCGCCCACACGTTCTGGAGGCCGGTACAGTCTAACTGGCAGGGGTGAGTTCCTATGCCCGCGTGCTCGTCTACAGAACAAGCAGCATGACAAGATCTAGAGGGGCTGGGCTAGGTCCGTGGGTAGGAGTACTTGCCCACCCGCCCCGCCCACCCCGCACGCCTGCCCACGTCCGTGTCCCCTTGAACAAGTACCATGACAAGGTCTGGAGGTGCGGGGGTGGGTGGGGGGCGGCTGGGCTTAGGTCCGTGGGTGGGGGGTACTTGCCCACCCACCCCGCACGCCTGCCTCGTCCGTGTTCTCTTGAACAAGTACCATGACAATAAGGTCTAGAGATGCGGGGCTGGGGGGAGGGGGGGGGGCGGTCTAGCTGGAAGGCTGGCTGCCAGCAGGGCGATTCCGCGCGCCCACTTCGTCGCTCTCTCCTTGTCGCACTCACGGGGCAGGCCCATAAGGAGTGAGAGAGAAGACACCACTGAACGATACCCTGAATTCGCCTGCAGGCGCAGGCCAGCCCGGCCAGCCACCTGCCTGCCGGCTTGTCGGGTGATTCCGCACTAGCTTCGTCGCTCTCTCCTTGTCGCACTCACGGGGCAGGCCCACAAGGAGTGAGAGAGAAGACACCACTGAACGATACCCTGAATTCGCCTGCAGGCGCAGGCCAGCCCGGCCAGCCACCTGCCTGCCGGCTTGTCGGGTGATTCCGCACTAGCTTCGTCGCTCTCTCCTTGTCGCACTCACGGGGCAGGCCCACAAGGAGTGAGAGAGAAGACACCACTGAACGACACCCTGAATCCGCCTGCAGGCGCAGGCCAGCCCGGCCAGCCACCTGCCTGCCGGCTTGTCGGGTGATTCCGCACTAGCTTCGTCGCTCTCTCCTTGTCGCACTCACGGGGCAGGCCCACAAGGAGTGAGAGAGAAGACACCACTGAACGATACCCTGAATCCGCCTGCAGGCGCAGGCCAGCCCGGCCAGCCACCTGCCTGCCGGCTTGTCGGGTGATTCCGCACTAGCTTCGTCGCTCTCTCCTTGTCGCACTCACGGGGCAGGCCCACAAGGAGTGAGAGAGAAGACACCACTGAACGATACCCTGAATCCGCCTGCAGGCGCAGGCCAGCCCGGCCAGCCACCTGCCTGCCGGCTTGTCGGGTGATTCCGCACGCTAGCTTCGTCGCTCTCTCCTTGTCGCACTCATGAGGCACGGCTGTAAGGTGCAAGAGAGATGGCACTACGAAATGGTGTTCGGAATCGCCTTGCTGGTCTCGTCCAGTCTCGTCGCCTCGCTGCCTCTCGCCCTCGCCTCCCGCCTCACCGTCCCCGTCCCCCTGTCCCCGTCCCCCTGTCCCCTTCATTCCCCTGCTCGTGTTTGGTAATGTGCATCCCATCAGACTGGGTCAGTCTTGTCTCAGCTGTTGTTGAGGTCAGGTGTCGCCGGACCAACATCTATAAGCCAGGTCAGTAAACGTATTGTGATCTTATGTTTAAAGTTTTCTAAATATTCATTATTTTATTTCTTATTTTCATTACAGGTTTCAGTGGCTTGTTGCTCAAGGTCAGTTATTGATTGACAGTCATGGTCGGACAAGTTAGAAAGAGGAAAGATCAGTCTCATCACATGTGAGTGTCAACATGCCTAAAGTTAAAGGACATCCGACATAATGTGTTTAGCCGTGGGAGGACCTGGTATAGGAAAATTAAACAAGTGACAGAACGGGATTTAGAATTGATTGAATTGCGCAGTGATGTAGATGTGGAAGGTGGGCATTCTCAGAGTAGCTTGAGTGGAAGTGAGTGTGAGTCAGAAGTTGAATCACAAAGTGACCACTATGAACTCAGCAGAGTTATTGAAAGTTTTGAAAATGACGATGTGTCAGTAGATCCCCATAGTATTCAAGTTCATGTCGAAGAGCAGGACAGCCCTTGCCCTGAAAGTCCTCACGCAAAAGGCGTTGCCCTCAACAACGAATTAAAAGACTTTTTTATTGAGATGAATGTAAGCCATAGTGTCATAAAAGGGATTCTTAAAATTTTTAAACCATACCACCCATTTTTGCCAATGGATCCAAGAACTTTATTAGGCACAACAAGAGACAACTGCCCGATAGAAGAAATGGGTGGTGGAGAATTTATGTACCTTGGGGTAGAGGAACGTATTGTCAAGTTTTTGACTCCTCGACTGACTGCGATAAACTTTTCATGTTTGACAATTAGTGTGTCAATTGATGGCGATAGCCCCCTTAAGTGCACTAAAGATCAGTTGTGGCCGATTTCAATACGGATAGAAGAGCTTCCAAGAAGCAAACCAATTCTTGTAGCAGCGTGGTTTGGAAGGGGCCATCCACCTGTGGGCCCATATTTAGATAAGTTTGTGAAGGAGTTGAAAGTTCTTCTTGAGCAAGGCATCTCAATCAATCCAGACAAATCATTTGAAGTGAGGCTAAAAAATTTTATCTGTGATGCTCCTGCTACTGCTATGATTAAAATGACTAAGTATCATTCAGGATTTTATGGCTGTGGAAAATGTTTTGTATAGGGTGAAAAAGTTGAAGGTTGCCTGGTTTTTCTAGACACTGACGCACAGCTAAGAACAGATCAGAATTTCCGTCAACAGCTTCAGCCAGAACACCATAAAGAAAAGTCACCTCTACTTAATTTACCTATTGACTCAATAGCTGCTTTCCCTTTAGATTATTTACATCTAATTCTAATTGGGGCTCTGAAACGGTATATTGATGTTTTAAAAGACGGATATGTTGTTGCTGATGGACAACCTCGGTTTGAAATTGTTAATGGCAATATGGTTAAGAAGAAGAAGAAAAGAAAAGGAAAGCTTTCTCAAAATGTAGTAAACGCAATAAATAAAGCCATTGAAAAATTGAGGATTTTCTGCCCCTCAGAATTCAGTCGAATGTGTCGTTCCTTTACTGATTCTGCAATTTGGAAGGCCACTGAATGTAGGCAATTTTTACTATACATTGGTGTTCTTGTTTTGAAAGGGTTGATATCCAAAGAGCAATACAATTTGTTCCTGAAACTGCATGTTGCAACTCGTATAGTTTGCTCAAAAAGTTTGTGCCTTAAATTTGGGAGAATTGCTGGTGATCTTATGACATCTTTTGTGAAGGACAGTCCAAAAGTTTGTGGTAAAAGCTTCCCCACCTATTGTGTTCACAATCTTTGTCACATATATGATGATGTGCAAAGGCAGGAGCAACCACTGGATTGCTTTTCTGCGTTCCCTTATGAAAGCTTTCATTGTACTCTTAAGAATTTATTACGGGGAAGAGCTAAACCGCTTGCCCAGTTATACAAGAGGATGCAGGAGAAGGAAGACGAGGCTGTTGATGAAGAAGTTGTTGACTCCGCTGTCTCCTATTCTCATGAGGGTGGTCCAACTTGCGGTTTGGAGGGTCTTCAGTACCAGCAGCTAATCAGGGACTCCTTCAAGTTTTCAACCAGGAATGTGAAAGATAGCTACATTGTAATGAAAGATGGTACTGTGGTTAAAGCACTGAATTTTATAAAAAAGGACAAAAAAATTTCAGTAGTGGGAAAATGTTTTACTAGATATCAAGATCTTTACTCTAAACCTATCAAATCATCCTTGCTGGGAATATCAGTTGTATCTGGATTCTCCTCTCACATTCTACATTGGTCACTTGAAGATATTAAAGCAAAAGCTTATGTCATGCCGTTGAACTCTAGGACTGTCAGTGTTGAACTTCTCCATTCTTCATAGGGTAAATAGGATAAAACTTAACCTAGGTTTGCAAATAAATTGTATTTTCTGCTTTATGGGCTTGAGTGTATGAAGGGAAATAAAAGTTGAATGGATAAAATTATTTCTCCTAATAATTTAATTATTTTTGTTTCTAGGGATGCAGAGTTTGCTATTGTTGAGTTTACAAAAGAAAGGAATGAGAAGGACAGCATCCCTGTTGAAATTGTACCAATGGCTTGGATCCATGGAAATGGGAAGAAAACTTATTGGCCTTCCAAATCTCGACTGACAGAAAAGGAATTGCTGGCACTGGTTCAAGCTAAAACTGACCCCTCAACTGGCAAGAAAGGGGACTGGGTTTCACCACCTTGCAAAATTCTTTGCACATCAAGTATGTATGATAATATTTTGAAATTTTTCAACTTATTGTTCACATTTCAGAAATCTACCATGTACCGCCTATTATTTTTTTTTATTGAAATTCACTCTTTTCAGGAACCTATAATGGAGCTTTCAAACGGCTTGAAAGGCTACGGAGGGACACTATAGTTTCAAGCTCTCAGACTGAAAGGGATGACGATGATGAGAATGGTGATGATGAAGATGATGGTGATAATAGTGGTGGTGATAAAGATGATTATAATGATGATGATAGTGATGATGATAGTGATGATAAGGAGAAAAAGAAGAAGAAAACTAAAAAGTTGCAGAAGCAGAAGTCAGACAAAATGAGCAAGAAGGATGATGATTCTAATTTTACTCTATCCTCTCATTCGGATTCATTGATCAATATCACGTGTTTGGATAAACTTGAAATGTAGGTATACAAGTACATTTATAATTCTTTCATGTTTCTTTGTGTTGTGATTTTTGTTTTCTTTAAAGAGATTTTTTTTTCTTCCTATAGTTCAGGTGTAGATATTCTGAAAAGTAGCAGAAAAAGAAAGTCATCTGTGTCATCTGATGACATGCCACTTGTCAAACGTCCAAAGAGGTATGATCTACACAGCAAATCATGTATCACAGATCAACTGGCACTTAAATTATTATTTTAATGACTTTTGAAATATTTCTTAGGGACGCAGCAGTGTTGGGATCAGTTCCTAAATCACGGTCAAAAATCAAGCCCTGCACACCTACAACATCCACTCCTCGTACTGAAGTGAGGCGAAAGCTTAACATCGTAACATCACACACAAAAGGTAAATTATTCTCAAGTTCATAGGTTTGTTTTATAACTGTGTGCTTGGTTGATATTCATCTTTTCCTGTTTGTAGGAAATTTTGAGCAATTAGTTTTAAAGAAGATTAACTCTCTGCTTTCAATGGTTGAAGAGCTTTTAAGCCGAGGCAAAAGAGAAGCCGTATTAGTCAAGTCAGCCACCAACCTTTCTCTTCCCTTACTCAGCATTGATAACCTATTGGCTTTGGATGTTGAGTTAGGAGATGCTTTGAAGAAAAAGAATATGGTAAGATTTCATGTAAAGTTTATAATTTCCATCCTTTCCTGAGATTGTTGTTGCTATTATTACTATTATTTTTACAAGAAATATTTTTTGAAGTAACTAATTTGTGCAATTTTGATGAACAGCAAGGCTACCTGTGTCAGTTTGGGGGTGCTAATCCCTCAGATTTTCTACATAGAGTTATGCCAAAACTAATAGAGGACCAACTTTGTGAGAAAGTTAACTGGACAGGACTTCGTAGGGAAATGGCATTTAAAGACTGCAAGCATATTATTTCGACCTTGCATGGTAAGCATTAGTTTGTCACTAAATAGTTTCCCTTCATTTTTATCAGTGATAATATAATAACTGTTATGTGTGTTCTCAGGTGCTACAAGATCTCTTTTCTCTGACAGTACTGAAGCTAGTATGGAAAAAATTATCAAACTGTGGTTTAATAAGTATAAGGATCGAACAACAGGACGATCACATGGCAAGAAAGAAACAACTCCATCAGGTCCAGCGTAATTTTAAACTTTCATATTTCTGACTGGTTAACATGTTTTGTTAAATTCTTCTTGAATAATTTTTAACTTTTTTTACTTCGGACTGGTTCACAATTCTTTTTAATTACTTCTCAATTGTTCTTATTTAGGTTAATAATTAGTTAGTTTAAGTAGGATCATTCATTAAGTTGTCTTGACTGTGTTCACAAACTGTACATACTAATAATTTTAATTAGCAGTGCCTGTTCGCTGAGCACATTATTTTTTATAATATTAGAGCAACTCAAATAAAATTTTGTAAGGAACCATGAAATATTTGATAGAATTGAATTGTTGGCTGAGCCGCCACAGGCTAGCCAAGAAAAATATAACTATCTAGGCTCAGCCGAAGAATCGACTGCAAAGGGGCCAGCCAGCCGGCCTACTCACTCCGGGTCCTCCACTCTTTCAATAATAAAGTAAAAGATATTTTAAAAGACATGTACAGTTACAAAAAGTAATTTTTTATGATAGAAAAAGAAAACTTTTTTGAAAAAAATTATCCTTCCCAGCATTATTAGCAAAATAATTGCCACGATGACACTTTTTGTCTACGGCTTCACATTCTTTGGTTGCCATCCTGTGACGTGCAATTCCGGGAGGGCCACAACCACAGACATGAAACAAGCACTTCGTAGAAATACGTATTATTGATCAGAAATTAGTTCCACGCAAAAATGGCGTGGTTTTCATACTCAACTACAATCATGTTTTAAATATTTTAAAGACAGCTGTCACAAAACCAGAGTTTTTCTTTAAGATTGTATACGTCTTATGTTGGCGGCCATGAGACTAGCCGGCAGACTGCAGACCCAAGAGCTGATCGGTTTGACGCGCGGATAGGCGGAGAGGACTGAGGCGGTAGACTGGCAAGAGGTGTGTTTCGTGCCGTGGCAGTCTACAGAGGCACCAAACATCGAACAAGGCAAAATACATACGAGATGAAGTTCCTGTAGATTGAATAATTTTTGCTGAGCAAATTTTTGATGACAAGTAAATTGGGGAATGGGTGGCAGGTGCGACTGGCGGGTATGTTCCCCCTCACTATAAAAGGGATTTTTAATTGATAAAATAATAAAATATTCAAAATCAATAAATAATTTAATAAATAATTGTGAGAAATAAGAAGTGTTAAAATAATGTTGTCAAAAATCTACAACATTTTACAAATACCGTCGTTATGAATCTTCACTGAAAGTTTTAGGCGATAAGCTTCTTCGTATGTAGAGCCCGTACCTGCTAATCATACTCAGGTGTTCCATGTTGACCTCTTGGCCTGAAGGGTACCTGTTTTGCTTCAAGTTCCTGGGGGTTTATGATCCTTATACCACACACTGTTAGATCTATAGTTATGCATTTCCAACGCAGCAGAGGGTATAATCAGGTAAGCCCATTCCCGTAAGCATGCATGGCATGGTAAACCTTGTGTAGTAATATCCCTTGCAGGTCCAGTGGATATTTTGACCTGACTGCATACCTATGGGTACACTGGAAAAACAAAGGTGCTATATAGCACCCTTTTTGGGGTGTTATTGAATTTTAAGGGGTGATACTGCACTAATGCCTTTGTAAAAGCACGAATAGGGCCAAAAATAGCACCTATGGGAGGCGATAGCGCCTTTCTAAAGGCACTATTTCACTAACGCCTTTAAAAGGCATTAGATAACACCTTTGTTTTTGTAGTGTCACCTTTGGGGCTACACACTGAATTGCACATTGCACTTTTCACACATATTTGGAGCAGTAAACCGTTTTGTATGCAGTCAGGTCGTAAAATACCACAAGAACTTTGTACTGATTTAAAGGGCAAAACTGCAGACAATTCAAGTCTGATGCGTTCCCTCACTAGCTTATGAGAGGAGACTTCCTTGCACTTGCTTCTTTGGATATGCTTATACAGTAGATCCTGCAGTTTGCAATATGGGGACAAACAACTTGCAGCATCTTGAAGCAAAAAAGGTGCGGCCAGCAGGTCAACGGGTTTGAATACGACAGCAAACCCTGGGAAACATTTGAAGTGGGCAAGTGCGGTATTAAAGTGGATTCTGACATTTTAAGTTACAACGGTTCATGTAGAATGGTGTGGAGTGTTGACAGCATTACTTAAACAATTTTTAATTCACATCATTATTTAATGAATCATATATGGATAGTTTATTATTTTTTATCATTTTGAATATTTCATTTCGTAATTAACTGAAAATTTGTTATTTAATGAGAGGGAACCTCCAGTTTCGGGCACCTTCAGGACTTAACCGTCTATTGAAATTATAGATGCTATTGTTTTACCATACCAAGTCGCTTTCATACTATTAATTAAATTATTAAACAATTTTTGTTGTAAGATAAACTTAGAGCCACGTAAAAATTATTGCAGAATAATTATGAACTATTACCAAATGGTTCTGATAGCAGGAAATGCTCAAAGATTGTCAATCTGAAAGTGTTCCTTTTTTTGGTCTTCCACAAATTATTAAGAACAAGCAAGTCATTAAAGAATTTGATTACGTAAGTCCTGATTGACATACTTAATAATACTGCAAAAAAAAAAAAAAAATGAGTTTTGGGGTATTGCCCAACATCCAAAAAGGGAATTCAAAAATATTTATGACAAATAATATAAAGTCTAAAGAGATAAAGCGGCGCAGCCACCGATTTTTCAAATCTGCCTAGTTTAAAATTTGTTGGGAAAGTGGAGGGCTCTCGACTGGGAATCGGCTTTTCAAGAGGCAACATCTGCAAGTCTGCAATCCACTACATAACCTAGACTAAGTGTATTTTAGGCACAAATACACCGATTTACCTACCACACACTAAAGAGTATGCAATACAGGAACAACTACGTTTTTATTGTTTTATTGAAAAGGTGCACACGACCGACATGACACTGCAATTTAGCTGCAATCAATTAAGCAGACGCTTGGTAGAACGTAGACAACGTCACATCGATCTTGTAGGGTTGGAAGAACAGACGATCGGTTATTCGATTGTTTGAAAATAAGCAACGATTATTCGATTTTCCCTCGCCGAAAGAGTGCTTTTCCTAATAGAAAATCAAACAAGTTAACTGATAATCTGATGCAAATTAGTCACCGACTGTCGATTAACCAAATAAAAATATTGTTTTTCCAACCCTGCAGCAGAAAGCATAGCATCGATCTTCGATTTGCATCTTGCATCCTGAAGTGACGTCATAGGTCACTTGCACAGGTCGGGGTCGGGTCGATGTTGAGATCGCGCGTCGCGCCGGCTAGTGTATGTAAACATTGATTTCTATCGTCGAAAATTTGAAACGCAACGTATTGTGTTGGCTCTGATAGTCAGATAAGTTTTTCTCTTCTTGACTAGTGATCAGTAGTGTGGAATAAACAGCAGCATAAGCAGAACAGGTACGTAAACGCAAATGTGTTTCCTCAGTAGGCTTTCTAGGCTTCTGCTCGCGATCACAAAACGTGTGGCATTACTTTGACTTTTCACTGCGGATACAAGTTTTGTACGACTCTCGTAAAATGTTGTAGGCTCTCTTAAAATGTTCAGTTTGTCTTTGAGTAGTCTAGAACAATCTGTGAAAGTTTTAAAATCTCATGTCCTGAAGGGTATTGGCTTGATAGGTTAGGTTCTCTATGTGTTTGTTTCAGCCTATCCAGCCCAACTGAAACTGTGAACAATAACATTATTCTTTTTGTTTATAGGTTCTACTACTGCTTTTTATTATGATGAGTCCCAGATTTAAACAATTGAGGAGACTTTGATCACGTAAAAGGATGTGGGATCTCACATTAATGTTTTAGGCTGACTATGTGGGTTGCGATAAGTTGACTTCATTCTTCATTCGCTCTTCCAGCAAGTAAGTTTTTGTAAATATAATGTTATATTTAGTTTACCAACATTTGTTTATTATCTCCACAGAGCATTTTATCCCGTTGATGATGAGCAATACCATATTCAAGAACAACTGCTGGTTGGGAATACAATTTCATATCGTATTCCAAGAGTATTACTGCTTTAAAGGTACAATCTAAACATTCTGTCTATTTCTTTTGCCTTGTTATTCACATGCTTTCTGACCCTCTGAATTTTCTGTATCAGATGTTAGGAGGGAACTTGCAGACGAATTCGTTTTAGAGCCGATTCTCAAAATGGAAAGTCCAACCCTGACTGCTCATTTCATTGGCTCCTGAAAAACGTTTCAAGTATGTGTAATTTTTATTATTTTACTTCAATCATCCATGTTTTCAGTAGACCAGCTTATATTTTGTGACTAAAAGCATAAATTATTGTAACATTTATAGACAAGCTCTTTGTCTGTTTTTCTACTCTTTCTTTCTTTTTTTGTTTTTGTTTTGATAAATAACTGGTCATTATGTTTCAGAGCACCAGATGCAAGCCTGATATTCCGGAAGGAGTGCTACCAAGCCCAAAGCATTGTACCTTGCCACAACTTCCGCATCTACTTGCACTTGCTTCTTCAGTTTTGTGATAAATTTAAAATCACAAACACAACATACTGAGATAATTTTATTTGATTAATACTCTTGAGAAAGTCCCTTGATTGTTATAAACTTAGTGTTACTTGTTTTATGAAGGAAGTGTCAAACTAAATGTTATTCTGAGTCTGGTAGGAAATGTTAATAAATAATAATGTTAAAGAAAATCATTTTTTGTGTTACATTAAGTACATTTAATGTGTAATTTAATCGGGGCACCACCGCAACCGCGTTCGAGTTGGAAGTCGCCAGCCTGGAATGAAGTTCTTGCCTCGGCGACAAACCGTCCTGGAGGGAACAGCGATAAGCAGGGGATATCGGGGGGGCCACCACCGCAACCGCGTTCGAGTTGGAAGTCGCCAGCCTGGAATGAAGTTCTTGCCTCGGCGACAATCCGTCCTGGAGAGAACAGCGATAAGCAGGGGATATCGGGGGGGCCACCACCGCAACCGCGTTCGAGTTGGAAGTCGCCAGCCTGGAATGAAGTTCTTGCCTCGGCGACAATCCGTCCTGGAGGGAACAGCGATAAGCAGGGGATATCGCGGGGGCCACCACCGCAACCGCGTTCGAGTTGGGAGTCGCCAGCTTAGAAGAAAGATATCATCTCAGCGATACCCCCCACGCGATAACTTGACGATATCGTGTCACACATCCGTCGTTTTCGGCCACATTTTATACGTCATATGGATATATAATAGATTTATTGACAAGAATATAGCGGGAGAGTCATTCTTCTAATTATCGCGAGAACATCTTTAAAATTATAACCATCCAAAGATGTCCACAGGATATTGACGTATTTTAGGGGCCGGTCATTTTTGTGTTCATAGTTCAACCTCAGAGGATGTTCTGGCTATATCTACAGGGATATGATTCCGCGGCGACATTCGTTCTTTAAATCTCGGCGATATCTGAGCGACAGGGCTTTTTGTGCCAAATCTCATATCTGGAGGTTATCGCCGACGATATCGCGGCGATACTTTTTTATCGCCGGCGATAACTTGGCGATATGGCTTGGATACGTTTGTGCTACCTGGGGATGAATTCATTCCTTTGGATTGGAACCTAAGTGACCACCAAGATGACAACATTTCCCTTGTGACACCCAATTCTAGACGTAATAATAAGGTGTGTAATATTAAGGTGTATGTAACATTTAAGAGGTTTGGAAAGTTTTATCAGAAAGTGTTAAAGTTACATTTATGTCGTAGGTTGTGAACAAGTCAACAGAGACATTATTCAGTGCAGTCAAAAACACAGAACCCAGTCTTGTTGACTGCGCAACTGTGTCTGTGGATGAGCAGGAGCATGATGCTATGGTATCTCAAGTAAGTACACAACCTTCCTTAACATTACTTCAAAAATTTTAAAGCACCCAAAATTTGCATTTGAATGACAATAACTTCAAATACTTAAAAATTATTACTGCTGTCAAATTATCACTGACACACTGTTATAATTTTTTCTTCTGCTACCAGATGATGAGCAAAGTCTCTATAATGCAACTGCCAAGTCCACTTGATACATCAGCCAGTAAGTCCCACATGTCAAGTTCAACAGCAGTTCTGGTAAGTGTTTGTCTTGTACATGGGCATTCATCATCATCATAACATTTTGCATGTTTATTTTGCCTCCTTTTTATTTAAAAAAGCTAACAAAATGCTCAGATAACACTAACAATAGCTTATATTAATTATAATTACTAGTATAATTATTTGTATACAATAAAATGCATAGAAAACAGCAACAAGCTTATGTTAATTACAGTTGCAAGTCATACAAATAAAATGCTAATGATAGTACAGGTCAATTGTTACAATTCCCTCTTTCTTTTTCAGAACAATGAATTCATATCAGAGGATGGATATGGGAGTGAAGGTGTCAATTTTGACAGTTCATCTGAGGGGGAAGGAGGTACTCAACAGCAAAATTCAGGGGTAGAATCTTCTGGGAGTACTCCGAAAGCATGTACTTGCAAATGCACTTGTGGTGGTCAGCCTAAAGTAAGTATTACAGGTCTCCATCAACATTTTCACTGTCTTCAACTTCACTTTCTTCCAAGTCATTCAGGTCCCAGGGTTTAAGATTTCTTGGAGTCCTCATTAGGAAGTACTCTGGTATCAGAAGTCCTCGATGTTTCATCTCCATCATATTTCTCTTCGCTACCCAAAATGAAGGGTTGTAATCTACTTCTATTCTCAAGAAGCCCTTCTTTGACCACAAAAAGAAATCGCTCACAATGACCTTCATAACATCCATCTGCATCTGCACTTGGAAATAGTAAGCGTGGTCTTTCTTCATCGAATTTTTCCATTTGAATGTTGCTTCAATGGGAAATTTTCCAGTTGTGTCTTGGAGAGGTGATTTGAAAAATTCTTGGGATGAACATGCCTTAGAACGTAGGGACATTTCAACTCAACAATTCTGATAATTGTTCCATTTTTTTTTCACCAAACCATCAGGGCTGCATCCAAGATAAGGGAATTCCTCCTTCACCCAAAGCCCTGTCTCTTCCACAGTGACAAGGGGGTCCTTTTTCAATATTGCTCTTGTGTATGCAAGTCTTGCCGTTTTCTCCATGCGTGTACCATATCTTGTGGCAGCGTTACCCTTGAACTTTTTGATTCCCCAAAGATGCTGTTGCAGGAAATGTTTTTTTCCGTTTTCTGTGGAAAGCCCACAAATTTTCTTGGCCTCTGAAGCAGTGAACAGGAATGGTCTGATTTGCAGCCACTTTTCACTATTAACTTGGCCCTCACCCGTGAAACACGAAACATATATGTGCAATACATAAGCCATATATGATTCATGTATGTGTTACAAATGCCATATATGCTGCATATATGTGACATAGATACGTGTATGTCTCACATATATGATTACATGCATACAGCATACATGTGTTATGGACCTCTTCTATGGACCACATCTATGGGATGATTACATGCATGTGACATACATGTGATAGTTCCTTCAACATGTATGGTGACCAGGCTAGCTTGTATGTCAGACATCTATGCATATTTCACATACATGTGTCATGCATGTGCTAGTACCTGTAACATGCATGCCGTAAAAGCTATTTTGTATGTCATACATCTATGCATCTCCCATATTTGTGACATATATGTAAGAGTGCCTTCAGCATGTATGGTCCCAGGGATAGATTGTATGTCAGACATCCATGCTCCCTCCAAACACATGTGTCATACATGTGGAAGTGCCTTCAGCATGCATGGAGACACCTGGACTTAGTCACATTTTTAGTATAGCTAAGAGGGTGACAACACTTGCAAACTTATTAGCAGATCATGTATGTAGGCATGTTGCTTCTAAGTCAAACGTATGGTTTTTGTATGTGAAACGTATGTCGTTTGTATGGGAGTCCTATGTCACTTAAAAGCGCGTTCCAGCCATCATAGTCTAGCTGTGGTCTTGTGGTCTAGTGGACAAGGTGCAAGGTACGTAACACAAAGGTCCCGGGTTCGAATCTCCATATCTTCAGTGCAGTTCAGCAAGATCCAAAGAAGATAAAACTACACCGGAAATAAAAAAGGGAGTGAAGAAAGAAAAAAAAGGAAAATCAAGAAAGAAAAAAGTCTTTTGCATTTTGCTAGCATGCAAATGACGGGCATCGCACATACATGAGACATAGGTGTGCCACATATATGCGAGAGACTTGTATGTCATTCATACATGCACAAAGTGTATGGCAGATACATGTACCATGTATGTGCCATACATGCGCCATGTATGCACAAAGTGTATGTCCCATACATGTAAGTCATGTATGTCAACATATATGCAACATACATTAAAATAGTTTCACGGGCAGTGCCTGGGATTAGATATGGGTCCTCAAAGATGTTCTCTTTCAGTGCACTGTAAAAGTTCTCACTCTGCGCACTCACCAAATACTTGTCATGTATGTCTTCAAAGATGGGTCCATCTGGATATGTAATGGGCAGCATCATCTCCCAGGCTGTTGGTATTTTGTTATGACCCTCTTGGATGCTTTTATTGAAGTTAATGACTTCTTGGTCTGAGAGAGTGTCTTTCTGTAAAGCTGTGGGCCGCACATCAAATTTATTTCTTCTTGTTACATTCCAATTTGAGTAGTACTCAGGTCTGACGCAGGGTCCAGGGTCCTTCTCCACTGACCCCTTACCCCATTGTCTGGGACGGCTTGTCGATGGAATGGCTGAAATAATACCAAAGTGGTCAGGGAAGGCGGTCTGAACAGTGCTAGAAAAAAATATTCAGTATTTTTTTTTAGAAAATAATTGGTTGTATAGGTCAGAATCACTACTGAAAGTGAAATAGATCATGTCATTATGAAAGAAAAATTTATGACATCTTAATTTCTTTTGCTCAACATTAATCATTATTACTGTAATATTATTAATATTTGTTTGCAAAAGAGAAATAATAACTGTAAATTCAAATTATAAGTGAGATGTTGGTTTGCATTAATGTAACTTTTGGTTTCTTGCAGGAACAAGGAGGAAGACCGATCTCATATGAAATGGTATCAAAGAAGCCTGAGAAAGAATTTAGAAGACTGACCGGACTTTCAAAACATAACTTTTTAGTCGTGTACAAGTTTGTTGGAGGCGACAATATGTTTGATCAGATGAAGTACCAATACAATTCAAGGACTCCTAATAGGCGCAAGAAACAGAAGCGGCCTGATAGACTGACCCACCATGATCGACTTCTTCTCACCTTGATGCGGCTCAGGAGGGGGTTTTCCATTGAAGACTTAGCATTGTTGTTTCATGTTTCCAGTGCACTCATTGGTGACATTTTTTACGCTGTGGTTAATCTGTTGTATCATCAATTTCTGCCCTTAAGAGAAAGAATGTTCACGACCAGAGCTGCCCAGCCAACAAGCGTCCTACCTGCCTGCTTGAAGTCATTTAAGAACTTCAGGGCTACAATAGACACTACTGAAGTGAAAATACAAGTGCCATACAATTATAAACAACAAGGAAATACATATTCCAAGTATAAAAGTGCAAATGTTGTGAATTATCTTGTGGCATGTAATTGTTGGGGTGCTGTATCCTTCATTAGCCCTGGATATGAAGGAAGCATCAGTGATGTGGAATTATTTAGAGTGAGTGGAATATGTGACTTGCTGCATCCAGATGATGTGCTGTTAGTGGACAGGGGTTTCACAATAGAAGAGCAAACTGATGCTCTTCGAGTAAAACTAGTGCGCCCTGCTTTCCTTGGTGATAGAGATGTATTTTCCCAAGAAGAAAACTTGATGAACAGCAAGATATCAGCAGCAAGAATACACATTGAACGATGCATCAGAAAGCTGAAGTGTTTCCACATCTTGAAGCGAATGACCAACAACATGATTCCAATGTTAGATCAAATAGTATTTGTCATTGCCTGTTTGGTCAATTTTGATCCACCCAATATTCAAGCTTTGCAAGAAAGGGACATGTAGTAGAAAATTTTTGACCTCATTTTATGATTGCTTCTAAGTCACAGTACTTTGTTTGTAAGTGCAGTAGTTGTTGCTCTGTTCAAATATTTTTACTTCTTTGTTGTGCAAGGACTTACTGAAATTGTTGTAGTTATTCCTAAGTTATTCCCTATTTGAAGAAAATTATCTAGGATGACTAAAAAAATACATAAGAGTTCTGCCTTTCATTTATTGAATTATTATTATTATTATTATTATTATTATTATTATTATTATTATTATTATTATTATTATTATTATTTAAATCAAAAAACAAAATCGATCTGCTGAAAGTAAAAAAAATATAAAAATCATCCCAGATGCCAACCTAAGGCACTATTTTGAAGATAGTGATAGTGAGTAGGCATGACAGTGAACATTCAAGTATTAGTGTTTGAGCATGCTGTAGTATGTACTATGTAATAAAAACTCCAACAAACATGAAAGTAGGATCAATGACATCCATGAAGAGTATTTAGACAGGGAAACCATACATTTAGGAAGACAGACACCATTCCACAAACCCCAATGACAGCAAGTTTCAAAGGCCTTCGATAAGGAAAGTTATTATTATTATCATTATTTACATAAAAAAAAATAATCTGCTGAAAGTAAAAAATTGTAAAAATCATCCCAGATGCCAACCTATGGCACTATTTTGAAGACAGTGATAGTGACTTAGCATGACAGCGAACATTCAAGTATTAGTGTCTGAACATGCTGTAGTATGTAGTATGTAATAAAGACTCCGACAACCATGAGAAGAGGATCAATGACATCCATGAAGAGTATTGAGACAGGGAAACCATACATTTAGGAAGACAGACACCATTCCACAAACCCCAATGACAGCAAGTTTCAAAGGCCTTTGATAAGGAAACTTACCAGAGGACGACACATCCCAAACCCAAATGAAACATGTTGTTAAATGAAAATATTAGCAGATGCAACATGACGTTTCCCAACATCATGAACAACTGAAGTAATTCAATTATAAAGTAATTAATTGATTAATAATTGTTTAAATATTTACCTTTGGATGAAAACATTGGTTGCCACAGACTTAAAACCTCCTTTAAACAACTGCAGTACTTTTAAGCAAGCCCAAATTTAAATATTAAATTTAAAACAGAAACTTCTACAGCTTAATTTTTTAGATTTATGTATTGAATCAAAGAGGTGGTCTGTGGCAAACTTTCATTACTTAAGGTGGCCTTAAACTCAACATTTTTTATGCATCCGCCTATGTCTGTTTGTCGATTTTTGTTGATATATTGTCTGATATTGTAGGGAACATGTACTGTTGTACACTTCAACAAAACCTTTGGGACTTGAGTGACTACAAAACTGTCAAAAAATGCAAAACGGACACAGACGGACATGACGAAAACGCTGAGTGTAAGGCAACCTTTAGCAGTATACATACCACTGTGTCCATTTGCATTCACATGCTGAACCATGAACAGTAGAACTGAGCTGATATGACAGCACCTGTCCAGGGCACTGGCTGGGCACTGGTGACACTCAGCATACAGCACTGCACCGGATATTGCTGACACGGCTAGGTCTACTTTGTATCTGTGAGATGCCATAGAGGCCCTAACATGACACCTTACAAAGTATTTTTCTTTCAAAAGGCAGTCCTGAACATCCTGAACATATTCACTATGGATGGCTCTCTTGGCTTTCCTGAAGAGCTTAGCAGAACCAGGAGCAGCAGCCTGAAACAATTCAAGAACACAACTGACAGATTTTTTGATCTCTCTTCCACTCATAATTGTAAACATTTAATATACTTTTAAACACCTGTACCTGAAAATCTTCCACATCACTTCCATCATCTTCTGGGATAACGGACAATGTGTGGCCATCAACAACTATGTTTGGTACCATTTCTACTAAATAATAGTACACTTGTCCTTCACTAAAGCTAGATGGAATGTCATATCCAGGGAAGTGACGCCAACCTGTGATAGGCAGAGGGATTTTCTTGGAGGTAGGTACAAGTTGCAGAACCTATTTTTCAGAAACATAAGCTTAAGAACAAGAAATCAAGAGGAAAAAGGAACACGTCGAAATTTATATTGATCTTACTGGTTGCTGAGTGATTGTCGCCAGATTGCCCTTCCGCTTAGCTTCCAGCCAAACTCCTGCATCAACTTTGGGATCCAGTATATGTGACTGTCCATTAGCAATGTGATTCTCAATTCTGTGCAAAAAGAGGTGAAAAAGAGTTAAGCATTTAAAAAAAAAAATTACATTAGGCACACTTAAACTTAATTACCGTTGAATGAGAATTTCCTTTCGGCCTTTCTTTGGGAGTCCTCTACACTCCAGCCAGCGCTCCAACTGTATTCTAATATACTTGGAGAGGAGTGAGGGATTCAGGATGGCGCCCGGCACCCCGTCATCCTCGTACAGTTGTAACATGGTGGTGACTAAGGAAAAAGAGTGACTTTAAGAAGATGCAAGGAAACAGCAACGCAGTGATTCATTTAAGTGCATTTCTCAGCAGCTGGTTTCCATACCGCGTGTGCCAGACACAAAAAGACAATCATTGTTACAACATGTAACAAAATCCAAAAAAAATAATCTGATTACACCTGTCAGGTACGTTGCTAATGAAAATGAACGTTCAAAAAGTCTCCTCTCGGGGCACAAATAAAGCGAGAATCGGCTTGCTGAGCAGTTTCAGAACTCGCGAAGTACCTCCCTTGAAGTTTTCAGGATGGCCGAAGAAAATCATGTAGAAAATGCAGTGAAAAATCGTTCGAAAGCAAGAAAACGGGAGTGCTTCTTATGGACGTCGGCTGCGGCGCGCGCGCAGGCGTATCTTTGAGCCACCACATGAGACGATCCGAAACGAACCGGATTCCACACCTTACGCCTTTCAACTATTTAAGGATCGCCCTACACGGAGTTCACCTCAGATTGGGCCATCAATCACAACTTACCATAAAGTACCGAAAAATACACAGTGATGCGCTAACCACGCTCAGCCGGCAGACCTCGTCTGCTATGGCGTCCTCCGTCTGCGCATGCGCGACCCCTCCCCCTACCGCACCACTTCACCCCCTCGCGGCGTTGCCGGATGGACGCCGTCCTTAGCCTGGAACGGTCTATTCCTGTTCAAGGGAACTATCCCCCATCAGAAGGGTGTCCCCGCTGCTGCTTATGTTGTTGTTGCTGCTGCTAGTGCTGCTGCTAGTGCTGCTGCTGTTAGAGCTGCTGCTGCTGTTGCTATCGCTGCAGTACTCCAAAATGAGATCCGTTGTTGGTGTTGCCTCAGCAAAGCGGCGAGCAGGACTGACTCAGCGCTCCGCCTGGCGCGGCAGCGAGCCGGCCGGCGCGACTTCCCCTCCCCTTACCGCCTCCCCGCGCGCCCTGGCTACGTGCCGCTCCGCCCCCCGCTTCACCCCGAAGGACTCTGTTGCCGCGGTGGGCCGCTGCCCTCCCCGCGCACCCCGCGCGCAGAGGTGGCAACAACGCATTGGAACGAGTCGCTGCGCTAGGGCAGAGCCGGAGTTCGGAGACGACTAGAGCGATAGGCAACCCACCCAACACGAGCGCGTTTGGGGTTGACGTGCAGCCGGCGCACTGTGCCCGCTGGCACTGGACCTCAGCCAGTAGTAATTATTTTCGGAAAATAACCGATGGAGGGCGCCTCGGCTGGCGCTACGCACCTATAAGTCCCGAGTGGCGAACCGGGTCGTGTCATTACTTTGGTTCGTCTCGTAGATGTCCCATCACTGCTGACTGTGGCTCTCCTCCTCTGTCCGCACCATGGCTTACGCTTTCGCTGATATGCAGATGCTGAGGGATGCAGACGGGGAGTGCGTGATCAAGGAGTTTAGCGTGTACGATTCACGATGGGATATCAGTTGGGGCTCGGTCATCTTCGCACCGCCCTACGCTGAAATTATTCTGTCACCACCAGTGGCGCCAAGACGATTTTCGCCAGGTGAAGCAAGCTGGCGGTTCACCCACCCATTTATTCCAATTACACCCGGTTATTATTGGCTGAGCAATCTAATTTAATCTTAAAAAATTAAATCCAATTTAATCTAATTAGCGAAGCCACACTGACACTTCCGGCGCATACTGATGGGAGCGACAACTTTTCTGGATTGCGCTGACGATGTTGCCAACCTCAACCAAATGAAACTAAATTTTGTCGTGAGGAATTTAGACTGTATGTGATTTTCATTTATTTTCTTTTTGATTATTCTTTACTATTAATTAAGTCGTATTGAATTTAAGCAGTCAATTCAAACTTATTCGAATGATTCTCGATCTTGTGTTTTGTCGTAATAGTGTTGGCTGCCTGTGTAATTTGAGATTAGAGTCGCGGGCTAACTGTAGGAGGAGGCGTCTGCTGGAAACGTTTAGAACGGTGATGAAGATGAAGGAAATATGACACGTCGGTGTTATGTGTGTCGTAAAGAAGATGGTCAGGTTGATCATATGTATAAGTGAGTGTTATGTATCAGTGAGTGTACTGTTATCGAATGAATCAGTAGTAAATTGGTTTATTTATTATTGTTGTTGGATTGAAGTTAGTATTTGACGTCACGTAATATTTTTTAGGTTACCGAAACAGCCGGATACGAGAGAGAAGTGGATTTAATGGATTTGTATTAATCTTAAAATTCCTAAGTCGGCTGTATCGCCTTATGTTCTTGTTTGCTCAGACCATTTTAACTCTGCTGACATAATGAAGAGAAAACTGAAACTTGGTTCTGTGCCTGAACGGTTTCTTCAACCAATTAATAATAATATTGTACGTGATTGTATTGATCTATTTGTGACTGTACTCATGTTTTGTTTTGTAATTGGTTATTTTATTTGTATGTGATTTATGTTTGTGTAGGTTATGGCAGGTTCATTGGAGCCACAATCAATTAATCAATTAATTGAAATGCCGGCAGTTGGTAATGTGGCTAATGAAGAGTTTCGTACTGAATCGGATCATGGCAATGAGGTTTTGATTCATCTGGGACCTGGGAGTAATTCTGAGGTTAACAAAGTAAGTTGTGTGCTGTGCGTATGTGTTGGCAGGTTTACAATTGTGGCATTTTAAACTGTTTTGTAGTATTTATGTGTAATTTATGTACTAAGATGTAGTTTAATTTTTTTGTAGTGTCATGCAGTTTGTAAGGAAGAAGTACGAATGGAGGTTGTGACTGCTGATTGTAATGGTGTGTTTAGAGATGGTGTCACTGATCTGATTGGTTCACCGAAGAGTGGAGTGGTGAGTTTTGCTGGTTTTACTGTGTTTTATTGTTTTTAGATCATATTTTTTTATGGCTGTCTATTTAATTGCAGTGTTATGCAGTAAATATTGATGTTTTGTCAGTGGAAGATAAGAATGATGGTTGTAGTGAAATGCCTGGTGTTGTTTTTACTGACCCTTTTGTATTGTCAGATAGTGGAATGGTGAGTAATATTCATTTAAATGTTAATTTCATTATTTTTATTTAATTGTACAGTGGTTTGTTTTGTGAATATTGTTTCAGTGCTTTCCTGTAATTAATGATGATTTGATAATGGAAACGGGAAGTGCACTTGGTAACGATTTGATGAGTGATGTTGAGCTTGTTTCGAATTCAAAGAACCAAATGGTGAGATTGGTTTAGGGGTGTTTTAGGGGTGGGTGTGGCATGTGTGATCTAATTGTTTGTTTTATTTTTGTAGAGGTGTGGAGTAAATTGTGATGATGAGCCAAAGGAAGTTGTGATTGAAATGGTAACTGATTCACTATACTCTAACATTATTAATAGTAATTGTAATCAGGTAAGCTTAAGTGATGCTGATGTGGAGAAGAGTAATGAAGTTGTTGGTGTGATGTCAATTGCAAATGTAGGTATTAGCATGTTTCATGATTCTATTTTGTACTTTAGTTAAGAGTGCTGTGGGTTAATATTGTTTATTTCAAATTTAGGAACCTATGGCAAAGAAAATTACTGTACGGAAATGTTGTGTTGAAGGATGTGGTGGTAATAATATCACTCATAGAATGTTTCGTTTTCCTTGTGTAATGAAACGTGTTAATAATGAGTTTACTGTCGACGATAATGAAGTTAAAAGGTAATCTTTTCAATTTAATTTGCTGTTAGTAATGTAATTTGGAATGTGAGGTTCAATGTAATTATTTGTGTTTAGGTGTCGTAGTTGGATGGCTTTTTGCAATAATAGGAAATTGTACTCAAAAGATATCCGGAAATTGTACAAAACTTACCTAGTGTGTTCAGATCATTTTCCTGAAAATATGCTTTTGCCTGGTGGCAGAGGTTTGTTGAAGAAAACAGCTGTCCCTGTATTGAATGGTCCTTCTAATGTGTTGGAAAATACTGATTCATTTGGTTTGCCTGGCCCAAGTGGTGATGGTGAGTGGTAGTGGATTTATCTTATTATTGGATTGTTTGATGTATGTTAATATTTATTTAATTTCACAGGTAATCTTGGTAATATTGAAGGCTGTAGTAGTGATTATGATCTGGTTGCCGAAAATCCAGAGGTACAGAATAGTGTGTGTGATATTAATTGCGAATTGAGTAATTTGTCTGCTAAGTTTGAGGACAAGGTGAAATGTATGAAGGTAGAATTCTGTGATATATGCAAGGAAAAATATCTGTTTTATCCAAATATGAAGAAAGCGCATAGGATGAAGAGTACGTGCCAGAAGTTTTCTGATCGGAATAATATGGACCCAGGAGTTGTTCCTTCAGAGCTTATGGGTTTGACATTTGTGGAGCAATTATTAATTGCATTAATTCATCCTGTGTTGAGTGTTTTCAAATTGAAAGGATGTCAGTATGGATACAAAGGGAATGTTATTAATTTTTTGCAAGATGTGAAAAGTTTTGCAACAATGTTACCCTATAGAATTGAGGATTTGAATTCTGTATTGACTGTAACTTACAGAAATGGAACTGAGAAGAGTTGTGATTTTCAAGTGCGAGCCCTAAAAGTGCGTGATGCATTATTGTGGTTGCAAGTTAACAATGAGTATTATAAAGATATTGTGATATCAGAAGAAAATCTTGCAGAACTGCCTGATGATGGGAATGTATACGAGAGAGTGAACTCAATGGTTATTGATAATATTGGCAGTGACGAAATTGTTGATGTTGAAGTTAGTAGTGGTCAAATTGAAAATGAAGAGGAACCTGTCATGAATGTTGCTGCTTCTGGTGTGCCATTTTTACCTCTATACAATCAAGATCAATTAATTAACTCCTCATTACAGTGGCCTAATTTAGGTGTTGATCCTGTTTCTGAATTTGAGTCAGGTTTTATAGTTAGAGCTTTTCCGTGTTTGTTTCCATATGGAAAATGTGATTTGTATGATGTTAGGGAAAAGAAAGTTCACATGTTTGAATATTTCAAACATTTATTTTCATATGAAGATGGTAGATTTGGTAAACATCCAACATTTAGATTTTTTGCTTTTAATATGTGGTTGAGGCACACTGCTATAAAGGCTGGTAAAGTGTTTGTTGACAAGGATTCAAACTTGAAAAATATGAATGTAGAAGAATTGAAGGCTTATTTGGATCAGAATGTGAGTGCTCGGAGGAAAATAATGTTTATGGGTTCAAATCTGAAAGGATCAAAGTCATATTGGAAAAGTAGATGTGGTGAATTGAGGGATATGGTGGAGCAAATAGGATTGCCTACTGTGTTTCTTACCATGAGTGCCGCTGATTTATACTGGCCAGATTTATATAGAATTTTGACTGGAAAGGATATTAATGATATATCCATGAGAGAAAGGAGATTATTAATTCAGGAGAATCCTATTATTGTTGATCTGTTTTTTGACTATAGGTTGCAAATCTATATTCAGGAGGTAATATTATTGATTGTTGTTTTTAGTGTATTTTCTGTTGTTTAAAGAGTAATAGTAATATTTTCTGTTGTAGGTTTTAGAACCAAAGTATAAGGTGATTGACTATTGGTATCGTATTGAATATCAACACAGGTAATTTTTGTGATTTAGTTGAAATTTGTTTATATATGTGGTTTGTAATTTTGATGTACTTATTTGCAACAGGGGTAGTCCTCATGTGCATGGTTTGTTTTGGTTTGAACATGCTCCAAAGAATGTCGAAGAATTGTTGAATGGTACTGAAGAAGAAAAGTTGATAGTAAAGACATATTTTGAGGGATTGATTAGTGCTGTTATCCCCAATCCGAATGTTGAAATGGCGTTCAGACATCCATGTGAAGTTCGGTTTGGGGAAGTGGAAGATGCTGAAACTGATATCAGCCAGTTATTATTGAAAGTGCAGAGACATACGAAATGCAGTCCTGGTTACTGTTTACGGCTGAATAAGCAGAGGGAGACAGTGTGTCGTTTTCATTTTCCATTTGATATAAATGAAGCAGCAGAATTAAAATTAAATGATAAGTCAGGCAATTATGAATTTATTCCTGAAAGGAATGATCCATTGTTGAATAAGCACAATCCATTCATTATATCTACGTGGCGAGCCAATATAGACCTTTCGCCAGTTCTTTATAAATCTGCTGTTATTGAATATATAACGAAGTATGTGTCCAAAGCTGAAGTCAGTTCTAATACATTAATGGATATTTGTGAACAAGTTTGTAAATCTGTAAGTGGTGGTGATCCTGCTCGACGTGCTATTCAGAGAATATTAATCAAGAATTGTGTTGAGAGGGATGTGAGTGCTCAGGAAGTTTCTCACATAATGATGGGTGCTCCATTATATAGTGCTGGTAATCGCAATTTTGTTGTGGTTCATACTGATGAACAGAAGTGGACTGTACTAAATGTTAATAATCATGGGAATAGTGAAGTGAACCAATGTCAACCTGAGAACAGTTCATCTGTTATTGAAAAGTATGGTAAAAGACCTATTGAATTGGATGATTTGTCATTGTGGAATGCTGTTAAGTTTTACAATCTGAAGAATTGGAAGAAAAGCAAGAAGAAGCCGAACATTGTGAGAGTATTTCCTCGCCTGAGAATTAATGGTGATGATAGTGAAAAGTATTACAGACAACAAGTTGTGCTGCATGTTCCTTGGTCGAATGAGAAACCCATTAACAAAGGTGATGATGAAACCTGGCAGTCACTTTATGAAAGGAATCGTGTTCTAAATTCTGAACAAGTGGTTGATTTAACTGATCAGGGAACTGGCGTAGTTGAAGATAATGAGGGTGGTGACAATGATGAAGATGTTAATCCTGATGTTGTTTCAAATGAAGATTGGATGATTGCTCAAAGACTTTGTTCCAATCAAATACCTGGTGATGTGAATCCTGGTATGCGTGAGGTTGATATAAATCATAATTGGCATGCTAATTCACATGTGTATGATATGTTTGGTGACTTTAAATATTTGGAGAAGTTTCTTGATAATGAGAAGAAGAATTATGAAGAAACTGAAAATATTGTGGAAGATTTGCCTGATATTACTTTTTCAAATGAGCAAATATTAGTTAAAAATGTAATGGAGAGACAAATAGAATCTTTGAAAAATGGCATTAATGATGATTCTATACCTAAAAAAGTTTTGGTGCAAGGAAAAGCTGGTGAGTTGTATTGTTTGTTTTTGTGTTTTGTGAAGGTGGTTGTGGTCATGTCAATTTGTGATTGGCGTTTATTAATTTGAATCTAATTCTTATTGTGTTTATATTGTAGTATTTAAAGTGAGTTGGAATTGTTTTAGTTGTTGTGTATAAAATTGATTAATTTGTATGTAATGAAAGTGAACCAAACAAAACTGAACAAAACGAAACTGAGTGCAAACTGAAACGAACATAGGTAATTAATTGAATTGTAATTGTTGACTAAATACGTCTGGGCAAGTGTTATTTTGTGTAGAGTAGAATGTAAATATTTTTTTTTTTTTTTTTCAGGAACTGGTAAAAGTTTGTTGATTAGGTATCTTGTCAACAATGCAACAAGAGAATTTGGTCAAGGTTCTGTCTTGCTTTTGGGGCCTACTGGTGTAGCAGCTGTTAATGTTGGTGGTGCAACGATTCATTCAGCACTATCGATAAATGCAAAAGGCAACAGCATTCAAGAGCTTACTGGAGAAAGTGCTCGTAAATTTTGTGATATTATTGGGAAAGTTAAATTTGTCATTATTGATGAATATTCATTCATTTCTTGTTCTCTCTTGGGTGATATTGATTTTCGATTAAGGCAGGGAACTGGGTTTCAGGAACCTTTTGGCAATTTAAATATTTATTTATTTGGTGACTATCGTCAGCTGCCTCCTGTCTTGAGTCGACCTTTGTATACAAGTGGTTCTTTATCTCCTGAAGCGTTACATGGTAAAAATTTGTTTAATTCATTTGAATGTTTGTTTGTATTAACACAGTGCCATAGACAAAAAGACCCAGCGTTTCAAGGTATTTTAGATCGGATTAGTATGGGTCTAGCCACATATGAAGACTATTGTGTTTTGAGTCAAAGATTTGAACGTAATTTAACTTTTAGTGAAGTGAAGAAATTTGATAAAGCCATTAGACTGTTTGCTACTAAGGAAGATGTTGCAGACCACAACAAGAAGACACTGAAGGAGTTAATAGATGATGCTGGAAATATTGTACCTGTAGCAATTATTCCTGCAAAACATAATGGTAATGGTGCTAAGGTAGCCTCAGAAGATAAAGCTAATGGATTACCAAATGAATTAATCATGGGTCATGGTGCTAGAATTATGTTGAAACGAAATTTATGGACCAAGAAAGGATTAGTTAATGGTACTATGGGAATTTTAGTTGATATACTGTATGATGAAGCTAATGAACCTCCATCTGGAATTCCTCGAATATTAATGTGTCAATTTGATAATTACAAAGGACCTGGTATTGGCCCTAATAATTTAGTACCTATTGTTCCAGTTGTGAGTTCTTGGAAATCTAGTCAAGGGTCGTGTAGTCGACAACAATTTCCTGTTGTATTAAGTTATGCTTGCACAATTCATAAAAGTCAAGGTTTGAGTCTTGATCAAGTGAGTATTAATTTAAGTGTTATATTTATAGTGAATTAAATTGTTGGTTTTGTGAACATTATTTAGTAATATTGTCTAATGTGTTTTTTTCTGGTTGTAGGCTGTCATTAATATTGGCAAACGTGAATTTTCTTTAGGATTAACTTATGTTGCGTTGTCAAGAGTTCGTAGTTTTGATGGAGTGTTATTGAAATATTTTAGTTTTGAACGCTTGGAGTCATTGAAGAAGAAGCGTGAACTGTCAGATAGGAGAGCATTTGAAGAGTTGCTCAATAGACATTAAGCTGTTGGTTGTGTTATTAAAGTTGTGGCACTTACATAAGACTGATTTTATTTTTGTACAAGTGTTAATTTTGAAGGTAATAACTTGCCAAGTTGCATTATAATTAATTGTTGAATATGTTGAATTTTTTTGTATGGGATAGAAATGTGTCAGTATTATAACCCAAAGTAAATTTGATTTATTAAATATTAAGTAGTCTGGACAAGTTTTGACTACAAATGTCAATTAAAGTGCATATTATGTCGAACTGTGTGTTTTCTTTTTTATTTGGAGGTGACTGAAAAACATTTTGATCAATGTACACTGTATGTTTACACGGTGGAGAAAATGCTAATGAATAGGTATTTTATTAAAAAGTTGTGCTAGGGAGAATTGATAATTATGGTACTCACTGAACCACGACTTTTGGATCATTTTGGTAATTGGAAGATTCTCGTTTACATTTTTGTAATTATTTTGTAACGAATCAGAAACGGAAGACGAAAAGTTGGATGTTTTCTAATAACTTATTGTGTCGTGAAGAATAGCCCGTAGGGCCGGAGCTCAGCCCCAAAGTCGGGACTTTTACTAGTTGATTATCGACCCCCCCCCCCCCCCCCCCCCGTCCCTATTTCCTATTTTCGTTATTTTACCAGGACCATTTTCAGAGGCGGATCTAGCTTACAGCTGAGGAGGGGGCAAAACTTGCAGGTTACCTACTTTCAGGGGACGCTCAACACTCGACTGAAAATGTAATGCTGCAGATATCAGAGTTCTCATTGGAACTGAAACTTTTAAAATTGTTTTTTGAGAATCAGTGCGTACCGTGTAGACCTAAATCCATAAGCTGAATGGCAGGAAGAGGTAGTGCCGAGCGAAGCGAGGAAAATTTTTTTTGATTTTATGTTGTAGTAGGTGTCGTAATAGAGTAGGTCCTGTAGCAGTCGTTAAAAAAACTGCACGCTAAATCGGGTTAACAATATATGAAATTGATAAGATGAGAAACGAGCCGGACCGAAATAGTGTACCAAATGGGCCAGACTTTTATATATTAGCAAAACATCGCGAGCGGAGCGAGCGAAAAAAAAATTGCCTCATTTAGGAAACGCAAGCAGAAGCGAGGATTTTAAGGTATGAGCAGATTAGAACACCGTGCCTTTAAGAGTAAGAGTCAAAGAGCGCAGCGTGCTGGGCTGGTTCAGGTGTCACTGCCTGCTGCCCCCAGCCCCAGCCCCAACCTGGGCTGGGCGGCAAGGCACGGCACCGAGGCGAGGCTCAGGCGATGCGGCATGAGTATGAGTAAGTTTCTTGGCTGTTCGTTGTCCGTTGTTGCGCCCGTACCCGACGCGGACCTGCCGACGGCATACGGCATACTGAAAACCACCGCCCTATGCCTTGCCTATGCCTTGCCAATACTACTCGCCTTTCTTTCCCTTTTCTCTTTCATTTCTTTTCCTCCCTCCTCTTTTATCTTTCTCTCTTCTTGACTCTTTCTCTCCTCTCCCTTTCCCCTTCCTTTCTCTTTCCCTCCTTGCTTACACCCACCCATTTATCCTACTCGCACCCGGTTATTCACTTTTCAGGTGATGCACTTGCATCACCGTGGACCCCCTCTTGCACTCTTAGTCTCTTACGAAGATGCTCTCTTCGTAACGTACAAAGGATTTGAAATCTTTGTAATACGAACAAATTCTTTGTATTACGAAGACTTTTCGGTTTGTAATATGAAGCCTTGTTTGTATTACAAATGGCTTCGTGTTCGTATTATGAAGGGAATTAGTTTGTAATATGGCGGTTCCAAATCCTTTGTACGTTACAAACCGAGTTCTTCGTAATATGAAGACTGCTCTTTGTAAGGAATTAACAGTGTGGCGCCACTGCTTGACATCTACGGGGACTCTGCTGTCATACAACGATAAGGGCACAAGAATACTGCTCAAATACCACAAGTGGATCAGAAATTTCGTCAGAGCTGCTTGCCACATTTTGCCTTTTCTCTCATTTCGTTTTAACATTTTTAAAAACTCTAGATCATTATTAGGGGCCATAACTGCACTAGAACACTCATACCAAAATCGGATGTACGCGGCAGTGATAAATGTGCATACCTCCTCAATACCTTTCTTCTCAATTTGCGTCGGGGCGGTGAACTGCTTTTGGAATAAAAACATCTTGAATGCATATATTGCCCGCGCCATCCAGCGGGTCTTGTTGACGGCCCCAGGCTTGCGGAACAAAATTCCTCCGTTTGGTATTCCCCCTAAAAATATGACGGTCAGCTGCAGAAGTTCTTTGTAGTCATCGCGGGGCTGGAATTTCTGTGGAAAACAATTATATGTTACTCAAAACTTATATGACTTTAAACTTATTTCCATTAAAATCTATGCTCTGTCGCGTCCATCATTGCATACCTGTAATTGGTTATTACAGAAGACAATTATGTTGTCAACATCACCAGGAAAGCGCCGGATGGCCGCTCTACTGAGCACATCATATTTACCTTGAAAAAAAATTATTTTTATATAAAAAGGCGCGTTTGTTTAATTTGTGAATTATAAGTTTGTTCTACTTGCCTGTATCGATATCTTTCCAAGCGTCAGTGGCGCCAAGACGATTTTCGCCAGGTGATGCAAGCCGGCGGTACACCCACCCATTTATTCCATTTACACCCGGTTATTATTGATTATCGACCAATCCCTATTTCGTATTTTCGTTATTTTACCAGGACCATTTTCAGAGGCGGATCTAGCTTACAGCTGAGGAGGGGGCAAAACGTGCAGGTTGCCTACTTTCAGGGGACGCTCAACACTCGACTGAAAATGTAATGCTGCAGATATTAGAGTTCTCATTGGAACTGAAACTTTTAAAATTGTTTTTTAAGAATCAGTGCGTACCGTGTAGACCTAAATCCATAAGCTGAATGGCAGGAAGAGGTAGTGCCGAGCGAAGCGAGGAAAATTTTTTTGATTTTATGTTGTAGTAGGTGTGGTAATAGAGTAGGTCCTGTAGCAATCGTTCAAAAACTGCACGCTAAATCGGGTTAACAATATATGAAATTGCACTGTAAACTGGTTGGCGTCGAAAGCGTTCATGAAAAACGCCGAATATTGGCATCGTTCGACGCCAGATATTGACGTTTTTCGGCTCAAAACGCCAAAATTTGGCGTCAAACGACGCCAGTGCTTGGCGTTTTTCATGAACGCCAGAAATTTGGCGTCTTTCGACGCCAACCAGTTTACAGTGTGATAAGATGAGAAACGGGCCGGACCGAAATAGTGTACCAAATGGGCCAGACTTTCATATCATTAGCAAAACATCGCGAGCGGAGCGAGCGAAAAAAAATTGCCTCATTTAGGAAACGCAAGCAGAAGCGAGGATTTTAAGGTATGTGCACTCTTAGTCTCTTACGAAGATGCTCTCTTCGTAACGTACAAAGGATTTGAAATCTTTGTAATACGAACAAATTCTTTGTATTACGAAGACTTTTCGGTTTGTAATATGAAGCCTTGTTTGTATTACAAATGGCTTCGTGTTCGTATTATGAAGGGAATTAGTTTGTAATATGGCGGTTCCAAATCCTTTGTACGTTACAAACCGAGTTCCAATCTCAAAGTCTGGGTGTGCTGCTGACGAGCGCGATTGTGTTGTCGGCACTCTTAAAATCTTACGAACGTCGACGTTCATATTATGAATCTTTGGTTCATATTACGAACAATTGTTGCGCTGTCATAATACAAACAAAATTTGTTTGTATTACGAATCTTTTTGTTTGTAATACAAACGAATTTTTTCGTATTATGAACAACCTATGGGATCAGTATGTTACAATGAAACTGATAGCACATTTGTACTATACTGATCCTAAAATTCGTTCATAATACGAACAAAAATGTTTGTATTACAATCAAAAAGATTCGTAATACAAACAAATTTTGTTTGTATTATGACAGCGCAGCAATTGTTCGTAATATGAACTAAAGATTCATAATATGAACGTCGACGTTCGTAATACAAACACAATTTGTTCGTAAGATTTTTAGAGTGGGGGCGATCCGCGAGTGGGACCTGACAGATTCTGTTGTGGCTATGTGTTTTGACACAACGTCGACAAACTCCGGAAGGACTGGCGGTGTATGCGTTCTTGTGGAACAGGCGCTGCAAAGGGAATTACTTCACCTTGCATGCCGACACCACGTTTTAGAGTTGGTGCTCGGTGCTGCGTTTGAGGAAGGTCTCGGCCACAGCAACAATCCGGATATCCATCCGTTCTTCCTCAAATTCAAGGACGCTTGGCAGTGGTGCCAAGAGGGGGTCCACGGTGATGCAAGTGCATCACCTGAAAAGTGAATAACCGGGTGCGAGTAGGATAAATGGGTGGGTGTAAGCAAGGAGGGAAAGAGAAAGGACGGGGAAAGGGAGAGGAGAGAAAGAGTCAAGAAGAGAGAAAGATAAAAGAGGAGGGAGGAAAAGAAAGGAAAGAGAAAAGGGAAAGAAAGGCGAGTAGTATTGGCAAGGCATAGGCAAGGCATAGGGCGGTGGTTGTCAGTATGCCGTATGCCGTCGGCAGGTCGGCGTCGGGTACGGGCGCAACAACGGACAATGAACAGCCAAGAAACTTACTCATACTCATGCCGCATCGCCTGAGCCTCGCCTTGGTGCCGTGCCTTGCTGCCAAGCCCAGGTTGGGGCTGGGGCTGGGGGCAGCAGGCAGTGACACCTGAACCAGCCCAGCACGCTGCGCTCTTTGACTCTTACTCTTAAAGGCACGGTGTTCTAATCTGCACACTGTTAATTCCTTACAAAGAGCAGTCTTCATATTACGAAGAACTCGGTTTGTAACGTACAAAGGATTTGGAACCGCCATATTACAAACTAATTCCCTTCATAATACGAACACGAAGCCATTTGTAATACAAACAAGGCTTCATATTACAAACCGAAAAGTCTTCGTAATACAAAGAATTTGTTCGTATTACAAAGATTTCAAATCCTTTGTACGTTACGAAGAGAGCATCTTCGTAAGAGACTAAGAGTGCACATACCTTAAAATCCTCGCTTCTGCTTGCGTTTCCTAAATGAGGCAATTTTTTTTCGCTCGCTCCGCTCGCGATGTTTTGCTAATGATATGAAAGTCTGGCCCATTTGGTACACTATTTCGGTCCGGCCCGTTTCTCATCTTATCACACTGTAAACTGGTTGGCGTCGAAAGACGCCAAATTTCTGGCGTTCATGAAAAACGCCAAGCACTGGCGTCGTTTGACGCCAAATTTTGGCGTTTTGAGCCGAAAAACGTCAATATCTGGCGTCGAACGATGCCAATATTCGGCGTTTTTCATGAACGCTTTCGACGCCAACCAGTTTACAGTGCAATTTCATATATTGTTAACCCGATTTAGCGTGCAGTTTTTGAACGATTGCTACAGGACCTACTCTATTACCACACCTACTACAACATAAAATCAAAAAAATTTTCCTCGCTTCGCTCGGCACTACCTCTTCCTGCCATTCAGCTTATGGATTTAGGTCTACACGGTACGCACTGATTCTTAAAAAACAATTTTAAAAGTTTCAGTTCCAATGAGAACTCTAATATCTGCAGCATAACATTTTCAGTCGAGTGTTGAGCGTCCCCTGAAAGTAGGCAACCTGCACGTTTTGCCCCCTCCTCAGCTGTAAGCTAGATCCGCCTCTGAAAATGGTCCTGGTAAAATAACGAAAATACGAAATAGGGATTGGGGTCGATAATCAATAATAACCGGGTGTAAATGGAATAAATGGGTGGGTGTACCGCCGGCTTGCATCACCTGGCGAAAATCGTCTTGGCGCCACTGACCCGAGGCAAAACTCACGTACTTCTGGACCCCTCGGAAAGACTCACGTACTTTCTTCGTTATAAGATAGGAACTACGTGAGTCTTTCCGAGGGGTCCAGAAGTACGTGAGTTTTGCCTCGGGTCCCACAACTACGTTAGTCTTGCCTCGGGCCCCAGAACTACGTGTGTCTTCCTTGTATCTATCGATTTGACATTCTAAACATAAAAGCTCCCCGCAGTTAACGTCGATTTCCGGCTCGGAACGCCCGAAATCGCGAGTTTTTCTAAGGCCCGGTATGAGAAACTTTGACCGCGTTGCGCCACCTCTAAATATTATCCGAATTCGTTCCGATTTTAACCACTTCATTTTTTTAGGCCCCCCATAGGGGGGCCTTCTTCATTTCGCCAGAAAGTTTTTTTATTTTTCTCAACAATGGATTCTCATGAGCACAGACAATTCTACCGAAGACATTCTAATAAAATTATCATGAAAAATAAATCAAAAAATTAGGAAATTTTGAAGCTAGGTCTGATCCTCAACTGTCTTACCAGATCTGAATAATTTCCATTTCAATGCGCAGAATGTGTAGCTAGGCAACAATACCCTCGCCGCCTGGGCGGAGCTAGCAGCAGCGGTCATACACCCCGCTTCATATATACAGTATTATTTTGGTTCGCTCATTTCTAAACTCAAAGCTTTGGAAAGCATTTACTTTAATCAATGACCTAAGCACGACCTTGTGTCTATTTTTCTGAAGTCTAAAATTTTCTCAATAAATTAAAGGTGAGTTTTGGGAGTTTGATAATACTCCATGAGTGCGATTTAAGGCATAATGTAAAAGTATCTCCTGTGTTTATTGCAAGTTCTCAATACTCTTGATAGTTCTCACGTTAGTTCTTTCTCATTTTGTGACAAGTTTTAAAACCTAGGGGGCCGTTTAACGCGTTAGCGTTAGAATTTTTTGATATTCGAACGGAATGGCGAGTGCTCCCACTCTCCAACTTAAACATGCGGAAAAAAAAATCACCCTAGCGCCACGGGCGGCCAAACTATTGAAAATCGCAAACGATTTTTTTTAACGTTGCGCGATGTCGCACTTTCACGGGGCTGCGACTTTTGCTGTATGCTGGGAACAATTCCTCTAAGGCGGCAGCAGTCGAGGTTCATGTCGGACAACACCTGGTAAAAAGTTGAGAATTGTTCCCAGCATACAGCGGGCGCTACGGGCGGCCAAACTATTGAAAACCGCAAACGGATTTTTTACCGTAGCGCGATGTCGCACTTTCACGGGGCTGCGACTTTTGCTGTATGCTGGGAACAATTCCTCCGAGCCGGCAGCAGTCGGGGCTCATGTCTGACAACACCTGGTAAAAAGTTGAGAATTGTTTCCAGCATACAGCGGGCGCCACGGGCGGCCAAACTATTGATAATCGCAAACGATTTTTTTTTTACCGTAGCGCGATGTCGCACTTTCACGGGGCTGCAACTTTTGCTGTATGCTGGGAACAATTCCTCTAAGCCGGCAGAAGTCGAGGTTCATGTCGGACAACACCTGGTAAAAAGTTGAGAATTGTTCCCAGCATACAGCGGGCGCTACGGGCGGCCAAACTATTGAAAACCGCAAACGGATTTTTTACCGTAGCGCGATGTCGCACTTTCACGGGGCTGCGACTTTTGCTGTATGCTGGGAACAATTCCTCCGAGCCGGCAGCAGTCGGGGCTCATGTCTGACAACACCTGGTAAAAAGTTGAAAATGTTCCCAGCATACAGTGGGCGCCATGGGTGGCCAAACTATTGAAAATCGCAAACGAATTTTTTACCGTAGCGCGATGTCGCACTTTCACGGGGCTGCAACTTTTGCTGTATGCTGGGAACAATTCGCCCGAGCCGGCAGCAGTCGGGGTTCATGTCGGACAACACCTGGTAAAAAGTTAAGAATTGCTGGCAGCATACAGCGGGCGCCACAGGCGGCCAAACTATTGGAAATCGCATAATAAATTTTTGCAAATTTTTACAAGTATTGGACTAAAACTTGGTTATTTTGCCGACACTCTAAAAAGGCGTTCTTTGACCAGCTGATCATTTCTAGATGGTCATGAGATTAATTGTTGTCAGTGCTTTCAACAAGTTTCCGTAAATTTAACAAGTTTTCCAAAAAAAAAAAAAAAAAAAAAAAAAAAAAAATCAGAAAACCTCAAAAAAACGTGTTTTATGAGTCGCTGATCATTTTTGGCAAAAAATCAAATTTTCGGTGAAAAAAAAAAAAAGTTGGCCAACAAAAAAGTTGGCCAACTTTAGGCCGGTCATGATACAAGAGCAAGAATCCTCAGATTAAAAAATAAATAAAAAAAGAACAGCATCAGAACAGCTGTGTACATCAGAACACTAGAACCACACTAGATTTGATATAGTGGATGTATTCCTAAACATAAACCAGACAGAATCACACATGCAGCGGGGCGCCTCGTGTCTTACTGAGGGCCTCCCATGCGGCAGGACTGAACGGAATTTAAACAAAATTGAAACCCAAACAGGGTTAAAGCACACATGCAGCGGGGCGCCTCGTGTCTTACTGAGGGCCTCCACCGCATGCGGCAGGACTGAACGGAATTTAAACTAGGAGTACGTGCGGCAGGCACGTAGTTGCTCAGCGAATTAAGAGTTAAGAGAAATATACCCAACCCAACCGCCGTTTTGGTCGGCAACCCACAAGTCAGTCAGTCAATTACGGAGGGATAGAGGGGAGAGGGGGAGGAGAGGGACATCCTCCTCGCGCGCTGCAATTCAAGCAACGGCATTTGCTGGCCGGCTCCCGCCCTGCAGGCAGGCGCTGGCCAGGTAGCGCCGAAATTCGAGTATGGAGCCCCCCCCCCCCCCCTTCCATTTTACCCCCACCCATCTGAGATCAGGGTTAAGTATCATTTACATGTTTAGAAAGAACACACCTGCATCACATGCTGACAGCCCCAACCCCACCCCACCTCTCATTCTCTATCCTTCTGAATTAATTTTGCCCTCAAACCAACTCACATGAATCCATGGTAAGCCAGAAATGGGTCACTTAGAAGAGGCCAGTAACTTTACATTAAATCAAGACATTCACAAAGACTACGGACCTTTGAATGATGAGGCGTATCTATTTTGAAATAAATATCAGATATTAAGGATAGAATTAAACAATTGAGCCATTTCAATAGATATATGGCTGTGTATTAGTAATAAGTATGTACTTCAATATATTAGAAAGACTGTTTTAAACCATTTAAACTAAACACTCCTGGCACAACTAATACATTACAAGTACTGTCTCTGACGATGACGAAGCAACTTCATTTACAGTTCTCAAGCAAAGTTGAAGTACTTAAGTTCAAATGATTATTTTATTATGTTGAAAAGTTCCTAATTTTAATCTGTTTGTGTTCAAATGATCTCAGACTTAGTCATGTTGCTGTGTTTAAATTTTATGTTAATACTTGTTATTTGTCTAGAACTTAGTGCTAGTGAATTTATGGTGATGTTTATGCTTGTTTCAAAATATATTTGCCATAACTTAGTTCTTCACATTTTGTGCTGATACTACGAATTTTTCAGAACTTGTGATTTTGTGTTGATGTTCAAGTTAATTTCAAAATATATTTATTAGATGTAAATGCTTGTGATTTTGTGGTAACATTAAGCTTGTTGGGAAGTAGATTCATACTTTATTGAACTGTTAACACTTGTGATGGGAAAATATTGTCAAAAAATACTGAATTAATTCCCATCTATGCGTTCTTTGTGTATAATTCATACCCCAGTTTTTCAGTTGCATCAAAACTGTATGAGTGGATATGTACTCGCAATGGCATTGGCTGTAGGTTTCCTTGGTTTTAAGTTAGGGAATAAATTAATGAATAAAAATTTGAAGCATCATTAAGGAAAAGTTCATAGAAAAATAGAATGAAAGTAACTTCCATAACCAGCCCGTTATATTTGTGATCAAGGAAACCCTCTCAATTTGTCTTTGTTACCTGATCATAGTCTCTTTCCAAATAATTATATTCTGTTGAGATTTTTGTGTTTCTTTATTTATTAATATATTCCCTTATTTAAAGCATGGAAAACCTCCATTCGAGGGCACCTTTAACCCATCCCTATTTCAGCTCGAGTAGCCTTGAAATTACGAAAATTTGCAAAACAATTAACAATAAGCTTGTTGAAAACTTTCTTTTTCTCTCTCAAGTAGGAAGGAAGAATAGGTAAGAAAGTTGTTTGGTATTCATTTTGTTACATAACAAATCTCACTCTGTTTTTTTTTTTTAAATGTTTTCCAAAAAATCTTTTTTCATCTCCAAAGTAGCAAGAACAGAATGAGAACGTTCGAGACGTTTAACACAGAAGGGTTCTATAAGCAAATAATTCAATGATCTGACTCCTGAGAAGGCAACATATGAAAGGCCCAGTGAAAAATCTTGCTCTCCAATGTTGATTTTTGCCTGGAAAAGAATTGTGCATGTAACAGTAGTATTGTTTATTATGCAATGCATGTGCCAACACTCACCTTGTCTAGTGTCATTCCCTGAGATTTATGTATGCTGCATGCATTACACAATGTGATAGGGAACTGGTATCTTGTGCAATTAACTCCATTGTCATTTGTCCATGGCTTCAGAATATTTTTAATGGGGACAAGATTTGACCCAGGTATAAGACTTGGTCCATTGTAAGAGGGAAAATGACACAAAATAACTGATGGAGTGTCACTTTCAGGAGCAAAAAGTATATCGTGCACTGTTCCTATTGTACTGCAGTATCGGGTAAGGGAATGCCGAGCTCGATGTTGACACTAGGTCGCATGAGTGGAGAATGGCGAAGAGCTCGAAGCTCGCGCCACCTTTTATTTGGTGTTTGGCAAAACAAGAGGAAGAACAAAGGCGATCGTAAAACAAAAGTTTGGTCTGGGCCCTGGCCATGTGTATCAGAGGGTGTCGCTGCCAACAGTGGCTGCGACTCAGGGAATCGTCTGCTTGTTTACGTGTGACCTGGTTAGGTTATAATGATGATAATACTGCAGTACCATAACGCAACTTTTTGTCAATCCACAAATTGCATTTCAGCATTACTTTACATCATTAGCCCGATTGTCATCACAACTGTTATGAGATTTGGGCCCCATGGCACGGTCACCAGTAACAGATGATTGTAGGTCATCGTCGTGGACATTGGCATTTGCTCGATTGACTTCACAACTGTTATAAGATTTAGGCCCCAGGGCAGGGTCATCAGTAACAGATGATTGAAGGTCATCATCGTTGATATTGCCATTAGCCTGATTGCCATTACAACCTTTAAATTTTGGCCCCGTGGCACGGTCAGCACTATCAGAGGATTCCAGGCAATCGTCGTCCTCTTCCCCATCATCCTCTGGCAGATAAGTGGCCTGCAATACTAACAGAAGAATAGTATGTTAAGGTTGAGTTGTTCAAAAACAGTATCACAAATCTATGATCTATGTAGGGATGGATGCAACCCACATCTCCATAACAATCATCATCTTCATCTTGATCTTCATCTTTAATAGCAAGCTCACTTTCACAAAACCTTTCCACTAACAGCGAATGGTCGTGGAAAGCTATTTTTGAAGAAAAATTTGTTAGGGCACCAACTGCCACTGGATGAAGTACCTAAAAACAAAAATTATTGACACACTGTGCTCAAGCTTTCGCCATAAAAGTATTAAACATAACGATGAAGTGATAGTCTTACGTCTACAATGACAGAGTTAGTGCTTGGGTCGTGTGAAATTAATTTTATTGATTTACTCTCCTGATGTGAGCATATCTGGCTTTTAACTATAATTTTTTGCAAGGAGGACATAAATAAGCTCTGTGAGGAAAGAGATAAAGTACTAACAAGATAAAACCTAACCTAACACTGACGAAACTTCTGTTACCTCCAAGAATAGTTTAGGGACATTAGAAATTCTGACATGGGTCTCTGATCTGGCAAATAAAGATTTCACACATGATAGAGGGGTTGAAGCGCAGACTCCAGCTCCAGTTAAACGCTTGAATGCTTTCGCATCTGGCGTTCTAATTTTACACAGTTGCTTCACCACTGGCGAAGCAGTCGCTGAGTCTAGGGCAGGAACAAGTTTCAATGTAAGGAAAAACGATACGAAATATTGATAGTGAAACGTCTTCCATAAATGACCGGACAGAGAATATATCAGGAGGAGAGAGAATTAGCGTCATGAGTCATCACCATACTCATAAAGAAATGAAAACCACTAACCCGATTGCATCTGACATGCAGTAGCCTCCGAATCTTCTTGATTGTCTTCACTTGCCATTTCCATGCCTGTAATATGTTAATATTATTACTATTACTTTAAATGTAAAAATCTTGGCAAGTGATAACACCTTGGTCACAGAGTGAAGAGCAAGAAAATGCGCGCGAAACCGGAATCGTCGATGTTCTTTTGAGTGCGTAGAACAATATCACAGCCTTAGCGAAAGCCGGAGTGGTCGTTAATCGCTTAGCACGAATTCAAAAATTGAAATATAATCTCTAAACCCTCCTTATTCTAAAAAACAACTTGCAGGCCATTGTGTTTTGAAGCGGATATGCATTTGTTCGGGCGTTTTCAGCATTCTGCCATTCCTGCACGCACGCAAGCATGAAAGCGTAGCCTTAACTGGACAGCCCCTCCCTCTCTCATGCGGCCGCGCGCTCGCAGTCATCCTCCGGGGTCCCTGTCGCGGAGCCAATCTTACAAAAAGTTCTGTTTCAGGCCATGTGCAGGTGGACGTCGGTGAATGGGCTGACCGTGTATCTGAGGGAAGCAACCCAAGAGAGTCGGGAGGCGGAAAAATGGTTCGAATGTGCATGGCACTGCCAGTACCCCGAACTAATCCAACCCGCCTTCGACGAAATGCGCCGCTTAGCCGAGAGAAGACCCTTCTACGACATCATAGAGGGCTTCTTCGATTACGTTCAGTGGACGTGGCTGGATGGTAAATGCAGCTGTTTAGTAAAGTGAAGTCCTTCGTCGTGGTCATCCGTACTGACGTAACGTTTCCCTACTTGGTGTTTCAGACATTGGCTCGGAACAAATAAGTGTGTATAGGCGTGTGCAGTGCACAAATAATGATCTGGAAAATTATCACCGGACTCTCGTCGACACCCTTGGAAGACCACATGGAAGCGCTTGGGTGTGGATGGGTGCGTTGCCACTCTTAAGAGGGCGGAGTACATCGGCCTGCCGAGCCGCGCGGAGGCCTCTGTGGAGCGCCGAAAACGCAGTGCCGTTCTGTGTTCAACTCGTCATTATATCCAAACGGTTCGAGATATCGACACCAAACTTGGTATGTGAGCCAAGGAAGGTTCATTCTTTGTCCCGATGAACTTGAATAATTTTTTGAATTTTTTGTTGAAGCCGCTTTGCACTTTATAAAGCCTCATTTTCAGTCCACAAGAACTTTTGACTCAGGCCAAAATTCGAAAAAATCTCTTCTACAGATTGTAGATCCGTCCTTCACCTACCCGCACATATTTGTACGGTACCTGTGCATCGAAAGGTCGAGGCTCTAACCTGTTCCAGCGCGGAGGTCTGCACGGGCTTTTTGGACTCATTTCGCGGCATGGAGGAGCAGGTCTGGTATGCTGACCGTAGTCGTGCTATACCAGTAGGCTGATTCCGCACTCTGCTTTCGTCGCTCGCTCCTTGTTGCACTCATTGGGCACGGCCATAAGGAGCAAGAGAGAGAGGGAGCTACAAAACGGTGTTCGGAATCGCCTTGCAGCCTCCTCTGCCTCCCGCTCCTCGTCCCTCCCTAACACGTGTTGTCACGGTCGTTGTCTGGCTACGCGGTCCGGGTCCGGGTCCAGAGCGTCAGGCCTGCTGTGGGGCTCCCACCCCCACCCCCACCCCCAGCGGGCCGGGGTCCGCCAGGCCTCTGGCCTCTGCAGGGCGAGGAAGCCGAGCAGCGAGCTTGCCTATGTCTCTAGCCTCTTTTCAACTGCTACTATTTCAAATTAAGATAGAACTTCGGTTCAAATTCGTGATTGTGCGTAGTAAGCCTTGTATAAATGATCAAGCTATCAAGAAAATTGTAAAAGGGGTGCAAAATCACGAATTTTAGAGCGCAAGGTAAACAAAAGAGGCGGGGTCGCCATATAGTTGCCCAGACCCTCGGGTCTTGTTGGGGTGGGCAATGAATGAGCGAGCTTCTCTTATTTTCCGCAATCAACAGCAAAGTTCATATAATTTTTAAACAACAATCTAACATTATGTACGTTTCGTGTCGCCCCCTTTTCCTTCACCCTTTATTTTTAGGTACTTTGCCGAGAGAGATGGTTTTACCGTAGCCAAAGGGCATGATCCAAGAAGCAGGAGACCAAGAGGGAATGCCCACTGCTCACAAGGGTCCACAAAGCTTTTCACACTAACTGGCAATGTACTTTTTCGTACATGTGAAATGTACGCATATAAACGTGCGGATTTATGTAAAAAATCGTGCAGAATTATGTAAAATATTGTGCATAGATCTGCAGAATTTATTACATGTTGAAAAAATGCACAATAATAAACAGATTCATGTACAATATTCTACATAATTCTGCACGATTTTTTACATAAATCCGCATGTTTATATGCGTACATTTCACATGTACGCGAAAAAGTACATTACCAGTTAGCGTGTTGACACATTACCAACTTCCTGGTTCCGGTTGCCTGAGCGAGGTGGCTGGGAGAAGTCGGGGCGCGGAAGGGCGGACCCGCGCTGCTCTCTGCAGGCTGCTCGCTGTATGACAGTACAAGCAGGCTGATACATTCGTATCATCTGCTACATCACCGTGAAAAGTACTCGTGAGGGTTACGGGAGAATTTTCCATGATAAAAATTACAATTTAAAATTGTAAATTTACAAGCATTCACTATCGACTTGGATTGACGGACGAGCAAGAATGGGCTCTCGTAAATTTACGACATATTTTGTAAATAAAAATTACAAAAAAATGTTGTAAATTTACGAGGATATTTTTCACAGTGCATACGCCCCGTAATCCTAAGCACGAGTCTTCCCCATTTTACAGCTCCGACCCGGAACAGCAGAGCGATTTCGATGCGCTCACTCGTAGGCCCTTCCGTTGAGTGCGAGAGAGTCAGAGCCAGAGAGCCCTCGCACGCTCGGCAGACTCCTTCAGAGCGAGAGAGACAGAGCGTGCACCGGAATCACTCTGCAGGCCCGGGACTCGCAGAGGACGGCCGGGAGCTGCCCTCAGCCCCGCTCGCCCCCTCCACTCCTATCCTCCCCTCCTCGGCCCAGGCCAGCCTAGAGTCCTAGCCCAGCCCAGCCTAGACCAGCCTGGCCCGACAGAGCGACCTGCTGCAAAACAAAAGCCCGGGCGGGGCGAGGCGTCCTGACTCGTGAGACATGTGGTGGTGGGGGCGGCAGTATAGCTCGCCCGCAAGGCTGCATTTTCGACAGTCAGGGAAACAGCGTAAAGGCCCTTGCAGACCTCCGCGCTGGAACAGGTTAGAGCCTCGCCCTTTCGATGCACAGGTACCGTACAAATATGGGCGGGTAGGTGAAGGACGGATCTACAATCTGTAGAAGAGATTTTTCCGCTATTTTGCCTGAATAAAAAGTTCTTGTGAATGGAATATAAGGAAGCACAGGGCTTAAATGACATGTCCCAAAAAAATTTTGAACATGCATGTACAAAGAATGAACCTTCCTTGGCTCACATACGAAGTTTTGTGTCGAAATCTCGAACCGTTTGGCTGTAGTGACGAGCTGAACACAGAACGGCACTGCGTTTTCGGAGCTCCGCAGAGGCCTCCGCGCGGCTCGGCAGGCCGATGTACTCCGCCCTCTTAAGGCCGTAGGAGCAGGCACCCTCTGAGAGCCAAATTTGAGGTTCATTCGAGAGCACGGATCTCGAGAACTAGACGTCGCAGAACTCCCGGGTTTTGGGGGAATTGTAGATAAAGAGTCCGGCTAGTGCCTAACGCTGTTTCAAGTAACCTGGAGATTCCAGGCTCCCTCCTGGAATGCCTTGAACAAAGCCTTAGTTTGAATGCTTTTTGCGGGATGACCATACATTTCTCAAGAATGAGATTTATGTTAGGCACTAGATCCATCTTTCCTCTATCACAGTCTGCTGTCAGAAAAAATCTAGAAAATTTCGTACGTCTAAACCGTGCTCCCGAAGAGGGCATGTTTCGGCAGTTCCCTCATCATTAGAAAGAGACAGGAGACTCCGGAGCTCTCAATCTCTCTCGCACAGTAGGTAGAGGCCTGCCGGGCGGGTCTGGGCCGGCCGCCGGCCCGGGCCGGCCCAAGCCGGAGCGACGGTCTGGGTCGAGCCATTGTGGGCCCCGCTGTGCAATTAGTTCCGGATCCATCAACACTCTGCAGACGGTCAAATACAGTATTTGAGATTTAAATATACTGATTAAATATACTGAAAAATGATAACGTTATTTGACAGGCTCGGTTTCTTGCGATAAAAATGATACCCAATTTGAGGTAGGTCGCATACTTTCTAGGAAACAGGTAAATAACACCAAAAATCGCAGCTTATGATTTACTTCGTTTTTTCGCGAGCTCAAATCTCAAAAACCAGACATCGCAGCACTCTTGGAATTTTTGAAAAGCTTAGGTAAAGAGTCCTGCCCGTGCTTACGCATGTTCAATGTGACCCCGAGACTTCACGTTCCCTTGCTGAATGTTTTGGAAAAAGCCTTTCGCACGAGTCGTTTTGCAGCGGAGTAATCTTACGTGCCTTGTCGCACAGATACAATTTAGCATCGAGTGCCTCGCCTTATGACAATGACGTCAGTAAAAAACATGATATGAACGTCAACTTTTTTCTCTCTGAAACCGCCAGAAATGGATAATCATAGTGGTGCGTGTGAATTGATGCTCAGATCAAAATTTGGACATGATTTGAACCATTCCAAAAATTGTAGTTGTCCAAAGTCAGACTCTATTCATCTCCGCTACGCTACTCCACCACCAAATGGCCCCATTGAGTTCGGGTCTCTAGTCCTCGAGCCGGGCCACAGCCGGGCAGCCGGGCCCAGCCGGGCCTGCCCCGGCGAGGGTTGCTGGACCCAACCACAGGTAGGCGACCTATCCTTTCTTTCGTAAGCGTTCGCTGTACAGCCTCTCCCGGCGTTCGAAGAGCAGAACTGTCCACAGAATCGTTTTTTATAGATTTTCGCGGTTCCCATAAAAAAAAGAATGAAAGTTCTAGGACAATTTCCACGCTTTTTGGAGTTCACCTACGTTTCGACCAAACTGCCGGGCCAGCTCGCAGCTCGCTCTGCTCAGAGCGGCCTGGGCAGGCCTCGTCCCGGCCGTCGCCGACATTCCTATTATGCACTTCCAGACAATGCCTCCCCCGCACCCACCCGCACCCCGTAAAACACTCCTCGGACGCCACCGAGTCGATTAAAACGCAGCCATTCTCAGAGTAGCGAGCTGCTCCTACGGCCTTAATTTCACTTTGTTGTCAAGTATTTTATTTTACTTTACGGAGAATCGGGCTCTCTAACATTATAAATAACACTACACACTAAATGGCTAGGAACAATTTTGTACGTAGCCAACAGACAATTTTGTCCATGGGCTGGTTGTGTTTTTACGCGCATCTTCCAGGATGCAATTTTGTCTAAGAACAACGTACAAATTAGTACGTGTTCTGTCAAAGACATTTTTGCATCTAATAAGGGACAAATTTGTATGATTTGGACGTACAAATTTTCTGACTCTCTTCGAATATGATAGTCCACCCAATATGGACAATTTAGTAACGAGATTCTTGTACAAAAAAAAATTTTGATTAAATTAGCTATTGTGCCTATATCAGAGGACAAAATTGTGCAACTTTAAGGACAAATTTGTTTTTGTCGATACGGGTCGAAATAATAGGGCCTGATGGACCGTACTTATGAATTCCTTTGAATTCCCTCGCAGAACAACAATAACAGATACCGATACATTATTATTTTTCTATTTCCACACATCATTTTGTCACACACTTCTATTTATTCACAAGGACTATGCAATATGAATTACAACAGTCTCACTGTTGTATAATAATATGTCAAAATCATTAAAATACATTACCTCGTAATTTTGACACTTATTTCAAGTTCATCAATGTTCATTATACACTGCAGAAAATTACACTCAAACCCTCATAGTTATGACATTGTATTAGGTGTTTGGTTAGTAAACAAACTTTCAACAAAGACTGGACCACAGATTGCACTTTAAGATATGTAGAAAGATATAGTGTGTTTGCAGTATTAAAGGCTCTGCTGTCTTATGCAACAACTTACCTAGGAACCAGCTAGTTAATTTCATTATTCCACTGAGTTAGGCAGAGAGAAGAATACATTCTGAGCTCCTTACCTTAACCTCATCACACATATTTTTGCTAGGTGCTGTAACACATTCCCAACCGCACTACACTGCAGTCTTTCAAAGCAACTGAAGCAGAACAAGTAAGAGATCATAATCCTGAAGTAGCTTCAACTGACATCAAATTTTCGCACAAACATTTTTCATTTGAGAAAAGACAGGCTTAGAGGCCAGGCGAATAATACTACTGCCTGGCTACTGCAAATAACTTGTTTGTTTATAAAGCCTGCCGCCTGGCCTGGCCATAGTGCCAGTATCGTCTGCTGTCTGGCTCCTTTGTAGTCGCAGGAACCAGAGCCTGTTGTCGTGCGATATCAAGCCAAAATTCACTGGTGAAGAATCTCTAAAAGTTGTTTTCTACGTTACCAGAGATGTATGTGAAGGCACTTTGTTTTTTGTTCCGATGTGGGATCGACGATCCCGGATCGTAAGGCCTTTAAAGTAACAGTATTTTTAGTGAGTGTTTCGAGATAGCCCACAGAGGCCCGTCAGCTGTTTTAATTAAACGTAAACTTGTGTTTTTTCCTGTTACTTACTCTATCCCACAGTATTTTTCATTTTTTTGGTTTGCTCAGTTTCCACTGTGAACTAGTTTGCTGTCATGCTGTGGTTGTAGTCCAATAAGTTTTTTGCTTCCTTGATCATAACCTAACCTTTTTTGGATCATGGACTTCATGCTCAGATTAGACTGGTTGTTGCTTTTGGGAAATGACCATCCAAGATTAAGATTAAAAATGAAACATATTTCATAAAGACTAGATTCGGCACAAAATTTCAAGTGTGTATCTTTGTGTTACACACTTTGGAGTAGGTAATTGATAGTCCTTAGTATTACATACTATACTTGGAGTTTATCTCTACTAATTATTTGATCTGAAAATAGAGGAGCCTCAATTTTTTGTACTTTATGACAGGTGAGTCTATTTATATGGACAAATGTAATGCTCACTACATACTTACTCCAAATTTTCTTGCTTCTTTCCAGTAAATGCTAAAAGCCGCTCTTTGATTTCAAATCGTCCCAAATTCTAAAAGAGCGGATCTGAACTAATACTCTGGAGTGTATCGAGTTCAGGTTAATTGGTGGCCAAATTCCAAAGCACTGAAATCTTTTAATGCAAATGTGAAGTGCTTTTTTTTCTTCTGCTTTTATTCGCAAGGCATGATGGAATTTAAGTCTGGAGATACGTATTATATGAATTTTATATTTCCACCACATTTGACTCTTTGCTCGTACCTTTTTACAAAGTAAAGTGAATGTAGACTACATATCTTTGTTGGAACTGTAATCTTTTCAACTTTTTGACTTTAGATTATGAATGAACATTCACTGCTAGACTTTACCCCTTGCCTCAATAGCTTGGTATATTGTTTTCTTATTATGATAGCAAGGAAATCTCTATTTTCAGCAGCTCCTGTTTACAATACTTTTAGTGCTAAATAAACCTCAACCACTTACCTTAGACCAAAAACTTTCTCTTTCTCTGTTAAAAGATAAATAAACCTCAACCACTTACCTCACACCATGAACATTCAAAGACCTAACACAACATTATCTTTTGAATGCAAATGTATTTTAGCTCCAAAATCATGTTAGAGATTAGACTATTTTGTACCCCTTTCCGTCAGTTCAATGTCCAGAGTACTTTCTGATATTAGAAAACTTTGTATTACTTATGAATAGAGGAGGTCTTCAATAAAATTTTAGGGAATATAACATTACTTGTTGACTTGATTATACTCATCCCATTTTCATAACTTTAGTTCAAATTTTCTGTTTGTAGTCAAATGCTCATAAAAGATAGGACAAATGACGGAGTTGCCTAAACTTTTGATCGGTTAATGTGGGTGCCATCTGAGGGTAAATGCTATGTATTGATTAGGTTTTGAATACAACAATATCTTTACGTACTTTTGAAAGTAAAATAGATACAGTATCATTGCATAGTAGAAAAGTCATGGCTAGACAGTAAAATAAAACATTGCTCACAACACTGCGCACAACGTTTTCTATATTATTGTTCAGGACTCCATTTTTTTCATAGCATATCATGTCTGAAACTAGAAAACTTAGGTTTTAACTCTAAAACACAAGTCCAAAATAATACTTACATTTTAATTTTCACTTATTTGGTCATTTCCACCACCCCTTTCAGCAGGCATTTGAGACAACCTCAGTCTCCCTTATCAAAATAGTGTTGAGTTCGTGACAAAGCTGTCCACCTGGTGGTACCATCAAAGTGGTCGTCGGGGACCTGAAGAGGACGCCGATGACCACAAATTCCCTTTCGCTAGCAACATTTTACCAGGGTACGGCAACGCACTGGGGCCGAGCAGCTGGTTCCATCCTTTGACCACGGCCGAGTGGGGGTAGGGCGTACTTAAACTAAGATTTCTCCGCGAAGGATTGATCGTTCGGAACGATCGAGGTGTCAAAACACAGCGGTTTTCTTTGTAGATTCGATATTTAACATGTACGAGTGACAAGAAACAGCCGTTTGTCCGATCTCGACGGATTAAAATCATCCTGCACGCGGACTCGGGGCGCTGCGTCTCCGGTCGGCCGACTTCGTAGGAGAACGGGATTCTCGGCCTAGCCTCGCTACCGGGTGCCTGTCCACCACCTCGCGACTTTTGGAGGAATTAGACTGAGTGAAGCCGATGTTGACTTTCAATTGTTTGACAGTGAAGCCGATGCCGATAGTCAACTGTTGTGCACGTTCCTTTCACCGCGTTTAGGAGATGACCCCGCGGGCCCCGCGGAAGTGTGCCCCGCGAAGTGACATGTCGCGGATCGCGATGCCGCGAGTGCCCCGCGATGGGGGTGACTCGCGAGGACACTCGCGAAGCACCCTCGCGGGTGGGGTGACTCTCGCGAGGACATCGTGAAGTGACCACGAAGGACCGCGGGGTAGTTCACGAGAGTCACCCCACCCGCGAGGGTGCTTCGCGAGTGTCCTCGCGAGTCACCCCCATCGCGGGGCACTCGCGGCATCGCGATCCGCGACATGTCACTTCGCGGGGCACACTTCCGCGGGGCCCGCGGGGTCATCTCCTAAACGCGGTGAAAGGAACGTGCACAACAGTTGACTATCGGCATCGGCTTCACTGTCAAACAATTGAAAGTCAACATCGGCTTCACTCAGTCTAATTCCTCCAAAAGTCGCGAGGTGGTGGACAGGCACCCGGTAGCGAGGCTAGGCCGAGAATCCCGTTCTCCTACGAAGTCGGCCGACCGGAGACGCAGCGCCCCGAGTCCGCGTGCAGGATGATTTTAATCCGTCGCGATCGGACAAACGGCTGTTTCTTGTCACTCGTACATGTTAAATATCGAATCTACAAAGAAAACCGCTGTGTTTTGACACCTCGATCGTTCCGAACGATCAATCCTTCGCGGAGAAATCTTAGTTTAAGTACGCCCTACCCCCACTCGGCTGTGGTCAAATGGTGGAACCAGCTGCCCGGCCCTAGTGCGTTGCCGTACCCTGATTTTACTCCCCCCGACCCTGCCGACGCCGACCTGCCCGCCAGCTCTGCCCCAACGGGCACCGGGACCCCACCGACCAGTCAACTCTGCCCTCCACGGACCCCGGCGCCCTGCTTTCCACGTCTTATAATGACTTCTTTTGCGGCCCTGCCAACCTGGCAAACTGTCTCATTGATATGATACCCTCTGCTTCGCCATTCCTGCAAGTTGCATGCCCGTCATCTTGAATTATTTTACCCCTCACCCTCCTCCAAACATAAATATTTGTCAATTACTTGCGCTACTGGCGGACGACAGGTTTAAACTTGTCATTGGTTTAAATTGCAACTCTTCTTTGGACTTTTTTGTCCATTAATGAAGAGAAAATTAAATAAAATGAATGTTCGATTCTTTTGGACAAAATTGTACTGTTTCTTATGGACAAATTTTATTGCATCTAATTTTAGGGACAATTTTGTCTACTGAAAGATGCAAACACTTTGTACCTAATTCTAGGGACAAAAAATTGTCCTTTGCGATTTAGTGTGTATGTTCTTCTTACAGACAAGTACAGGGAACATGAGAAACACCATCACACTCGCCACGCCCAAGCTCAACGCGGTCATCACCCGGCTCGTCCAAAGAAAAGGAAGTATGTCCCACTGGACGATAGGGTGAAGAGTGCCACTAAGTGGCTGGACGAGAGGAGAATCACCCAACTTCAGTTCCTCCGGATCACCAGCTACCTCTGCTCGGACACCTACAGTCGCGCAGCCCTGCGACAGCAGCGAGCTCTCGGAGCAGACGGCGTCGACGAGCTGGCACCGGAGGTCGCCGACATGATCCCCGAAGGCGAAATGGGACGACCACCTCCAATCCCTGCCGGCGTCGTCGACAACCTGGACGTTGTGGACCTGCCCGTCGGAGGCGACTGGGAAGAGGAGGCCAACGTCGATGACCCGGAGGATGAAGACAATATCTTCGTTGGGCGGCGACGTCCAGCAGGCCGCGGTCGTGGCCGCGGGGCAACCGCCCGTGGCCGGCGAGGCGCTGGAGCAGCTGGCGGTGGTCCCCGTGGTGCCCGCGCTGCCCGTGGTGCACACGCTCGTCATCCAGCAGCTGGAGACCAGGACGCAGCAGCAGCAGGCGTTGGCGGCCATATGCTCGCCGGGCAGCAGCCGGAGGACTTCCCGATGTTGCAGCAGGTAGAGGCAACGGCGGCGCAGTCGCGCGGGCGCGAAGGGCGTTGGCACTGGAGCCCAATCAGCAGCCCCTCGACCCAAACTTGCGACTGGACAACGAGGCATTGTTCCGACTGGCGGAGGAGGACTTCCTGGAGTCTTTAAGAAGCCGAAGTTCCTCGCCATCACGGGACGTCCTCGTCGGCCACGTTGTTGGAGCACAACAGGAGGGTCCATTGTGTGTGTCCTGCAGGTTGGATGAACCAATATTCACACTGGTCCCCTGCGGCCACATGTGTCTGTGTGCAGACTGTAACGAGGTGGCTGACGCTAGAAGTACTCCGTGCCCCGTGGCTGGCTGTGGTAGGGCTGTAGATCTCCGCATAAGGACCCTTATGTAAAACATCAACACTTGCTGTGCACTATTCTCATTACTTTACTCCTACTTTTGTACATATGTGAATGCTGCTGCTGCTAAAGCTCCTTGTTATATTTTTAAGAATTTGTATTTTAGTTCAGTAGATCTTTTCGATAGCTTACCCAAATTTCAAAGTCTTGCTTCCTAAAATTTTCTCATATTAGGTGATATGAATTACAATCTGGTCACATTACTTCGTAAATATACATGTTTTGAGAATGTTCTCAGGATAAAATGATTGGTTCTTTTCTTTGCATTGTTCAATAACTTTTAGTACTATTGTTTATATTGTACAAACTTGTAGTATTGTCTGTGACATGACTTTCAAACTTTATGGTAATTTTAAAGTTAACTTTTTCTCTTTGATAAAAAAAGTTTCTGTAAAACTGATGTAATAACACAAAGAACACAAAATGTGTGGTTTATCAATATGTTTTCTGTCTCCCCTTCAAAGTAGACGTATGTTTGTATTTGTCGTTGACTGTTCCTTTTGGTGTATAATTTTTTATATTCAGATTATTGTTTAAATCTATTCACGTTGATTATTGTGTGGTAATTGTGTATTCTCCAGTCATTAGGAATAAGTATTTTTAGGAGGAACCTTTTGCCCTGTACTCCTTATTTTGTTTGGTATATTTTTCTTCAGTAAATTCAGTATTCTCTTGTTCCTGAAAAGGGTTATTGGCTGTAGTATGTACACATTAAAACATTTATTATTAAGACCATTTGAAAATGTTCAAGTTCAGATTTTTCATAGGGTAAACTGCGGTACTTTCTCTCCACCTCCAAGTGTTTTCAAAAAACATCAAAATAAAGGGTTGTTCAGAATTTGTAATGAAAAAAGGAAAAATAAAACAACAAAAAACATCAGAGCTGAAAGTAGAAATTTTATTTTAGGGTTCGAGTTTACAAATTCATAGAATCTTGTTTCATATTGTCTTCTTTTCTAGCAAGAAAATGTTGGTTTTCTTACACAGGGCAATTTACATGTAGGGCCCAAAACTCCAAAAATACTAAAATTAGTTTAGTAATACACTCTTACACTTTTCATCTGCATCTTCAGACACTCCAAACATAAAGGAACAGACAAAAGTGGCGGGGTCTAAAAAAAAAGTAATTTGGTCTATGATATATCGTTGAGATGAAATGGTAGATAGACTTAAAAGACCAAGAAGCATAGATCATGAAGGCAAAATCATGCCCGAGCCTCAAATTCTAAAACATCTAATATTGAAGTAGTTCGCGAACAAATGGATTTCACACAACGAACCACAAAAAATAAGCACATCAGCAGTATAAAACGACATTAGTTATGACCTGAAGATAAGGAATACAATTTAGATGCACTTTGGTCAGAGTTATGATCATAATCCGAGTCAGCTATATAGACTAGTAAAAATCGGAGTTTTGGGGCTGAGCTCCGGCCCTACGGGCTATTCTTCACGACACAATAAGTTATTAGAAAACATCCAACTTTTCGTCTTCCGGTTCTGATTCGTTACAAAATATTTACAAAAATGTAAACGAGAATCTTGAAAGTTTCAACACAAAATCCGAAACAAAACCGGATAATAAAATCATTAGAGAGCTCCCAGCTTTTTAATTTCCGGTCCTGATCTCGGATTGTGTCCTAAAACTTTCAACATTTCTGTTTAAATTTTACAATCAGTGATATTCTAAAAATTCTTATTTTGGACCTCAGGTAAAGAGAACAGTTAACTGGAATAATAATTAAAAAACAACAGGGAATTGGGTGGCCTTGCCGGCGGAACGCGCTGTAATCGCACAATTTTAATTTAACATAATTAACTCATAACGAATTCTTTATCTGAAACGAAAACGAGTTGCAATTCAGTCACACCTCTGCTGTTAGCGTCCGGCTAAATTCTACTATATAGGCCTCCTTGTTTAAAGTTGACCAGGGAAACCAGCCTACGCACAATTAAGCAAACCAAACCTAACATAACTTTAGGTCGACCACAAGGTCCAAAATGATGGTTTTCAGATTGAGTTGGAAGTGGTTAAGTATCATTTGGGACCACCCCAAGGACCCATATGTCCAAGGAATTTTTTTTAAAAATTATGGTTTGGGAGTTATAGGAGGTCAAAGTTTGGTGTTCGACCAATCCGTCTCAAGTTATAAGTGATACCTAATATCCTATATGAAACACAATACCAACTCTAGTCATGGTGTTTTACATTCAGTTTTTTATACTGATTCAAATGATCCATGGTTGGATTGGATCGTGAAAAATTTTTCTTGGCTCTATTTAGTAAAATCCCGTTAAAATGTTGTATAATTTCACTGTTTCAACTCTAGCAGAAATACGTCATACGTACAAAAATTCCAAACCATGCTTTTTTTAAAAGCTAATGATGGGTCGAACATCCACACCAAGTGACATGTTGGCCCCGGAGAATTTAGTCCCTTCGCCTTAGACTTCAAGGTTTGGAACTACTATGAAAAGACCGTAAAGAGTGACAATTAACTTCACTTGGTCTATATCTTACTAAAATCAGTAAAGTGACACATCTCCTAAATATTTAACTATTTTTCAACACATTAGTCATAAAATGATATTATGAATGAAACTAAAAGCATTTTATTCAGACCTAAATTAACAGTGATGTCCCCAAACCTACCAAAGCAAGTGTCCAAGCAACATATCATAGCAATAAGAAAAGCTTCCCAAGAAAGGAGTAGCTTGCTACTAACCTCCAGATTAAAACAACAGGTTGACAGATTTTCCTCTATCTTAATAGTCATCAGTCTTTATTCAATCCCTTCACATTTTAGCCGTTTTCCAAAAAGTAATAAGAGGTAATCACGGCTCGGGGACATGGAAAATTAACAATGTCAGAGAAATATGTACACGGGACAGAGACAATAATAAATGCATGTTTACAACAGCCTATAGCAGCAGAAAACAAAAGTCACAGCCCTCGCACCAATATGATGTAGCCCATAAGTGCGAGAGAGACAGGACGAGAAGAAAAACGCTAGCTTCATCGTATAGGTGCGAGGGCTGTGACTTTTGTTTTCTGCTGCTATAGGCTGTTGTAAACATGCATTTATCACGGATGCATTTATTATTGTCCCTGTCCCGTGTACATATTTCTCTGACATTGTTAATTTTCCATGTCCCCGAGCCGTGATTACCTCTTATTACTTTTTGGAAAACGGCTAAAATGTGAAGGGATCGAATAAAGACTGATGACTATTAAGATAGAGGAAAATCTGTCAACCTGTTGTTTTAATCTGGAGGTTAGTAGCAAGCTCTCCTTTCTTGGGAAGCTTTTCTTATTGCTATGATATATTGCTTGGACACTTGCTTTGGTAGGTTTGGGGACATCACTGTTAATTTAGGTCTGTATAAAATGCTTTTAATTTCATTCATAATATCATTTTATGACTAATGTGTTGAAAAATAGTTAAATATTTAGGAGATGTGTCACTTTACTGATTTTAGTAAGATATAGACCAAGTGAAGTTAATTGTCACTCTTTACGGTCTTTTCATAGTAGTTCCAAACCTTGAAGTCTAAGGCGAAGGGACTAAATTCTCCGGGGCCAACATGTCACTTGGTGTGGATGTTCGACCCATCATTAGCTTTTAAAAAAAGCATGGTTTGGAATTTTTGTACGTATGACGTATTTCTGCTAGAGTTGAAACAGTGAAATTATACAACATTTTAACGGGATTTTACTAAATAGAGCCAAGAAAAATTTTTCACGATCCAATCCAACCATGGATCATTTGAATCAGTATAAAAAACTGAATGTAAAACACCATGACTAGAGTTGGTATTGTGTTTCATATAGGATATTAGGTATCACTTATAACTTGAGACGGATTGGTCGAATACCAAACTTTGACCTCCTATAACTCCCAAACCATAATTTTTAAAAAAATTTCCTTGGACATATGGGTCCTTGGGGTGGTCCCAAATGATACTTAACCACTTCCAACTCAATCCGAAAACCATCATTTTGGACCTTGTGGTGATCTGACAGAGAATGACCCTTGAGCCCTGCTCAGCACTACTAAAAACCCACTGCTGGCATTCACTCTTCTTCCCCTTATTATGCTTTCTCTTATTAAACAATGATTCATCAATCTCGACAGTCTTTTCAGGCCCACCTATGCGGCCTCATGTTGCCTGATCATAATTTTAACACACACCTCTCTGCAAAAACTAAACCAGTCCACAACAGTCTTCTTGGATATATCCACATCCCGCATGATGTGATCTTGGAAGAACTTATAAACCCACATATAAATAATTAGTATGATTTCACGCAGGGGCATTTTGGACTCAGCAAACCATGAACAGACGCCTACACTTCGCATACTTTGACACTTGTTGCAGCGCCAAACAAATCCATCCTGGGCCCGATTCTTTGCACCTAGCACCATGGGCCGCACATACTTCAGGAACAACCCAAATAACTAACCCCAAACAAGCCTCTAAAACAACAAGGAGGTCGATAGTAAAAGTCCACCCATGTCATTAATCCTACATCAATCACAACAGCATTTCCATTTGGTTGATCCAAAACAGAACGATACTCTGCCTTAGCCACATTAGAAACTGATGGTTTTAAATTTAAACAATTACAAATATAGAATAAATACATAATCACCATGTGACGCGCGGATTTCGAGGGGGTCGGGGTTTGCCTTAGTTGGCCGGTCCCGCCCCTGTTGCGGACGGTCCGCGGGCCCGCGGTCGTTCGTGGTAAATTCAAATCGCGTCACGAGTCCCGCCTGCTTGACGCGCCTACCTGTGCGCGGCGCGCTGCTGGTCCAGCAGACGATACGGTCAGCTGACCGGCTCGGCCAATGGGAGCGCGAGAAGGTGCGAGAGAGAGGGAGTGGGCGGCGAGACGCAGCGGAGCGGCCGGTCACTCGTGTGAGGAGAGCGGCGGGGTACAGGCCCAAGCATCTGGCGGAGTTTTGGGACTAGTGTCCAGTGTTTGTTTTGTTGGGAGATTGAACAACCGTGCAACTCCAGCACATCGTGCTTGGTAAGCGGCGCCCTCCGTCGGTAATTCGCAACTTGTGCTGAGTGATATCCGTCTGAAGGCAACTGTTCTCTTGCAGGGCTTCGATACTGCTGTATCGTTGTATTATGTTTGTTTTGTCATTTTCGTGACGTAATCCCGGCACCATGTGCGCCCTAGCCTTCGCGGCAGTGTTGAGCTTTGCCTCCTCCGCGAAACCCACCATGATGGGCTAGGCGCCCCCCTGTCCGCCGACGGTCACCACATGACGTCACAGCAGCCCGGCCGGCTGCAGCCGCCCGCCCCGCCGGGGCCGGGCGCGCCGGCCGATCAGCCCTAAAGTCTCTCTCCGCCGCCGTCGTCCTCACCGAGGTAAAGAGTTGTAGTGTGTTGTGTCCGGGAGTGTGGCCCGGTGGGCCGCCGTCATGGGGCCCGGCGCGCTGATGCGCGCCCCTAATTTTTAACATCGCCGGCGAGGTGGCCGTGGGGCTGGCGAGGCCCTTGCGTTCTGTAGTTTGCGGTTCGCCCGGCCGGCCCCCGGCCGCTGAGCCTGGTTTGGGCCCTGCGCGGGTATGCGCGGCCCCGCTCTTTGCCTCGCTCTGTCTCTGTCTCGCCTTTTTCTCTCTCGTCTGTCTTCGCCTCTTGTTTTCTTAAATTATTACGGGTTTCCCGCGGGGGTCCTTCCAGATTTGTTTAATCTATTGGCGCTGTGTTTTGTGATTTCACTTCTACTCGTGCTGGGAGTGGGGGGCGGGGGCGCCGGTGAGGCCCTTGCGGTTTGTAGCTTGCGGACCGCCCGATCGGCTACCCCTCTCCCCCCACTCCGCACTGGGTTCTTTTTCCTGTAGTTTCAGGGTATTTGCGCTATTAAATTATTAAAAGGGGGATCCTCGCGGGCAAATGGGTGGCCTACCCAGCCGGCGTAGTGTGGGTTTTTTTAATACTGATTAGCAGTTCGCGGTTCGCGCTCTATCCAACTTATTCTTTCTTTCCACTACTGGCCTTCACTGTCTGCTTTTCTACTGTCGTATAGTTACTGTGTAGAATTAATAAGTAATATTTTCCTCCCCTGAACCAGCAGCAGATCAGCAGATTTGATTGTTTTGTTTTATCATAATGAATTTCTCTGTGTTTACCATCCGTTTCTGTTTCTGAATAAAAGTTATGAGTACCACTGCTACGTTTTGCGTGTTGATGTGATTTGTGAGGTTTTACCTCTGGCGCCCAGTTTTAAAAAACTATAAATTTAAACAAGTCTCATCCACGCCACTCTACCATCTAGATTCGCTGATAAATTCCGAGCTAGTCGGCTGTTCTGGTAGCCTGCTCGATTACTTTACAAGTACACGTTACATTTTTGGCGCCCAACGTGGGGCCCATCTTTAAATAATTACTTTTGCTGCTGGTTCTGGGTGCATTATTAGTGGTAGGCCCCCTTTTGTTCTTTTGAACTTTAATAATTTATTGTTATGTCTTGTTGATTGTTTACTTGTTCATGTTATTGTAACTTTTCTTCTAGCTGTTAGTTGCTGTGTTTGTTGAGTTTGTGGTTGATCGTCGGGGTGGACCAGTTATATAGCTAATTCTTTCAATTTGCGCTATACTCTAGCGTATTGTTTTTTTTTTGCACTTGCGGAGTGGGTGGTATTTTTGTTTGTTTGAGGAGGCATGTCTGAGGGCTCGAGCCAGGCATTGCCTACCCTTCTAGGGGATTCTATCCTTAGGAGGTTACTAAAGCGGAATAGTTCCCTTTTTTCTGAGCTGAGCTGGCAGACGGCCATCAGTGGCCAAACGTCTGCGCAGTTGCACGAAGTGATAGTTAGGTTGCGCGCATCCCTCCGCGGTAGGCGAGTGGTTATCCTCATAGGCGCCAACGACTGCGTGAAGGGCATTCCAGCCAGCCGCACTCGAACTAACATCCATAAGTGTATTCTGCTGTTAAAAAGGCTCAAGTGCTCGATCTCCATTTGTGAGATTTTACCCATTCCAAAGCTTGGCAAGTTAGCATCGCGGTGTGAGCCTGTGAATAGCCTCAACCGCTACATTAGGACTCTGGAGCCTTCGGGCGTCAGAGTGGTCCACACCCATGACGAGTTTGTACTGCAGGGTACTATTAAACTATTTTTATATTGCCACCACTATGATAAGTCTGGTCAGGGGAGGCTGGATCTAGTCCACCCTAATGAGGAGGGGTTGGATTGCTTATTACTCACCATTGAGGCATAGCCTCGCTACTTAAAGTTTTGCATTGATTGTGGTGTATTGTTTTTGCCTATATTTCTTGTATATGATTCTATATTTAAATATTGATATTGATATTAATATTGTTATTATATTGTTATATGTTTATATATATAGGTATTTATATTTCTAAATAAATATAAATTACTTATTAATTATAATTATAAATTATTATAAATTATTATAAATTATTAAAAAAAAAAAAAAAAAAAAAAAAACTCTTCTGCTGGTTTTTGCGGGTTTGGTAATCATCTTGCTTATTAGCTATTCGTCTTATTCTTCCATTTTCTAATCTTGTCTATTTTCTTTCGAGGTCGACGGGCGTGGCGGGTGTTGGAGAGAGACTTTGCAAGACAACTTTCTGCTGTTGAAGACGGAACGTGGTGGACCGTCGTGTGGATTCTTCTCAATTTTTTTGGCTGCTTTTGGCTGCCCCTACTTTTCGTGTTTCGTGGTTTTTGGTGAGTGAACAGTCTGCTTTTGCGATGGATATCACTCGGTTGCACAAGGATGAGTTGCTGTACGAGGTGCGTTCGCGTGGGGTTGCGGTACAAGCTAGTACGCACAGTGTGGCGGACTTGCGCGCTGAGTTGCGCCGGCTCCTAGATAAGGAAGCGGCCGGGGAGGTTTTGGAGCCAGTGCCGCTCCAGAATAATGCTGAAGAGGAATTAATTCTTATTCAAACCAAGATGGATCTGCTAATGGACATGGTGCGCCCGGTGGATGGGGTTTTTGTTCCTGCCCTTGCTCACCGCACGCGTGCTTTAGCCTCGCATTGTAACCGCAGGTTGTCCTATCTATGGTCTTTGGATATTTTTCTTGACGTGGCGGAGAGGACCGAGGCCAAGAAGTTGCTGCTGACGCTCAAGACGTTAACTAATGAATTTCGGCAGCTTGGGGACGCTCCCGTTTATGCTGCTACGGAGGTGAAGTCCGTGTCTGCTGTTGAGGGTTGGTCCGTGCCGCCACCTCGCGCGCCAGATCGGCTGCGAGGCTCCTCCGTAGGGGAGGGCGAGGGCGCGAACGGGGTAGACCGGGCCGCTGATGCCGGGAGGGCGGAGGCCGCGGTGGGAGCTGGAGTACGAAGGGAAGGGGATCGAGGGCCCGCTCGCGCGGAGTGGCGCGACCCCAGGAAGGAGTCCAAGAGTAAGAAGAGCAAGAAGGCGGCGAAGAAGAAGAAAAAGTCGAAGCGTAGATCGGTCTCTGTGTCCTCTAGCTCTTCTAGCTCCTCTAGTTCCCATAGCTCATCTAGCTCGGTTGAGTCCGAGCCTTCTCGCGCTTCTACGCCTAGGTTATCCAGGAAGGTGCCCACTGATTTACATCGGTGGGGAATACAACCTTTCTCTGGTGACCAGTCGGTCAGTGTGGTCAGTTTCATTGCGGATTTGGAGGAGAAAGCGAAGTGGCGACGGGTGCATCCCGATTGTCTGGTAGCGGCTGCCTCCGAATTTTTTACTGGCGATGCCAAAAATTGGTTCCGCAATATCTCCCCCAGTGTTGCTAGTTGGAAGGAATTCACTCGGGCTCTAAGGGATGAATTCCTGCCGGTGAACTACTATGACAACTTGATGGAGGAGATCAGAGCCAGGAAGCAAGGGCCGGATGAGAGTGTTGGCGCGTATGTGTCAAACATGTGTTCCCTTTTCTCTCGCCTCGAGACTGGTCTCGACCCCGAGTACCAACAAAAAGAGGATTGGAGACTTTCACTAACTGTGAAAAATCTGGCCCCCTTCTACTCTGAGCGGCTAGCCCTAGTTAAAGTATTATCTTTTGACCACCTGAAGCGGCTGGGCAGGGACTTGGAGGACGTCAGGTACCGGGTCGAGTCCTATGAAGGAAAGACCCGGGTCCGTAAAATGGAGCCTGAGTTTGCCTCAAAGTCTCCTCGCCCCCGCACTAGACCGATGGTGCATGAAGTGGAGGAGGAGGAGGAGGTCCTGGAGGTGGAGAGACAAGACCGGCCGAAGCTGTCCTGCTGGAACTGCGGCGTGGTGGGCCATCGTTTCTCTGCTTGCAAGAAGGAGAAGAGCGGGATGTTCTGCTACCGGTGCGGGCGTAGGGACGTGAGCACTGTGAACTGCCCGCGTTGTAAGCAAACGGGGGAAGCCTGAGGGGGCGCGCGAACAAGGGCCGTGCGCGCTCGCGTTTAGGGAAGAAGGTCCTTTTTCCCGAACTGGAGGAGGTGGTAGTAGAGGTCCTGGACGACGGGCGACTTTATGTCCCCGTCGATGTATATGGTGTCACGTGCTTCGGCCTGCTCGACTCGGGGGCGACAGTGTCAACAGTCGGCGGCCAAGCCTGGGAAAAAATAAAATCCCTTAATAATGTGTCTATTATATGTGGGGGGAGCTGGGAAAGGTTGCAGCGTTCGAACGTCAAGCTGATGGAGTGTAGCACCAAGCGTGTAAAAGTCGCGAACGGGCACACTTGCCCGGTGCTAGGTAAACTCGACGCTCCTGTCGTGCTTGACGGCGTGATGAAAGTGTGCTCCTTTCTCGTAGTCCCCGATATTAAACAAGAAGTAATCCTGGGTCTCGACTTTTGGCGGCGATTCGGATTGCTTCCAGACGTAGTAAGAGGCACGTGCGTTTTAGCTCAGTCGGACCTTCCCGCGCTTAATGAGGTTATCATCCCTAAGGATAAGCTCTCGGGGGAGGAACGCGCTCTGCTGGACGGCGTGGTCGCTCGGTATCGGGCGACACTCGGGAGAGCGGGTCTTGGTTGCACCAAGCTCGTCGCGCACCGGATTGACACTGGCGATGCCAAGCCGATCCGGCAGCGGTACTATTCGTACTCTCCCAAGCTCCTCGACGTCTTACATACCGGCTTGGACGAATGGTTGGCATTAGGGGTTGTTGAACCATCTAACAGCCCCTGGGCCTCCGCGGTCCTCTTAGTGAAAAAGCCGGATGGCTCGTACCGGTGGGTGGTAGACCTGCGGTCGGTGAATAAAGTAACTACCGCAGATTCCTATCCCCTCCCAAAGGTAAACGACATCCTGGACCAGCTAAGGGACGCGAAATATTTATCGTCCATAGACCTAAAATCGGCTTATTTTCAAATCCCCCTCGAAGAGAGTAGTAAGGAAAAAACTGCCTTCATAATCCCCGGGCGGGGATTATTTCAATTCCGAAGGATGCCGCAGGGGTTGCATACATCAGCCGCAACCTGGCAGAGGTTCATCGACCGAGTTCTCGGCGAGGACCTCAAGCCGTACTGCTTCGTGTATCTGGACGATATAATTATAGCAACACCGAGCTTTCGATCGCATGTGGATATTCTTTCGAAAGTTCTGGAGCGCTTAGAGAAGGCGGACCTTACTATTAATTTCGAGAAGAGCAAGTTCTGTCGGAGTGAGCTAAAGTACCTGGGCTATGTGGTGAATGAAGACGGTTTGCACGTAGACCCGGAGAAAGTTAGGGCGATCGCGGAATACCCGAGGCCGGCTAATGTCCGCGCTATTAAGCGGTTCGCCGGGATGGCCTCGTGGTATCGGCGCTTCGTTCCTAATTTTGCTTCACTTATGGCACCACTGCATGCTCTTACCAAAAAACAAGCCGAATATGTCTGGTCGCAGGAGTGTGAAAATGCTTTTCTTGCTATTAAAGAAAAGCTCATGTCTGCACCAATATTATCGTGCCCGGATTTCTCTAAAGTATTTGACCTGTACTGCGACGCCAGTGGGGTGGGTTTGGGAGCCGTGCTCGCGCAGGAGGGGAAACCTATCGCGTTCGCGAGTAGATCCCTGACGGCGGCGGAGCGAAAGTACTTCCCTACCGAACTGGAGTGTCTCGCTGTGTTATGGGCAATAGAGAAATTCAGATGCTATCTAGAGGGCTACAAATTTCGAGTCGTTACGGACCATGCGTCTCTTACCTGGTTAAACAACCTTAAAGACCCTTGTGGCAGGTTAGGGCGCTGGGCTGTACGACTCCAACAATTTGACTATACTGTTGTCCACCGTAAGGGCAAGGAGCATGAGGCTCCTGACGCCTTGTCCCGTAGTCCTTTGCCCTATGAGGGAGAGACTATCGACCTAATATCTGTAGAGGGACCGGTGGAGGACAAATGGTATGTCAGACAAAAATCCCGCGTTGGAGCAGACCCTGAGTTATTCCCTTCCTGGAAAGTGGAAGGTGAGCAACTCTTTAAGTTGGTCAGTACAGGGTTGGGCCCACCAGAATGGAAGCGCGTCATCCCAAAAGACTTGAGGGAAAAGGTCCTGATTGAATGCCACGATAGGCCCCTCGCGGGGCATCGCGGTGTCAATAAGACCTTTAACTTTGTCCGGGACCAATACTATTGGCCGGGGATGCGTAAGGACGTGCAGTCATACGTGGCTACGTGCGCTACTTGTATCCAGTACAAGGCGCCGCAACAAAAACCTGCGGGTATGATGGGGAAGGAGCGTGTTGTACACGCCCCGTTTCAGTTTGTTGCCAGCGATATTATGGGGCCGTTCCCGCGGTCCTATTCTGGCCATACTCACCTCATCGTGTCCACCTGTTTGTTTTCTAAATATGTATGGCTCCGCCCTTTGCGCAGCACTAAGGCCGCGCATTTAGTGCGCCACCTCGAAGAGGATATCTTTTTAAAGTTCGCGGTCCCCGGCACCCTCCTGACTGATAACGGGTCTAACTACAAATCGGCGGAGGTGACCCAGCTTTGCGAAAAGTACGGCGTGAAGAGAGTGTACAGTTACGCATACCACCCCCAAGCGAACCCCACCGAAAGGGTGAATCGGGTGCTGAAGACCATGATCGCCTCGTACGTCCGGGACAACCAACGTAACTGGGACAAGAACCTGCCCTACATCGCGATGGCGCTTAACGCGGCTGTGCATGACGTCACCGGCTACTCGCCGCATGAGCTTGTCTTTGGAACAACTTGGCGCGACCACGGCGCGGCGCGTTTTGTCGCGCTGAATGGTGATGAGCTGCCGGAGATAGCGAAGCGCACTCTGCCGTACAAGAAGAGAGACGACCTGTTTGAGGAAGTCACCAGGCGGTTGAAAGAGGCGTATCTGCGAAGCGCGAAGTATTATAATTTGCGGAGACGAGAGAAGGCGTTCAGCGTCGGGCAGCTAGTGTTTTACGCCAATAAAACACAGTCAGACAAAGCGAAATTTTACTCAAGAAAATTAGCGCCTAATTATTTAGGCCCCTGTACTGTGGAGAGCCGTAAGGGCACGTCTGGTTACGTCCTGCGTAACGCTAAGGGCGAGTTGGTGGGGCCGTACCATGTCCAAGACCTGGTGAGCATGGAGGACCACAAGTCCCGCTTGCGCACCCTCTCGTGAAAACTGTGAAGTCGCGCTCCCTGGCTCTTCCCTTGGCCTGCGCGTAGTTTTCAAGTTCTTTGAGTGAGATGTGGGCATCTCCTCATAAGGTAGGGGGGGGATGTGACGCGCGGATTTCGAGGGGGTCGGGGTTTGCCTTAGTTGGCCGGTCCCGCCCCTGTTGCGGACGGTCCGCGGGCCCGCGATCGTTCGTGGTAAATTCAAATCGCGTCACGAGTCCCGCCTGCTTGACGCGCCTACCTGTGCGCGGCGCGCTGCTGGTCCAGCAGACGATACGGTCAGCTGACCGGCTCGGCCAATGGGAGCGCGAGAAGGTGCGAGAGAGAGGGAGTGGGCGGCGAGACGCAGCGGAGCGGCCGGTCACTCGTGTGAGGAGAGCGGCGGGGTACAGGCCCAAGCATCTGGCGGAGTTTTGGGACTAGTGTCCAGTGTTTGTTTTGTTGGGAGATTGAACAACCGTGCAACTCCAGCACATCGTGCTTGGTAAGCGGCGCCCTCCGTCGGTAATTCGCAACTTGTGCTGAGTGATATCCGTCTGAAGGCAACTGTTCTCTTGCAGGGCTTCGATACTGCTGTATCGTTGTATTATGTTTGTTTTGTCATTTTCGTGACGTAATCCCGGCACCATGTGCGCCCTAGCCTTCGCGGCAGTGTTGAGCTTTGCCTCCTCCGCGAAACCCACCATGATGGGCTAGGCGCCCCCTGTCCGCCGACGGTCACCACATGACGTCACAGCAGCCCGGCCGGCTGCAGCCGCCCGCCCCGCCGGGGCCGGGCGCGCCGGCCGATCAGCCCTAAAGTCTCTCTCCGCCGCCGTCGTCCTCACCGAGGTAAAGAGTTGTAGTGTGTTGTGTCCGGGAGTGTGGCCCGGTGGGCCGCCGTCATGGGGCCCGGCGCGCTGATGCGCGCCCCTAATTTTTAACATCGCCGGCGAGGTGGCCGTGGGGCTGGCGAGGCCCTTGCGTTCTGTAGTTTGCGGTTCGCCCGGCCGGCCCCCGGCCGCTGAGCCTGGTTTGGGCCCTGCGCGGGTATGCGCGGCCCCGCTCTTTGCCTCGCTCTGTCTCTGTCTCGCCTTTTTCTCTCTCGTCTGTCTTCGCCTCTTGTTTTCTTAAATTATTACGGGTTTCCCGCGGGGGTCCTTCCAGATTTGTTTAATCTATTGGCGCTGTGTTTTGTGATTTCACTTCTACTCGTGCTGGGAGTGGGGGGCGGGGGCGCCGGTGAGGCCCTTGCGGTTTGTAGCTTGCGGACCGCCCGATCGGCTACCCCTCTCCCCCCACTCCGCACTGGGTTCTTTTTCCTGTAGTTTCAGGGTATTTGCGCTATTAAATTATTAAAAGGGGGATCCTCGCGGGCAAATGGGTGGCCTACCCAGCCGGCGTAGTGTGGGTTTTTTAATACTGATTAGCAGTTCGCGGTTCGCGCTCTATCCAACTTACTCTTTCTTTCCACTACTGGCCTTCACTGTCTGCTTTTCTACTGTCGTATAGTTACTGTGTAGAATTAATAAGTAATATTTTCCTCCCCTGAACCAGCAGCAGATCAGCAGATTTGATTGTTTTGTTTTATCATAATGAATTTCTCTGTGTTTACCATCCGTTTCTGTTTCTGAATAAAAGTTATGAGTACCACTGCTACGTTTTGCGTGTTGATGTGATTTGTGAGGTTTTACCTCTGGCGCCCAGTTTTAAAAAACTATAAATTTAAACAAGTCTCATCCACGCCACTCTACCATCTAGATTCGCTGATAAATTCCGAGCTAGTCGGCTGTTCTGGTAGCCTGCTCGATTACTTTACAAGTACACGTTACAACCAATCCACCAATACAATCACGTACAATATTAATGTTTGGTTCGACAAACAGTTCGGGCACAGAACCAAGTTTCAATCTTATCTTCATTATGTTACCAGAATTAAAATGGTCTGAACAAAAAAGGTCATGGGACGCTATAGCCGCTTCATGAATATTAAGATTAATACATATCCATTCTATCCACTTCTTTCTCGTCCCCGGCTGTTTCGGTAACCTACACCAAATTATAAAACGTCACATAACAAATTTTCAATCCAGCGATTAAACTAACCAAAACAATTTACTCATTCATCAGTACACTTACGAGAATAAATGATTAACCTGTCCTTTTTCCTTCCGACACACAAAACACCGACGCGTCATATTTACTCAGATTCTTTTACAATTAATTCTTTTTTCTTTCTAATTCCAATTCCTAACCTACCAAATCAGTTCACAGCAGCCGGCATCCATTAGCGTTTGCCCGCGTACGTTAACTCAAATTACATACGTAACCAACATTACAACAACAAAACACGAGATCATGATTCGATCGAATAAGTTTAAATTGACTGCTTAAATTCAACACGACTTGTTTAATTTGTAAAGAATAATCAAAAATAATATAAATGAACTTCAAATACAGTCTAAATTCAATAAGTCAAAATTTAGTTTCATTTCGTTGAGGTTGGCGGCAGTGTAGTGTCAACTCCAGGAAAGCTTGCCGTTCGGATCAGTACGGCACGCCAGTCAGTGTGGCTTCGCTAATTAGATTAAATTAGATTAAGTTTAAATTAAATTAAATTAGATTGCTCAGCCAATAAATAAAACCCAAGAATAATCGCTGAGCGAAGCGAAGCTATCCCCTTCATTGGGACCAGGGAGGTAGTCGGTCGTGAGTCCGTCTGTCTGTGCATCCTCACCTCTTCTCCTCTGACACCCCAACATGTTTCGTTAAAAGATATAGTTTTCCGTGATCTACTGATTACGGCGCAACTTAATCTGACCATGGTTTTCTGATCGATTGAGTTTGAAATTTTGGAACGAATTATTTGAATTGGAAGCTTCAATATTAGTATGTTGGCTACAGAGCTCCTTATTGGTTGGTTTGGCTGGCGCCTTCTAGCGGCAGGGCGCGGAACTACATCAGCCTCCGAGACCAGCCGAATCCCACCTCAGTTCTTTACAGCATTCATACAAATAATTAAATGATCATTTGACGAAAATTACAGTGTTTTTATAGTTTTTAAATTTTCGGAAGCGACCGGGGCGGTGTTTCAGGTCATGACAGTGTAGAAATGTAAATATGATATCACGAATGGTTTACGTCTCGACTGGGTGCGACTCGACGCAGTCACCCGCCATCTTGTGCTTGCTAGTGATTGATTAAATCTCTATTCTCGGGAAAAAATTTAATTGCGAGCAGTGTTGAGGTGATTTCTGAGTCTCATCGGATAGGTCAGGAGTGAGTATTCTTTTAGAGTGAACGAATTTTTGTTGCATTATCACCGAGTGTCTTATGTGATTATCAGAAATAATCATAAATATACTGTGTCCGTGAATCAGCTGATCCCGTCGGTCAGCTGAGCTGAAGTCTCACGTCGTTGATGTTGTGAGAGGTGTACCTGTATTTCGTGATTTCGTGGTTCGGCGTTTGTGCAATTATTCTATGAAGTCTTTGTTTCCTGGCTGTCATAGAAAACGTGATCCTGCTGACAGTAATAGATTGTTTTTCTACTATTTCAAATCGTCTTGAAAAATGGCGCTTGATGTTGGTTCGGTTATTAATTTCCAGCATGGTGCACATAAGCTGACTAGGTGCGAGGTTCACCATAACCTACCACAACATTGTCTGCTATGCGGTCTGGTGCAGTCTTTGTCAAATGTTTATTGCTTTTAAAAATAGTGAAGGCCAGGGTATTCGTTTGAATTCTTTAAGTGATTTTATTTTTCTCTTAAAAATTAAAGAAGAGTTGAGTCTAAAGTGAAGAATTTCCACAAATTATTGAAGGAAGTATTTGTGTGCACTTTTGTAACAAGTCCTTTCCTTTCATTATTGTTTAAAAGTATTGTCTCTTTTGTGTTCATTTTACAGTGAATTTGAAGCCTTTACCAGCTTTGTAAAAGTTGTAGCTTTGAAAACTCATGTGATTTTAAAACAAAAGTACAGTAGAGATGGATTGCATGTTTTACCCATGATCCAGCCCGAGGAGTAGTATTTTGATATGAGTTTGATTTTCCTTTGATATTTTAAACAACTCTCAGCTATATTATCTTGGATCGTAAAATTTTAATTTTGATTCAAGTTTTAGTGAACATACGAAGTGTCACCGTACATGTTCGTTGTTTTGAACACACATCTTGTGGACACGGCAAGGTCGGGGTTATGTTTTCATTACTTTACTTGGTAAGACCATGATATAACAAAAATCATAGTTTTGATCTTTGAATGTACTAATACAAGACATTGGTCCATAATATTTAGGTCAGCAAGAATTAAGATGAGTGATAGTATATCTGTAAACAATGCTGTTGCTAGCAGATTTAGCTGTGTAAGTTTAACTCAGTTTCGGCTAATGAGGATTTTGCTGCTGCTTACTATCACATTACGAAGTAAGTTGTCTTCCATACATTTTTTTTTTTTTTATTTGTGAAGTGCTTTCCAGAACAACAAAAATTTTTATTTGCAAGTGGTGGTGATATTGTATTTTTCTGTCTTCAAGATAAAACCAACAGTAATTTGGTTTCTATTCAAGCGTATCAACGTGTAGCCTAATGTTCACTTGAATAGTATTGAAAGTAACGTGTTGTCTTCTCTTGTCCAATTTTACAGCGTTTCCTCCTTAAATGAATTGTGCTTCACAAACAACTACACATGGAATTTATCTCAAGACCGATATGATTTTCAAAATTGTTTCGGTGTTGGAAGAAAACAAATTATTGGAAAGTAAGAGTAAACTTTCATGGAGATCTGTTTGAAAACCTTTACACCAGAGTGCCATTTGTATGATGAAGTCAGTGGTCTACATTTTATATTTCATTTGCAAAACAAAATGTCAATTAATTAATGAACTACGGTCCTGATGTAAGTGCAAGAATGGAATGCTTGAGAGGAAAGAAGAGATATGCCGTAACTTTGAACTGAAGAATTGGTTTTAATAAAAAATATTCTGTATTCTATACTGGACAACATTATAAATATTTTTACCTGCAGCATTATTAATTCTTCGCACTGTATGCTTGTGGCTCTTATTAATATGGTCCTGCTTTCCCTTCTGAGTTCTTGAAATAGTTTTTAAAAAGATTTTTTTTCCAAGGCAAGAAAAGTTCACAGTTATAACATTACTTGTTATTGTCTCGTTTTAGTGACTGCAGCCTGTGAGAACATGTCAACACTGACATTTTGCTTCCAAAACTTTTACTGACGTTTCTGGTGTATTTTTCTTGCCTTTTATGTTTTCATTTACTGCAACTAGTGGACCATTATTCTTTAGGCCAAAATGCCAGGACCGAAGCGCAGTGCAGCAGCGAAAGCAGCCTCCAGGGCCGCCGCCTACAAGCGGGCTCGAGGGGAGGAATCTGAGGAGGAGGCTGCGGAGAGGAGGTCCGCAGATGCAGCTCGGCAACGGGATGAGAGGGCGGCGTTGGACGAGGAGACGCGGGCTGCTCGCCGTCAGCACAACGCCCAACGCATGTCTCAAGCCCGCGCGCTCGCCACCCCGGAGCAGGCCGACCAGCGCCGCGCCGAGGACGCCGGGCGCCATGCGGAGGCCCGGCAGCAGGTCACCCCCGAGGCGGCCCGTGTTCTCCGTGAGGAGGACGCGGACCACCACGCCGAGGCCCGAGGGCAGCAGGACCCGGAGGCTCGCGACGAGAGGCGCGCTCGGAACGCCGAGCAGCATGCCCGAGGGGGCATACACTCGCGTAATAGTCGGGTCACTCTATCCGGAATAAAAGGCGTAATAGTGTGCGTAATAGAAGCGTACTAGCCAAAATTCTCCAAATTTAACTCATTTTTGGGTCGTTTTAGGCTTTTTTAGCCTCACTTTAGCCAAATCTGTAAATTTTCGGAGCGTAATACAGTGTAATAGACGTAATAGTCGGGTCACAGATTTGAAGAGTGAATGCCCCCTCGAGCATGCCTTACCGTTTCTCAAATCCGATACAGATATTTGGGTACAGAAACTCTTAAGGGCTATGAAAATCGAGTTGTTTACTTTCGTTTCAGCACCAACGATGAGTGACCCAAAAACTTTGGTGATGCTCCTCGACCAGAGCAAGGCTGTGAAACTTTTGAGGGAGCAGTTAGGAGAGCCTTGCAACAATAATTCGATGCTCAAACCGGCAGCAGTTATCTCTGAAGATAAGGACAAAAGGAGTGTTAAGCATGATGTGAAGCCACTGAAACCAGTAAGTTCTTTAAGGTTCTCCTCTATGATTTTATACCTGGGCTACATACTCGGACAGCTAGAGAATAATGGGGTCATTTCTTCTTGCAAGTAATAGCGGCCAATTTGGAGAGGCTACCAGCTCATTGGGGACAGCATGATGGGCCGCCTAGCTGCATACCTCGGACACAATGTCCCTTATAACCGAGAGAGTGAGTGCTTTGTCTTTCAACATCCAAATGTTTATCTCCTGACTCAATTCCCTTAATAAATTCCAGTAATAATATTTTACTATCTGTATTCATATCTGTCCATTCTTTTCAGCAAACAAAAAGCAACTGGGTCTTATCACTCATGGGCAGACTGTTGGAAGGCAGCTCGGGGACCTCCACAAGGCTAATTCTCCACCTCTGGCAGAAAAAGTAATAATAATGATTGGAACAAATGACATTACTCATGTAAGTTAAAAATATATTTCTTTTATTTTCTAAGATGTTAAAATTATACCTTATTTTAAAAATAAGTTATAGTTTGGTTAAGATTTAAAGATACACTATTTGTTTTAAAGGACACACCTATAGGAAGAGCTGTTTCAAACATGAAAAGAATTCTTGGCGCTGTTGGCCAAGCGATGTAAGGAGGTTATAATTTTAACTCTTCCACCAGTTCAAGCTGCAGAAAACAGTTTCGATAACCTTCTGAATATAAACACCTGCATTAAGGAACAAAGTGTACTTGGTAAGATTGTACATTTATAAATCCACCTCGAGTATTTCTGTAATTTTACGATATTTTTAACAAAATTTTATCTTTTGAATTTCATCGAATTTAAAAATGTTAAAGTAGTTGACACTTCCACAATCTTTGGGGCTACGAAGGAGACAATCAGAGAAGATTTGTATGAGAAGTAATTGTCCCTATTTCAGAACAATATTCATTACAGTCAGATTACTAAACATTATAGTAAACGTTAATATTAATATCGTTGTTTTTGATTTCAGAACTTTCAAAGGCTCAAACAAAAGGGACTTAATCCATTGGAACAAGGCTGGAATGGCAGAAATTGTCAGTAAACTGAAAGAAGTGACATCTTGTTGCGAGCCTTTCAAGTTTGAGTTTAATATGGCCCTTTAAGTTTATGTTTAATGTTTTAATCACTTTTCTTGTTCTGAATTATTATTTGTTCTGAATTGTTCTTGTTCTGAATTATTATTTGAATTAATTGTACAGTCACTTTCCCACCATCTTAGTACGTTTTTTTTTCTTTTTTTTTCGTGGGGTTGGCGGTATGGGGGGTGATAATACCCCAAACTTCCAGATGCGCTACAGACAGGGATGGCGCGACGAGAAGCGAGCCGCCGGTGTATATCTCCTTGTCTGAACGGCCGTGCAGACGGCGCTGCTAGCCATGAAATATTCGTTGATGAAAAGTAACGCTTGGCGCTGTCATGCTAACTGTAGTCCATGCATTTAATCACAGATACTGTGTTTTGCAACCACGATTATGACCTAATATTCTGCAAAACGAAATCTGTATGTATTAACGCACCATTGGACAGTTAACGCATAGTATTTCACGGTGCGTTTCCCATTAAAGTCTAACTTACTTTTCGCCGGGCCGTATAGGAATGCTTCTCTTATCCTATAAATTACCACCGCGTAGACGGTTCCCCATCACTACCCAGAAACCACCATGGCAGCACGCTTCTACGAAGCCATCGGCGGCCTCCTGGAGTCGGAAGACGTTGCCATCGAGGACATCGACGTCATCGGGCAGGCGGCAGCGCAACAAGCTGATGAGTCCCTGGCTGCCCAGCTCATCAGGGAAATAGACTGCGGGAACAACGTCATCGAATTCGATGACTACTTCGACGAAGACGCTTGTTTGGACCTGTTCGCCGATGACCACCCCCCTAACGGCCGAGGCTGGCGAAGCTGTGGCAGTGCAGCGGCGTGCCTCTCGCTGGCTCCGGAGGCTTTCTCCCCAATCCACTCCGGCCGAAAGTCAGCACGTCACCAAACGCGCTGGCTTGAGGCCGGAAACGGAACAAGGGCGGAGGCTGAAGGAGAGGCGGGAGGCGCGCCTGAAGGACAGGCTGTCCAAACTCAAGCACTGTCGCCTTCCGACGGAGAGGCCAGTCCGCCATTTGGAGGCGGACCTGCAGGCTCCCGGTCGATCTGCTGTCACCATCAGGGCAGTGGATGCGTCTGGGCGCTTCAGGTCCGCCTCAGATGCTGGGGCTGGATCTCTCCAAGGGATTGTGACGAAGTCACGGAATTGCCAGCCGAGGTCGGCGGGGGGACGATTCATGTAAATGCAGCCTGATAACGGCTCCTGTAAAACAGTCTTTTTCAAGGCTAACAAAAATTTCCTGAGAGGATTTCTTACAACAAAGACGCTTCCTATCACCTACGCGTGCGCCGCGCGGCCAGGACTAGGGCAAACGAGATGCGTACCAGCCAGGGATAGCGAGACGCCGGGAGTGCCGCGAGAGTATATCTCGGTGTCCAAACGGCCGCGCAGACGGTCCGAGTCAATCAGCGACCCCTGCGGTTAGAAGTTGGATAGGTGACCGTCAGCCCTCCTCTCCCGTTTCCCTCCTTTCTTTTCGTAAACCGTCCGTCAGAATTACTTCAAAATTGCTTATGTTTTTAAGATAGTCATATCCTATGATTTCTCAAAAAAAAAGACAATACAGTACAGGTTGCAACTATGGAAACCTTTTCCAGCCAATGGCAGTCCAGCCTGCAAAGCTATATAAGCGACCCGTGTCGAGATAGAGGTATCCATTTCTTCAGCGACCATGCCGTTCTCAAGATTCGTCGGAGACGTGTTCGGCGCACCAGAGCACCACTATCTCTGACATGCTGTTGGCCGCGGCCTACTTATGTCGGCTGGCGTGGCTGAGGAGTTCGTGCAGCTCTTCGGCGGCCGTGAAGAGATGCAGTTTGCTCAGCGTTCGTGCAACCTGGACGTGGGGGACATATTCCTCCACAGTGACCCTACGAGTGGACGGCGAATCATCGGCTGCATCACGAAGCCCTTCAGCAAGGTGAAGCCGCATCCACATCAATACGCCGTGGATTACCGGCGTGCCATGCTCACCCTGGCGCGGCACTGCCGGGGGCACGACGTCCGCAGCGTGTCCGCTCCATTCATGGGCACCAATCTTGACGGCCTTCCCGAGAGTGCTGCTCTTCGCATCCTCGCAGAGGTCTTTGGCCCCAGCCCCATCCATCTGACGGTCTGGGATAACAAACGGGTGACCAGCCCCCGGTCTCCCGTATCTGTGTGCGGGGGGATTGGCGTGCGGGACTCGATAATGCTCCAGCTGGTGGGTGGCTTCAGACATGTTGGCCACTGCATCACTGGGGCATCAATCGAGTCCGCCATGTCAGTTCTCCGTGCCACCCCTATCCTGGGCCACCAGGCTGTGGTGTTGATGGGGACCAATGACTGCTGCGGTTAACAAGCCTAGACGCAAGGAGTGGTCACATCAGAATCGTTGTAGCCGACCACAAGACAGTTTTTAATTTGGTGACGACGCTAAAAGTTACGTTGCAGGCCTTTAGCACACAGTTCTGGAGGCCACTACACATTCACAAGGAACTCAGAGGCAGACACAGAGGCAAATCGTGAATTGTATCCTCTCACATTTCCAACACAAACATGGCACCAAGCGGGCCACTTGTCGACAACGCGCTTGGCAACCACTAAATCGAACCACCAGGCAAGAACTAAAGGGTTCTAGTTTCAGATTTGCCACTCACTTACCATTAAATGAAATAGAAATTAAATATGTTAGGTCGAAACTCTCTGTGAGAGCCCAAATCGTGAATTTTATCCCCCTCACATTTCCAACACAAACATGGCGCTGAGCGGGCCAGCTATCAACAACGCAGTAATTTCGTTGAGCTGGATTGAGTGTCTGTGACCCGTAAGCAATGGTAACATCTTTTCCATCCTGCTCCTGACTCAGAATACACCCGAGACCTGTCAAACTAGCATCCGTTGTGATGGTGAAAGGTCCTTTTGTTATGTCTGGTGTGCCCAATTTGGGTGCTGTAGTCAGTAAGCTCTTTATTTTGTCAAATGCTTCTTGACACTCATTGCTCCACTCAAAGCTTTGCCCTTGCTTTTGCAACTTAAATATTGGCGTTGTAATGGTTGCTATGTGGGGAACATACTTGGAGTAGTACTGAACCAGCCCTAACCATGACCTTACTTCTTTTACGTTGGTCGGTGCTGGCCAGCTAAGAATTTTGCTTATTTTGTCTTGATCTGTTTTAATCCCTTTTTCAGATAACCTGTGACCCAGATATGTGACTTCTGACTGGAAGAGCTCACACTTCTTTGCCTTCAACAGGAATCCTGCTGCTCTTTTTCTGTTGAATAAGGCCTCAAGCCTCTGAAGCATTTGTGGAAAATTATCTTACCCAATACAGATGTCATCCAGGAATACTGACACAATGTCTCCCAATTCGTTTTCAGGGGTTTTCTCTTTTGCGGGCATGATCACTCTGTCCGTTATGTACTGGAAGGCACCTGGTGCGGCTGATAGCCCAAAACTTAGTCTTGTAAATTCAAATTGTCTGTGTGACAACCCCAAGCCTTCTGGCAGAATTATAGCTGTTTTGGGTTGGTCCACTGGATGGATTTCTAGATGGTGATATCCATGTGCTAGATCGAAAGCGTGGTACATCTTTTTCCCGCCCGTGTGCTGCAACAAATCTTGCACCCTTGTATCGGCATTGCTGGTACTCTAGTCACTGCATCAAGAGCACGATAGTCAATGCATACCCTTACTTCCCCAGTCTTTTTCATAACACATAGTATGGGCGAAGCCCAAGCTAATTGACTATGCCTTATTGCAACTTGATCTAAATACTTTTTGATAGTTTCCATTACTGCCTGTCTATAATGGAGTGGTATTGGCCTAGCTGTCTGCTTTATTGATGGATGATCACTCACCAGTGTCTTTTCAGAACTTTATCCAGGGACACTTCCCAAAAGTTGTGTTGTCTTTTGCGAAAACGGCATGATGCTTCCGCAATAAATTGGTTCACTCCTGCTTTTCTGTTTCAGACAGCTGTTTACACCTTTCCACCAAATCCTGCAAGTCTTTTGGAAGTTGTTCATTTTCCCTAATTGCTGGAAGATTCGGAATGGTATTAATTTCTGCATCAGAAAACGGAGTCGTGTCGTGGTTGATTACATTGACTTGGACCGTCTCGTCCATGTCCACGCCTTCATCAACCTCTTCCCCTCTCTCTCCCTCCTCCTGAAAATTAGTGTCGAACTCTTGCTCATATTTATCCGAGTGTAGGATAAAAACTTCTCCTAATACTGCATACTTGGGAACTGTAACGCATTTGTCCCCTAAGTTTTGCATGGTTATAGAAATTGGTGCAGTAAGACAGGGTTTAACTCCAGACTGCGCTATCACTCCCAGTGGTAGCCTAGAAACTTTATTTCCGAATGCTGCATTGGAAATGAACAATCCCAGCTTAGTCTCTCCTGGTAACTGGCGTTTAGGGATCCCCTTTCACTAGTTCCTTTGGAGCCTGACAACACTGCTTGGTCCGCCACTTGAGTTTCCAAGATCACCGCCCTGCTCTGAGTGTGGCCCTGTCCACCCAAGTCAAGACCCTGAGTGCTTCCACTGCTCTCAAAGGCGTCTTCATAGTATCATCCAGGGTGGGTAAGGCAGCAAAAGCCAAACGTGCTGCTGCCTTTCTGTCAGCAAGGCCCTTAATGAACCTGTCCACTAAGGCTTCCTGGGTGTCCGCTTCCTTCATGTTTCGAAGGTAGGATAGTGTTATGTTCAGAGGAATGAGAACAATTAACTTCTATAATTCTAGTGGTGACAGTTCTGGCTGTCCCGGTGTGGTGAGTTACTTGACATGATCAACCAACTTGATGTCCCTACACTGTTTTTGACCCTTAGCGCTGCTGACCTCCACTGGGAGGACCTGTTCCGACTCCTGTCTCCCGGCGAGGACATTGATACCATGTCAGAAGCTCGGCGTCAGCAGCTCCTGTGCGAGAATCCCCACATAGCTGATACTTTCTTTTCCGAGAGGGCAAAGTTCAAAGTTTTTTATGACAAAGATATTTAAGGATAAGTATAATGTACTGGACTACTGGTTCCGCTTTGAATATCAGCACAGGGGATCGCCTCACATTCACGGTATACTGTGGCTTGACGGAGCCCCTGACGTAAGCAACCTCAAGGATGCCTCACAAGAGCATCTTGACGCCGTAATAAGGTATTTTGTCGCACTGATTTCGACCATTAACCCGGGGGAGGACTTGCCTCCCGCTGATATTAATCCATGCAGGCAAAAGTCCAGCCAAGTAACTGACCCTGTTCGTGACCTGGGTGAGCTGTTGAACAGAGTGCAGCATCACAGATGTTCAAACCATTACTGCATCAGAGTCGATAAGGCAAAAGGTCAACCGGTTTGTCGATTTAAGTTTCCTTTCCAGGAAGAGCCTTTCACGAGGCTTTTTGAAAACGAAAACGGTGTATAGGAACTAATTACTGCTCGAAATGATAGTCTCTTGAATAAATTCATTCAGTGGGTGATTCAGTTGTGGCGGGCTAACATGGATGCTACTCCTGTACTTTCTATGGGTTTTATGCTTAGGTACATCGCCAAGTACACCGCGAAAGGCGAAAAGAGGTCGGCGGTAGGCGACCTTCCGGGAGCTGGTGGGTGCTATCCTGGTGGACGCTGGCGAGGAGGACTCGGCCCGCTCCGTCATCCAAAAGCTGCTCATTAAGACGGTGTCCGAGCGGGACTACTCAGCGCAAGAGGTTTGTCACATCCTCACCGGCCAGCCACTTCACTTGTCGTCGCTGTCGTTCAATGTCGTGAACCTTCGGAAGGACGAGTGGGTTGAGCTCCACCCGGACGGGAAAGGAGATGGCGAGAACCAAGTTGGCGACGAGCAGGACGCCGCTGAGGGCGATGAGGCCGACGAGGCTGCCGCCGGGGCCGGGGATGTCTTAACATTCCCTGCCTTCGTGAAACAGTATCAAATGCGTAGCTTAGTCGCCATGAATAACATGACTCTGTTTCTGGTGGCCAAAGAGTACCCTTGGCGAAACAGGAAATGGAGCCGGAACATGAAGGGGGGACCAGTGTTACCAGACGGGAGAGAGCGTTTATCCCACGCAGGCTGGCGAAAAATCCCACAATCGAACGAAATATCCCATATCTCCGATTTTCACAGTTTCGTGCAGAAAACACGTCAATTTTATTTAAAAAAAACCTTCGGCCAACCCCCTTAATATCATGAAGGGAGAAAACTTTAGGTAAATATGACTTATAAACGAAGCTGAATCTACAGGCAATCATCTCGACCCGCGCAGCGCCCTGGCCGGCCCGCCCTGGAGACGGACGGGGCCGGCGCGCCCAGGAACACAAGTCGACACAGCCCTCTCTACGAGTGCGAGAGAGACGGCGGGCTCGGACCCCGCAGCGCGCCGCGGCGCGCGCTCAAAGCAAAGTACTCCTTCAAAACGAAGCTGAATCTACAGGCAATCATCGCGAACCGCGCAGCGCCCTGGCCGGCCCCGCCCCGCCCCGCCCCGCCCCGGGGCTTGCCCGGCCCGCCCCGCCAAATAAATAACGCTTCCATCTGAAGTTACATCAAAATGAACCTGCGCATTCAAGTAGCACGGTTCAGATTCAGATCACGAAAAGGGAAACTGATGACCGCGCTAGCCACACTGAGCGGCACAGAGTCAAGTTAACCAAATCTGAAGATTCGAACCCAAATCGTTTCAAATCGAAGGAGCGCTCGGCCCGGCCAGGCCCGGGACAGACACTTCAAAACGAAGCTGAATCTACAGGCAATCATCTCGGCCCGCGCAGCGCCCTGGCCGGCCCGCCCTGGAGACGGACGGGGCCGGCGCGCCCAGGAACACAAGTCGACACAGCCCTCTCTACGAGTGCGAGAGAGACGGCGGGCTCGGACCCCGCAGCCCGCCGCGGCGCTCGATCACAGCAAAGTATTTAAAAAATGGAAGAAGTCTTAAAACTTCACATTGAAGGAGGGAATGCCAAATTGGATTCCCAGACAAGTCTCAAGCATAGGTAAAGGGAAATCGCTGCGAGATTGAACAGAATGGAAGCGCATGGCCTCACCACGCTATCGCCCATGCAGCGCTCACAGCAAAGTATTTAAAAAATGGAAGAAGTCTTAAAACTTCACATTGAAGGAGGGAATGCCAAATTGGATTCCCAGACAAGTCTCAAGCATAGGTAAAAGGAAATCGCTGCGAGATTGAACAGAATGGAAGCGCATGGCCTCACCACGCTATCGCCCATGCAGCGCTCACAGCAAAGTATTTAAAAAATGGAAGAAGTCTTAAAACTTCACATTGAAGGAGGGAATGCCAAATCGGATTCCCAGACAAGTTACACTCCAGTCAAAGATTTAAACAAATGGCGCCTAAAAAACACACAGCCTTGTTGCGCGCGGCTCCCCACCCGCCCCGTCAGCCTTTCGGCTCAGGCCGGACAAGGGAAACAGTTCAGCTTCACAATGAAACACACAGTTGCGAGGTTTCCTAACCTCTCAGCATCGCAGGCACGGCAGCAACCACTGAAATTTTCACTGAAACACTGTCGAATCCTACCTCTTTAGTCCTTTCCTTCGAGCTCTCCCTGGGGCTTTCCTTGGCGGTGTCCTTGGCGCTGGAACGTTCCCGTCGCCGGTCGTGGTCTCTGGATTCACCACCCCCCGACTGGAACAAAATACAAGATGTGTAAGTCACGATTGCAGATCAAAGTCAGACGACCGCCTCCACAAAGGAATAAGCGCGTGTCCCTTTTTAATCTGTGTTTGCTAACATGGAAAGGGAATAAGGGATTAGACTCTCGGGCTTGGGTACAGCCGTCAAAACACAGAGAAGTGGGGGCGGAAAACACAGCCATCCGACCACAACACTGTCCACTGCGGCGGAAAAAAAAAACACACCAATCGCACCGAAACACTCTCCGCAGGATATCAATTTCACTCTTGCGCTCACCTTTTTCTTCCGACTGCCAGAATGCTTCTCCATCGTTCACTCTCAAACTCTCAACAAGTGGTCAAATAGGGTCCCGAATATACAGGGTGAGCGACTTTGTATCTGCCAGACTTCGGGAGCGGATAGGGGACATTTAGACGAGTATTTTGATATAAGACACTTGGGGTCGGAAATCAAAATCACGCCCGCTAGAGGGGAATTAAATTTCGGAACCGAGCGCCGGCAGGTAGGCAACCCAAATCGGAAATGCTCACAATTTTGCGCTTAAGTAGTGGGTTTCCAGTCTAAGACATAAACGGTAGTTAGGGATTCCTCGCGAGCTCGCGACGCACCTCTACGCCCACGCACGTTTCCCGCGAGACCGCGAGCCTCTCCGACGAGACTGTGGGTCTGGCCCGTAAGTTCTGCCCCGCCGTTGAGGCCCGCGGCCTCGCGGTGGAGGCCCGTGGCAACGCCAGGGAGGACCGCAGTCTCGTGGAGAAGCTGAGCTTCGCCACGCCACGCCGCTCCTAGGCTGCCAGCCGGGTGGTTGCCTACCTGCCGGCGCTCGGTTCCGAAATTTAATTTCCCTCTAGCGGGCGTAATTTTGATTTCCGACCCCAAGTGTCTTATATCAAAATACTCGTCTAAATGTCCCCTATCCGCTCCCGAAGTCTGGCAGATACAAAGTCGCTCACCCTGTATGTTGGAGATATGTATTTTTTCAGTTTATTAACTTGTACTTTTTTTCTGCCCGACCAGGGAATTTCCCATCCAGATCAGAGCTAGAAGGGAGCATGAAGGAGAACTGGACGTTTCGCGACCTTCAACTCTATTCGCTGTCCGAAACTTCATTTGAAGCTATCGCACTTCGCTGGAGAGACCTTCATCGTGAAGACCTTGTTGAAACGCTAGCTGATGAACTTAAAAATTGCAGTAGTTGTGCAAAGTGGGCTGTAACAGATGCTTTTAAATTTCTGCCGTTTATTTGGAACTCAGAGAAAAATATGCTTGTGCCGATTATTGTACAAAAAATTCAAAGCAAAGTGTAAAGGGTTGTTTAAAAACTCATTTTTTATTTGTATTGTATCCACTACAAAGATTCTACTTCATTTTGAAACAATTGTTATTTATAAAAAAAAATATTTTCTTCACCTGGCGTTGAACTCGGGGAACGAAACTCCATCGACGTGACTATACCACTGAGCAAACCTGAAACAGGATGCAGGGAAATGCCCACCCTGCCCTAGGGCGCAGTACAAGAAGTTCAGCTTCACATTGGAACACGGGATCACCAGGACCGCTTCACATCGCGTCCCTCTCGTCTAACCGCAAAATCCAACCAGTCCGCTCCGTTCTCGCCGCACCGCGTCGTGCCCCGTTCAGCCCATCCCAGCCCGGCCGCTGCATGGCCGTGCCCACGTCGCCCTCCTTTTAAGCTTCCATCTGAAGTCAGCAGAAAACTGCAAAATGAAACCCTATTTTCCCGCGAGCGCGCGCGCTTCGCGCGCAGGGGAGGGTTTCCATTCTCGGGGGCGCGCCTTAACCCGTCTAGCTTCATAATGAAGCCCTTCATTATGAACACGGGGGGCGCCACTTCAGTTTGAATCTTCCCGACGCCCCGCGCTGCACCGCACCGCCGCCCGGCCCGCCCCTAACCAGCTGCACCCAGCTGCGCCCTGCGCCCCGCTCACCCCATCCCAGCCCGGCCGCTGCATGGCCGTGCCCACGTCGCCCTCCTTTTAAGCTTCCATCTGAAGTCAGCAGAAAACTGCAAAATGAAGCCCTATTTTCCCGCGAGCGCGCGCGCTTCGCGCGCAGGGGAGGGTTTCCATTCTCAGGGGCGCGCCTTAACCCGTCTAGCTTCATAATGAAGCCCTTCATTATGAACACGGGGGGCGCCACTTCAGTTTGAATCTTCCCGAAGCCCCGCGCTGCACCGCACCGCCGCCCGGCCCGCCCCTAACCAGCTGCACCTAGCTGCGCCCTGCGCCCCGCTCAGCCCATCCCAGCTCGGCCGCTGCATGGCCGTGCCCACGTTTGAAGTCTCTTCACTCTGGGCCGGATTGCTGAAAACAAGACTTCAATTTGAATCTACCTGACCACACCAAAGTTGGCCGCCACACCTGCTGCATTCAGAATGAAGCACTTCAGCATTCACCTGCTCAGCCCATGCCCAGCATACTTGAAAATTTGAAGAGTGTCAAAGAAATGTTAAAAAAAAAAATGAAAATATATAATTTTTATTATATGAACCTTTTGTTCATTGTCAGTTTTTCTTTTTTTTTCTTAAAAAGAAAATGTAAAAGTATAAAACAATTACAAATATCAATAATGAACTTATATCACACAAAAAGGAAACTTCAAAGGCTGCAAATTGAATTACAAGAATCAATAATCAACTTACATCACAAAAAAAGGAAACTTCAAAGGCTTCAAATTGAATTACAAGAATCAATAATCAACTTATATCACAAAAAAAGGAAACTTCAAAGGCTTCAAATTGAATTAAAAGAATCAATAATCAACTTATATCACAAAAAAAGGAAACTTCAAAGGCTACAAATTGAATTACAAGAATAAATAATCAACTTATATTACAAAAAAAGAAAGCTTCAAATTGAATAATTAAAGAACCTATTCGGACGAGGCCGAGCTATTTTGGTCAACAATGATATCTTTGTGCTCCTTGGTAACTTCTAGATCAACAATGGCGCCATCATCATCCGAGCTGCCAAGTTCTTCAGGGGCTTCATCCTGACGATCTTCACCCTCTGAAGTGCCCGGCCTGAAGGTTGCGTCCGATTCGTCCTTAGAAGATCCCAGTTGCATCTCGCCGAACGCTTCACCATCATCCTCTTGCTCGGAAAAGGAGTCGTCCTGCTCAGGATCATCATCTTCTGCAGAGTCAACGTCCTCAACGAGATAAAGATCTGGCCTTGACTCGTAGGGCTCGTCCTCACTGTAAAAAACAAAAACAAAGAAAATCACGGTTAATTTTGGAAAACCCACCTTTTAACTTCATAATGAGCTTGACTGTGGATACTTACCGGAGAACCTCAAAACGCTTCTTCCAAGCGATGTAGCGGTTGGCTGGGGGGGCCGTCTCGTCACCAACTTCAACTAGTGCCTCGGCGAGGATGTTGAGCGTGGCACCTCGAATCGCCGCCATGTCCTGCCTGTTGAATTTGGCCGTCAGAGTCTGCAGGTGGGCGTCCACTTTCACCTCGTCTATGACCCAAGGGCCCGCCCCAGCCAGGTTTTCCATCCTACTGGCCGCGTCGAACACCCCGTGATCCTCAAACCGCACGTAATCTGCGTGCTCGTTGTCGATGTGCTCGACAATGAGGTGCTTTTTCTGGTGGAGAAAAAGGCAATATGGGCATCGCCATATGTTGAACGGAATTCTCTTCTTTGGCGTATCTGCATCATACTGAAATTTAAAATAAATGAGGCAGATAAGAAATAGAGTTCACAATGAAGCACTGCATTTTGAAGCTATTACTATGAAAAAAAATTACTTACGATTTTTCTATGCATGATTTCGTGAGTTTTTTCAGGAAAAACTACTTTTAGATTCTGAAGGGCTTTCCTTGAACGAGGAGAGGCGGCGGCCTCCTCCTCCACCCTCTTCGGTGTAACAGAGCGCTTTTTCTAGAAATAATAAGAAAAGTTGTAAAAATACTGAAATGTAGCCTGAAAAATAAAAATGAGTAAAAATAAAGTGTTAATTCTGACCTTAGCTGGCGTTTCCTCCTCCTCTTCCCCGTCGTCAGTCTCTTTGGCTCGTCCTTCAGACCGGGAAGTAAATGGCTAAAAGGGGAGACAAAACGATTACTTCATTTGGAACTCGAAGGAAAAATAAAATCACTATTTAAAAAAATGAGCAAAAAATAAAAAAAATAAAATAAAAATAAACTTACGAATGCAACCTTCAGTTTTGCAGATACTTTCTCCTTTAGAGGTCTCTCCTTTGAAACTTTAGCCTCCGGGCTACGTGGTCTCTTCGGCGTTACCTGAGGGGAAAAAAAAAAGGATTTAGATTCATTGTGAAGCACTGTCAAAAGCTGTGACTTTAATGAGACGAAAAGATAAAGAGTCCAACCCAAAAACTGATCCCCACATACCTTTGCTTTTTCAGAAGCTTCAGCAAGCTTCTTTATCACCACCTTGGGGCTTGGTTCACGCTCCGGCTTTGAAATAGGTGTCGAACTCGATTTGGAAGACCTCTTTCCCTGTTCCTTTTCAATTTCCTTCTTGCTCGAGGAGCTCGCCTGCAACAAAAAAGTCAGAAAAACAAAAGTTCAGAACAATGAAGTTTCAGTATGAAAAACATTCTTACACAGGAAAGTCGAAGTGCATCGGCATCGTGCTGCGATGTGCGAAGTATAAAGGTTCAAATTGAGCCAAAGGGGCTCAGCGCCAATCATCTCGACCCGCGCAGCGCCCTGGCCGACCCGCCCTGGAGACGGACGGGGCCGGCGCGCCCAGGAACACAAGTCGACACAGCCCTCTCTACGAGTGCGAGAGAGACGGCGGGCTCGGACCCCGCAGCGCGCCGCGGCGCGCGCTCAAAGCAAAGTACTCCTTCAAAACGAAGCTGAATCTACAGGCAATCATCGCGAACCGCGCAGCGCCCTGGCCGGCCCCGCCCCGCCCCGCCCCGGGGCTTGCCCGGCCCGCTCCGCCAAATAAATAACGCTTCCATCTGAAGTTACATCAAAATGAACCTGCGCATTCAAGTAGCACGGTTCAGATTCAGATCACGAAAAGGGAAACTGATGACCGCGCTAGCCACACTGAGCGGCACAGAGTCAAGTTAACCAAATCTGAAGATTCGAACCCAAATCGTTTCAAATCGAAGGAGCGCTCGGCCCGGCTAGAGAGCCTGGAGGGGGGAGAGGCGCCAGCGTCACGTGACTTGCTGCGCTCTCATTGGTTTGGTTCCACTGCGCTTCGGCGATGTTCCGCTTTGTTTCTCATCCCAGCGCTTAACGTAAGCAGCAGGCGACACGCCGGGCTAGGCCACTGTTGTTTACTGCGACGGCAGGAAGATTTTAAGAATTCTCCCGCAATAATGGTAAATAAATTGAAGTCCAGACTTCAATACAAAACCGCTCAGTGCAGAAAATTCAACACATTTGCACAGAAAAACACAGTAAATTCAGAAACTTACCCCACATTCACTATTAACAAACTTTAAAGTTTGGTATTTTTTTTATTTTTAATTAAAAACTATGATTTTTAGCAAGTTATTCCTCCTCATGACAATAGGATGAGGATTTTACATAAGTTTCTTGTTCAGAATCACTAAAAGACCCTCCAGAACAAATATGAGTACTCTGGCACAAATAGTAGGAAGGTTGCATTTTCACCCAAAACTTCAGTCGCTGTTAGCGGAGAAAAGTTGTTAAATGCTTTGTTGCAGGTCTAACTTTTTTACCAAGCATCTCATGGGAATGAGCTACATCTCAGTGAATAGACCTTTTTTTCCTGATTCAGAATATGGTATCACATGCCACATTGCAGCTCATAAAAGTTTTGCCACCAGATACCAACTTTATTTGCAAATCTTTACGGCACAGTTCGTGTTTAATGGCAAAACTTTTATGAGCTGCAATGTGGCATGTGATACCATATTCTGAATCAGGAAAAAAAGGTCTATTCATTGAAATGTAGCTCATTCCCATGAGATGCTTGGTAAATAAGTTAGACCTGCAACAAAGCATTTAACAACTTTTCTCCGCTAACAGCGACTGAAGTTTTGGGTGAAAATGCAACCTCCCTACTATTTGTGCCAAAGTGCTCATATTTGTTCTGGAGGGTCTTTTAGTGACTCTGAACAAGAAACTTATGTAAAATCCTCATCCTATTGTCATGAGGAGGAATAACTTGCTATAAAACATAGTTTTTAGCCCGCCCTTCTGCTTTGAAAAAGCTTTAGAGCGGGCTTATGCAATCGATGCGGTGTCTGTCTGTCTGTCTGTTTGTCTGTCTGTCTGTCTGTCTGTCTGTCTGTCTGTCTGTCTGTCTGTCTGTCTGTTCCACTCGAAGGAGTTGAGCTAGAGAGTTGAAATTTTTAGGGTATCTTAAGGGTCACTCCTGGACACCGAACCGCCTGGTGCAAATCCTGCCAACCCTCATTAAGGCACTGAAAAAAATTACGTAGGGGCCCGTGCGTTACAGTTTCGCACGGGGTAGCTGAGCGAAGTCCGTTAAAATTATATTACAGAGCATGGTAGCTTGATCGTGTTTTAAGAATAGAAGTTAGATTTAATGTAAGGGGAACAAGAATAGAATGTGTGCAAGGCCGTCGTCCACGTGCTCGCCTTTCCTCCAGTGAGGCGGCGATGGGGACGGCGGGAGTGGCAGGGACGGTAGGAGCTGCGGAGGTGGGGAGGACGGCAAGGGCTAAGGGATGGTGGGAGCAGCGGAGTCGGTCCGGCAAATGAAACGTCATTGCTGGGGTCGGTACGGTACGCCGGTGGGTTAGGCAACTTAGCTTACACGCGCCTAGTGGGTAGGCAGCCACCCGTACGTGGGAGGGAGCCACCCCCCTCAGGCAGGAGCGCCCACCCCACCCCTCCCCGCCCCTCGCCTCGTCCTACCCAACGTCATCTGGGTGGCATCAGCGTATCACCTGCTGGTAACGCTGTCCGGGTATCTTAGCAAGAGCAGGAGGCTCGCAGCACCGAGAGTGAATTTCAACCACTCCACCTCACAGCAGATAGTAAAACCTAGGTAAAAGTATGTAGTTCAATGTTTTAGAAAGACCGTTTTAATGTAAACACTCCTGGCATAACTAATATATTACAAGTACGGTCTCTCACCTAAATCCTATCCCCAGTATCGCCCGTAAAATTTGTAAGAGTCAAATCTTATTAAAATAACCATGTTTTCAAAGCAATTTTTTTTCTCTATCAATGACTTAGTGGAGTGACCTTTTTTCAATCTGAATTCTTAGGCATAACGGACCAATGAATAAATTTGGGTAAGCACATGATGTAGCTCAATCAGAAATCGTATCACTGAGAAATACGGAGTAGGTTAGGAACCAAATGCTAAAAAGTTCACCAAAGTAATACCCAAACTCTTTTCTTGTTTCTTGGTAGGCTTAAGAGTAGTAAGATTTCAATACCCAAACTGCACTTTCATATCTTATCTTTAGTAGAATAATGAGACACCAAATATTCAGTTTACGATTTACAAACTTATTATTCTTTTTTTATTACAAATGCCTATTGTCGTATGTCAAATATGGGCACACTTCCACTAATACAATTAAACATCCACACCGCACTGAAGAAATCGTACAACTGTGGATAACTTGTGGTGGCTCAATAAATCAATACGCTGGGGACCCAAGCAGGGATTCAAAACTAAATGAAACAAAATATAAGGAAATCATACTGCTGATAGTTAACTCTCACTTGTCAGGCCATGGGGTTAACTGATTTCAATACTCAGACCATACTCTAATGTTCACCAAACAGTTTCACAGCTTCGCTGTAAACAACATTGTCTATCATGTTAGGTTATGTCACCCACTCACCTAGCAAGAACACAACCAAGTTGCATCGATACTGGCTGTCATTTCGGTAGTCCGTGACGTTCATTTCACAAATCAAACGCAATAAAAAGTATTTTGAGGCACTACCCATCTCACTCCTCCCTAAGCCACAGACGTCAACAAACAACAAATCACTCGAACCCACACTTCTACACAATGTCGACACTTGAAACTTCGTGCAGCGACGTCCGCAACCTTAAAAGAGACTTCAGACTGCATATTACGCGAAAAAGACTATAATTATTTAATATCGATAGTGTAAACAGCCGAGATGTACGCCGGGCGAGCCTTGGCGAGCGGAGCCGAGCCTCTTGAGCACCTTGAGTATGGCTGACGCGAAGTAGTTCCCGTGCTGCCGCTAGGTGGCGCTATCTCTGAATGTCCCACTGCCAACCTTCCAGAAGTGAGTTTCAAATTAAGCTTTTAAATATTTCAAACTAAAGAAATATATAATGTTTGTGCGAATACATCTGCCCCACACATTGACAATGTTTGGGCAAATGCGCCTCTCCCCATTCGTGCAGTCATTTCGTAGTCTATCGAGCGTATGAGAACACGGACGGACGGACGGACGGACGGACAGACTCACGACCGAGAGAGCACCTTGGTCCCTCTGCAACTTGGTCTTCGCTTCGCTCAGCTGATAAAAGTTTTCAAGGAATAAATAAAACAAAAATATTCAACTTTTTCCAACCCCCTCGACCCGTACCTTTCCGGAAGCGTCTTTCCGCGTCTAGTTCAATGGTGCACACCGTTTTACGAAAAAATGGAGCCAGCTCGCGACTACACTGTAAAAAGCACCCGTAATTAATTGGTCCAGTTTTCAACTTTTCTCAACCCCATCGAGCTGCACCTCCCCGGAAGCGTCTTTTCGCGTCCAGTTCGATGGCACCCACCGTTTTTCGATAAAAAAGGACCCAACTCGCGACTACACTGTAAAAAGCACCCAAAATTGACCCACTTTTCAACTTTTACGAACCCCATCGACCCGCACCTCTCTAGAACCGTCTTTTCGAGCGCAATTCAGTGGTGCCAACCGTTTTTCAATTTCCAGTGTTGCCAATCGTCAAAACTCAAACATTTCGATTATTTTCGACATTTCTCGATATTTTCCGATATTTTCGACATTTTTCGTTCTTTTTCGATATTTTTTGATATTATTCGACATTTGCGATATTTTTCGATATTTTTCGACAATTTCGATAATTTTCGATATTTTTCGATAATTTTCGATAATTTTTGATATTTTTTGACATTTTTGATAATTTTCGATGTTTTTTGATATTTTTCGACATTTTTGACATATTCCGACATATTTCGATATTTGTAAACATTTTTGACAATTTTTGATATTCTTCGACATTTTTCGACATTATCCCTCATTTTTCGATGTTTTTCGATATTTTTCGATGTATTTCGACATTATCCATATTTTTCGATATATCTCAACATTTCTGAGATATTTCGAGATTTTTCGACATTTTTTTAACGAATTTCTACATATTTCGACAATTTTCGACATATGTCGACAATTTTTGAAATTTTCGACACCCCTCGACGCCTTTACCATTAACATTGGTTCGACGAGCGTAATTCAGTGTTTCCAACTGCTGCCAAATAAAGTCCGAGTTCGACCGCGACCGTTCCATCTGAGGCCGAACTCACGTATTTCGACATTTTTCGAGATTTCCGACTCCCCTTTTTTGCCGAATAACTGACCGTTTAGTCACTATCGGCACGTTTTCAAAGCAGAAGGGAGGGCTGTAGTTTCGGTGGTTCACCGTTACAAACTGCCTCTTTCCGAAGAGAATGCCTTTACGGGCCGCAGGCCCGATCATTTACAAGCTAAGAGGACGTTCTGTGTGACTTAGGGGTCGGGCCGAAGGCCCGACCGAACGCCGCCGGCAGGCCAAGCAGGCACGCCCCCTGCCGAACGGAGTTGCCAGCGTAGCAAAGCGGAGCTGGCAACGACGTTTGGCGGAAGGGCGGGCCTGCTTGTTAAGAAAAAATGAAAAATTACCAAACTTTTAAGTTCCACAGCTTCCAAATGGTTCGTCGTAAAAATCTGGGTGGGTGCTCATCAAATTCAGCGGGTCTTTTTCCATCGGAATATACTAGAATATTCAACAAAAAGTATCATTTTACCGTTTTCCCCAAAACAATTGCATTTTTTTGAAAATTTTGAGACATTTAACGCAATATCACGAAAACTAGGTGTCGTAGAGCAATTCCGAGGCCATATTCTCGTTTCTTATGAAATTCTCCCCCAGATTATCTCCAGGATACCGACCTAGGATGGAAAGTGCGGCCGTAGTCGAAAATACCCAAAATGTCTGCAAAAACGACCAAAATCAACAAAGTTGCCCATAACTCCCAAACAAATTTTATTTTAGCCCAAACCTAACATGGTGTTCTTAGTTTTAATAAGTAAGGTATCCACCAAAAAAATATCATCCAGATCGGAGATGGTGATGTACAATCCTGGTCGTTCTTAAATAAATTTACTCACTGTCAAACACACGTGTGCCAGCCGCCAGAGCCAGGCCCGGCCCGGCCCTCGGCCCTTGCAACGCGCATGCGCGACCGAAGAAAATGAGAATTAAAACGGAACGCCAACCCCCACTGGAACCAGCCGGGCGCTCCGTCACGTGACGTTGGCACCTCTCCCCCCTCCAGGCTCTCTAGGCCCGGCCAGGCCCGGGACAGACACTTCAAAACGAAGCTGAATCTACAGGCAATCATCTCGGCCCGCGCAGCGCCCTGGCCGGCCCGCCCTGGAGACGGACGGGGCCGGCGCGCCCAGGAACACAAGTCGACACAGCCCTCTCTACGAGTGCGAGAGAGACGGCGGGCTCGGACCCCGCAGCCCGCCGCGGCGCTCGATCACAGCAAAGTATTTAAAAAATGGAAGAAGTCTTAAAACTTCACATTGAAGGAGGGAATGCCAAATTGGATTCCCAGACAAGTCTCAAGCATAGGTAAAGGGAAATCGCTGCGAGATTGAACAGAATGGAAGCGCATGGCCTCACCACGCTATCGCCCATGCAGCGCTCACAGCAAAGTATTTAAAAAATGGAAGAAGTCTTAAAACTTCACATTGAAGGAGGGAATGCCAAATCGGATTCCCAGACAAGTTACACTCCAGTCAAAGATTTAAACAAATGGCGCCTAAAAAACACACAGCCTTGTTGCGCGCGGCTCCCCACCCGCCCCGTCAGCCTTTCGGCTCAGGCCGGACAAGGGAAACAGTTCAGCTTCACAATGAAACACACAGTTGCGAGGTTTCCTAACCTCTCAGCATCGCAGGCACGGCAGCAACCACTGAAATTTTCACTGAAACACTGTCGAATCCTACCTCTTTAGTCCTTTCCTTCGAGCTCTCCCTGGGGCTTTCCTTGGCGGTGTCCTTGGCGCTGGAACGTTCCCGTCGCCGGTCGTGGTCTCTGGATTCACCACCCCCCGACTGGAACAAAATACAAGATGTGTAAGTCACGATTGCAGATCAAAGTCAGACGACCGCCTCCACAAAGGAATAAGCGCGTGTCCCTTTTTAATCTGTGTTTGCTAACATGGAAAGGGAATAAGGGATTAGACTCTCGGGCTTGGGTACAGCCGTCAAAACACAGAGAAGTGGGGGCGGAAAACACAGCCATCCGACCACAACACTGTCCACTGCGGCGGAAAAAAAAACACACCAATCGCACCGAAACACTCTCCGCAGGATATCAATTTCACTCTTGCGCTCACCTTTTTCTTCCGACTGCCAGAATGCTTCTCCATCGTTCACTCTCAAACTCTCAACAAGTGGTCAAATAGGGTCCCGAGCTGGCTGGCCACGCACGCACCGATCTGCTCTCTACGACGCCTGGACAGGGACTGAGGGGCCGGCCGGGCTGTGGGCTGTGCCGCCCGCCAGCCGGGCCGAGAGCAGCGCTGCTGCCCGCCCCCCCTCACTCCTCCCCTCCCCTCCCGCTCTGGCCGGCCGCCTGTCCCGCACCCCGCCTCACCCCGCCCCGGCCTTCCAGGTAGCGGCCGGCCGCTGTCGGGCGGAGACCCAAAAGCAGGTAAGAACAACTTGAGTCAACTCACCTTTCGCTCGGCCAGTTTCACCCGCTCGATTATTTCCTGAAAGGGATAAAGTGTGTTATGAAGGAACGTCATACCAAAAATAAAAGATTCTGAAGGAAACGTTCCGTACTCGCCCCTTACGGCTCGCCCAGCCCAGCCACGCCACGCCCGGCAAATAATATCGCTTCTAACTGAAGCTTGAAAAAAGATTACAAAATGAAACCCTATTCTTCCGCCAGCGCGCGCGCTACGCGCGCAGGGGAGAATCTTCATTCTCAGACGCGCGCCTTAACTCGTTTAGCTTCATAATGAAGCCCTTCATTATGAACACGGGGGGCGCCACTTCAGTTTGAATCGTCCCGACGCCCCGCGCCGAGCCGCGTGAGTTCAGCCCGGTAGAGGTAACGCCGCGCCGCGGTGTCCCGCGGCGGCCCGCGGGCCGAGCCCCATGGGACCTGTAGAGGAAAGTACCCGCGTGCCTCGCCGCGCCGAGCCGCGTGCGTTCAGCCCGGTAGAGGTAGCGCCGCGCCCGGCCGCGCCGCGGACGGGAGGGGACCAATATCTCCCGCCTACCCGCGGCCCGGGCCGTATGGATCCAGCAGAGTAAAGTACCCGCCCCGACGCCCCGCGCCGAGCCGCGTGTGTTCAGCCCGGTAGAGGTAGCGCCGCGCCCCGCCGCGCCGCGGACACGGAGGACACAGAAGCAGAGGTCCGACTGGGATAGGCCGAGCTCCGCGAAAGCCGTACTGGAAGGGTCGGCAACCTAAGACGAGAAACTGGTGACGGTTTCCTCTCGTATTTTTAGTTTTACTACAATATACTATAAAGTATTCTCATTCCCTTCCTAGATACACTGTTCTTTCAATAACACAAACATCAACAAAAAGAAAAAAGCGCATTTTAATTATTTTGCCCCGGTGGCCACCCGTGCTCGTGAGGTTGGCAGCAGTACCTGTGCGGCGGCGTCGGTTGCAGCCAGCATTACAGCTGTTGTCGCTCGCTCGTCTGGTCGCAGATCGTGTCGTGTCGCTCCCGGTATTTTGTGATTTTGTGGATTTCATCAAGAGTTTGCATCAGTGGTTTGTATTTCAAGTTTGGTTTGTTGTTTATGGTACCTCCGGTGAAATTTGGCGTGAGAACGTCGAAATTCCGTCGGTGATCGGCCGGTGGGCTGCCTTGCCTACTTGCGCCAATGTTGTTGTAGCCAAGACTTAGTGATTTTTCGCTAACTCTCTTGCCCTGTGGTGCTCCCTTCGCTTATTTTATCGTAAGCTTTTTGCTCTACATCATTTGTGTAGATATTTCAATAGCTGACGTAATTATGGGGGCCGGCAGTAGTTTGCGGTCTGGTGGCCTAACCTAACCTCTCATGTAGCTGTCTTATTGGAAAGGGCCTGGTTGTTTTTTCTTCTCTCGCTTGGAGAGACGAATAAACTGCATCCATGGGGCAGGTTTAGCGGTTAATCACTATTTCTTTTTCCTAACGGCCTGTGATACTTTGCCATATAGTTTTACAAATCTGTGATACTTTTGTACCTTATCCTCTACCAATCTACCATTATTCTAAGTCATCATGCCTGGGCGTACTAAAAAAGGTTTGAGCAGTAAACAAAAGTGTTGGGCTGCTTTATGTGGCACTAACAAAGTAGATAATCCTGACCTGACATTTCACTCCTTTCCTGCTAATGTAGAATTGTGTTGGGAATGGGTTCGGCTTTCGGGACACTCTTTGCTTTGTGCTGAGGAGCACAAAAAACTTATGAGCTGTCGTGCTTTGTGTAGCAAACATTTTACTCGAGACCAGTATGCAGTTCCTAGAGATCCAGCATCTCTTCTTAATAGAAATGCAAAACCTTCCATCTTCACGCAACCTCCAGTCCAGATCATGCGTCCTGGCTTTCTTGGTGTTTTTCTTGATGAGAACGGTAAACCTTCCTTCCCTCCACCTGTACCTCTGCGTAAAAATACCCGTATTGTCACTCCTGTAGTTGCTTCTCACCCCAACCCTGTTATCCTTTCGAACATGGTTGCACCAGCTGCCCCTGCAGCGGAGTGTGAACCTGACCATGTCTTCCTTGAACCGACTCCGCAAACTGAATGTCTTGGTCCCAATAAGAGAAAGTCTTGTGTTCTTAGCAGTATTGAGAACATCCCGAAGAGGAGGCGCTGTTTGGATTTCGGCTCAGCACTGTCCCCTGCTGGAGACAACACTGCAGCCATGCCAGCCTCTTCAGCAACACCTGCCTTTGGAGACGACATTGGACCTGAACTTTTATCTACTCCACTTCCTTCTCCAAGACCAACAGCATCTCGTGAACTATTCTGTGATACTCCAGTTCCTATAAGAAGCTCCTCCACCGCAACTAGTCAACAATTAGGTAGTAATTCTCGTGGGTGTAAGTACACAAATGTTCTAACTGAGTATAATCTTTTTCAACAGGATATCACACCAAAGAAAAAGCGATTGGTAGAGGGTGTTAAATTATTGAAAAGAAAAGTGAGTAATTTAGAGAGGAGTTTGCTGGCAAGGAAAGAAAACAATAAAGCTCTTCAAAAATTTTGTAATGGTCCTTCTATTTCAAAGTTAAAGACAAGTCTGAAAACTAAAGAGGGGGTTATTTTGATGGAAGCTCAGTTCGCAAATAAGGGATCTAAAAAGAATGGTTTCCGTTGGACTTTAGAACAGAAAACTCTTGGCCTTGCATTGTATAAAGCTTCCAGAAAAAGTTACAGTTTTTTGAGAAAAATTTTAAACTTGCCTTCTAGAAGTACCCTTTTGGCACTTATGGCTAAACTAGTATTTGAGACTGGCATTAATAAAAGTTTCTTTACTCACTTGAAAGAAGTAATTAAAGATTTTAGTCCACGGGATAGAGCTTGTATTTTAATGTGGGATGAGGTGCACCTTGCCCAGTCACTCAATTATAATGAAGCTAAAGATGCAGTGGAAGGGTGGGTGAAGCACTCAGAGGGGGAGACTACCAAGCAAGTTGCCAATAAGGCGTTGACATTTATGGTTCAGAGTTTAACAAAGAAATGGAAGCAGCCAGTAGCATATTATTTTAGTCATGGTGAGACTCCTGCAAATATGCTGGCAGAACTTATTGTTGGTGTTACAGGAAATTTGCAGGAAGCTGGTTTTGACATCAGGGCTTCTGTCTCTGACCAAGGTGGTAACAACTTAAAGGCTGTCCGTCTCCTCAGAAGTCCCTTCACCGCACAGAGTGATTTGCCTGGAAGAAAACCTCTGTGTGCTGACTGCAAGAAAAAGAAGACGGTGGTATCAAAAGCAAAGAAGAAGGCTGAAAAAGATGGGACTAAATTAAAAGGGGATGATGCATATTTTTCTCTCAGGAATTGTAGTGTGTGCCGTCTTAACAGTGTTCAACCTGCTGTAGTTACTCATTATCGCATTAACAACAATAACAATATTTATCATTTTTGGGATGTTCCTCATTTACTTAAAATGTTGAGAACAAACTTTCAAAAGTATAATGTCAATTTTGCTGCAGGAAAGACTGCTTGTTGGGATCACATAACAAGTCTGAGAGATGAAAATGGGCACGATGGCACCTTTTTCCATGTTGCTTTAAAACTCACTGATCACCACCTCAAGTTGACTCACAACCAGGATAAAATGAAAGTTTCTTTAGCTGCTCAGGTACTTAGCAATAGAGTTGCCACAACTTTAATTAAAATTGCAGAGTGGAATGAAAGTACTATTCCGGGTTGCAGAGCTACTGGTGAATTTGTTTATTTTGTTGATCAGCTGTTTGACAGCTTTAATGGGTCCAGTAAAAGGCGCCATGGCAAAAAGCTCAGGGTTAATTTATCAGATCATTCACCTCATTTTGATTTCTGGGAGATGGCAGCCATTAATATCAGAAAATGGTGGTTCATAAATTCACCCAAAGTTTTTTCTTCTACTAAGGGTTGGCTTGAAAATATAACAGCAATTAAAGGGTTGTGGCATGACTTGAAAAGGGATTTTGATCTTCAATATCTAAATCTAAGAAGGTTAAATCAAGATCCTCTTGAAAACCTTTTTTCTGTTATAAAAGCAAATGGACATAAAGTGCCAACCGTCCCTCAATACATCTCTGCTATTAAGACATCTATAATTACCAACCTGAGAAATAGTGGTATCCGTGGTGCAAACTGTGAGGAAGATGGGGGTGAGCTTCTGACTGATTTGAATGTTTTTTTTGGGCTTGTTACTAGGACTGCAGGTGCAGGTGCAGACACTTCTTCTCCTTCATCTTTGGATTTGTTTTCTTCAGATATTTCAGATGCAGAGTTAATGACCACGGCAGAGGAGCAAGAGTTATTATCTCTTACCAAAGCACCAATCATCCATGAGAGCGTAGAGGTTGATGTTGAGCAACAGCAGGGGAGTGAAAGTGATGATATGTTCGAAGAATTGTTTGGTGGTGACTTTGAAGGAGATGAACAGCCAGAGGAAGAAGATGAAATATCTCTTCATAGTCTCAGCAGGAATATGACTTTCTTAACTGTAGGCAATGTGCCAAAGTGCATTCAGAAACCTCGGAGGAAGAAGAAGGCTGCTGCACCTGAACCTAGTGAGGAAGAGTTGATTAGACGGGATCTTCAAAGGGAAAATACTAGTCTTTTGGGGAATCGTAGAAAAATAACTGCTTATGTTACTGGCTTTATTGTTAGGAAGGTTTGTGACAGGGTAAAGTGCGATGTCTGTGCTGCAACATTACTGGCTGATGAGCTAGAAGACGACCATGAATTAATTCTTGCCTTTGAATATGATAAAACTGTTAACAAATTAACATATGCTCGCACACAGGTCATCGACTTTTCCGTGTCTTCTGTCAATATGTTTTTGGAGATAATGCATACTAGTTTTCACATGCCGGGGCTTATGAAGTTGCTTTTCAATAGGATTACGTCAGTTGTTGACTTCTCCTCATTTGGATGTTTGGCGCACAAAGAGGAAGTTAAAAGGCTTATGTTGTTGTACTTTTGTCGCGTTTCAATTCATCACAGATGTAGAATTTTAAATAGAGAGTTTGCCAAGAATTGGCAGAATACCAAGACAGTGGGTAGTCTGCCTGCCAGTAGTTCACAAAAGCAGAAGGGCACTCAGCCAAAGAAAAAACCCTCTCAGCCAAAGAAAACACCCAAAGCGAAGGGAGCCAACGGTTAATGATCCTAGCACCTTTCAATACATAATCAATTTTTTAATTTTATTTTTTTAACTTTACAGCTTATTGTACTGGTATTATTGTTTTAAATTCACATCTGCAGGAGTGGCTTGTATTGATTTCAGTCTTGCCATTTCTTGTAGTATGTATCTTATCCAACTTCTCTCCTTTATTAGCTGGTATTGTTTTAAATTCACATCTGTAGGAGTGGCTTGTATTGATTTCAGTCTTGCCATTTCTTGCAGTATGTATCTTACCCAACTTCTCTCCTTTATTAGCTTTTTCTTGGTGTGATATAAGTTATTTTCAAAGGGTTTCATAACAGTTCTATTTTATTTTAAATCTTACCCAACTTGTCTCCTTTATTAGCTGGTATTGTTTTAAATTTACATCTGCAGGAGTGGCTTGTATTGATTTCAGTCTTGCCATTTCTTGTAGTATGTATCTTATCCAACTTCTCTCCTTTATTAGCTGGTATTGTTTTAAATTCACATCTGCAGGAGTGGCTTGTATTGATTTCAGTCTTGCCATTTCTTGCAGTATGTATCTTACCCAACTTCTCTCCTTTATTAGCTTTTTCTTGGTGTGATATAAGTTATTTTCAAAGGGTTTCATAACAGTTCTATTTTATTTTAAATCTTACCCATCTACCCTCTCTCTCTCATTTGCTTTTTCTTGGTGTGATACAAGGTATTTTTATAGGGTTTCATAACAATTTTAGTAATATTTATGTGCCTTCAATGCACTCATCTGCAGGGTTGGCTTGTATTGATTTCAGTCTTGCCATTCCTTGCAAGGTGATAGCAGAGAGCACCTTTTTAAATCGTATCCAACTGACCTCTTTAATTGGCTTTTTTCTTGGTGTGATACAGGAACTTTCTCTCATTGTGTGATGTAAGAGTGAACGCTAGTCAGTTTCTCTAGTTACCACCTGTTACGTTGATATTGATTTTATAGATTTCTTGACAGTCAAATCTAGTCGATCCCTATGTGCCACTTTATTGATTTGGTGTATTTCTATATTATTATTTTTCACCACCACATCTCCTGGTGGTTTTTCCTGATTGTGACCTGTCTTGTACTGTATTTTATATACTTTACAGACAACCAAATTGTGTCATATATCTTGCCCAGTACTCACATTTTTGAGACTGCTGCAGATATCCCTATTGTGTCTTGTCTTGCACCATTCTGCATTTTATGCAGAATCCGCAGACCCAAATTTGTGCCAAACTAACTTTGGTTGACTGTGATTTCAAAGTGATTTCAAATAATCAATAGTTTACTGTAAATATTTGTGTATATATATCTGTGCCATACTCAATTTGACTGTAATTTCAAATAATTGAAAGTTTAATGTAAATATTTGTACATACATATTTCTTTACCCTAGTTTTGGGTTTAAAATTTTATTTTATGTTAACTTTTCTTTCTGTTTTCAGGGCAAAAGTCTGCTCCACTCATTTATTCCTTTCTGTTTTTGAACTAAACTATGCTTAAGTCATATTTTACTTTTTGTTTTTAGAGCACAACTTTGCTCAAGTCATTTTTTTTCATTGGATTTTAGAATTAAGTTTTGTTTTGTCAAATTTGAATAAAGTATTAAGTTGACGCTCCCATTTCCCTCCCAATTACCCGTAGTGTTTTGCTGTATTATCCTCTGTGTCGGTAGTTTGTGGTGGCGGGCATTTGTACACTAATATCTGTGGTCAAGGTTTTGTAGATGTAGGCAGTCACATATTTTATTTGAATTTTAACAATAATTTATTTTTTTACTTTCAGCACAAAGTTTTGATTTTGAATTTTGATTCTAAAGCATAGTTGTTTGTTTTGTTATCAGATGGCTCCTGTTGTGGAAATGTATGGAGACCTCTTCGCTATGCCTACTTCACTAGCCCATGCTGTCAGCGAAGAGTTCCACCAGGGTGCGGGCATTGCTGTTGGATTTAAAGAATACTTTGGACGTGTGGATGAGCTGCTGGCCCAGGGGAGAAGAGTCGGAGAGGTGGCATACCTGAAGCACAAGGAGACCTACATATTTTACCTCATTACGAAGAAAAATTACTGGGAGAGAGTTGTTTTATTGAGTTCTGTTTTAAGTTGCCTTTTCCACCTGAGGGAATTGAGCTTGTCGCTGGGTGTGACAGAACTTTCAATGCCTAAAATTGGCTGTGGGTTGGACTTACTAAAATTTGAAGACGTTCTGCCCAGAATCCTCTCTGCATTCCACGATTGCCCGGTGAAAGTGAATGTGGTTTCTCCTCCTCCTCAAGTTCGTGGCATGGCAGTGGCTGGTGATAGTCAAGGACTGCGTTTCTTGTTAGCAAGAGGCAAGCTTCCACGGTGCATCTCTAGGACCCCATACCCCAGGACGGCTGGACTATGCGGCTCTGGTTGGACTATCACTCGACTAATTCAGCTGCTGAATGATATGCCCAACAACTCTCTTCATGATGTTCTGGTGTTGATTGGCACTAACAATGTCTTGGAGATGTGTGCTGCAGAACCCAGCAGGGTATAGTTTTATCTGCAACAAGAAACAAACAGTATTAGAGACTATTTTTATAATGCTTAAATTAATCCATCATTTTCTCTACAGGCAAGGCAGCTGCTAAGGAAATGCAGAGGTTTGTGCAATGCCCTACGCACAACCTTGTCTATGAAGGTGAAAGCTTGCTGCCGTGCCGTGGTGACCACTGTGCCACCTCTCCCAAAGATACTTTGCCCTACGGATGGAGACAGTGGCAGAGCTCATTACTTTTGGTCGAACTTCAACAAAGCGCTTCTCAGTTTGACTGAAAACAGGTTCCATGTTGTAGATCTGGGGAAGCACTTTACAACTGATGGGGTGATTAGAGAGGATCTGTTTGAAAGGTATGTTTCTCTAGTTTGTATTTTAAATTTTATGTTCTGAGTTTCTCTTGATTGAAGGAATCCGCACACTAATTGTATTTCTTTCATTCTATTTTGATTTAGGTTCATGGGACGAAACAATCGTGAGGACAGGATCCACATAAACTTGAAGGGCATGAGAGTACTTGAAAAAGTCATCCTTGCAGTTCCACCTTTTACCCCATAAGCTTTTAATATTATTATTATTATTTTAAAAAGTATACTCACTGTGCCCTTTGTAGAAGACACTTGACTCATAGGATAGGACCTATGGAAAAAAAAATGTGTTGTCAGCTCTTAGATACAAAATTCAACTTATAACATTTTATCTTTGTACTTTAAGTTTAGACTTACCCTGCTTTTCATTCTTCATGAATGTTATCAACACTACCATTCTGGCTGTGTATAATTTTACTAATGTACTGAGTTGCCTATCTCTGTGATAACTTGAACTGTTTATTAGTTTGTATCACTGTATTATCTTCATGAATGTTATCAACACTACCATTCTGGCTGTGTATAATTTTACTAATGTACTGAGTTGCCTATCTCTGTGATAACTTGAACTGTTTATTAGTTTGTATCACTGTATTATCTTCATGAATGTTATCAACATTACCATTCTGCCTGTGTTTAATTTTACTAATTTAGTGAATTGCCTATCTCTGTGATAACTTGAGCTGTTTAGTATTAGTTTGTATCACTGTACTATCAATAGAACTATTGTACCTATGTCATCAACACTACCATTCTGACTGTATATTATATTTTGGGTATTGTATTGCGTTACCTGTCACTGTCACAAATTGGACTGATTAACTTTTATCACTGTTCACTAAAGTTACCTATGTATCATTATGTTTTTGTTACAAGACAGCATATAATTATTATTTATTCTTTTATTGTGAATATTAACTATTTATTTCCTATTAAATTGAAATATTGTACTTCAATGCTTTCTTTTTATTCAGTTTGAGGAGTAACACACTATGCCTCCATAAAAAAGAACACCAATGTCAAAATAGTTAAGACTTTAGACTCAAAACAGTTTGAGGGGAGTGAGGTTGATAACCCAGCTATGAAGATTGTTTATGGCACAACACCACAGGAGATCTTTCACAAAATTAACTAGCAAAACTGCAATGCACACCAAGAGTACTCTAAAAGTCTGAGTAGGGGTACTCCCACAATGTTGACTTCACTTAGATTTATTTTTGTATTTAAAGTAAAAAAGCAAATCCCAGGGATGAGTGAATTCTTTTCAACGTCGATCAGATGTCGATTCGACGTCGAAATAGTCGAACAAACATCATTTTGTTCACCAAATCCATCGACGTCGATTCAACGTTGATATTTCTCACTGGGAAAGGAATAAAGTTCTTTGAATATAAGTATTTTTTTTTCTTAACATGTTCCCTGCGGCTAAGTTTTGGTCCATATGGGGAGCGTGACCACATTGTGGTCATGCCGCAGGGAACGGCCACAAAAGACCCAGATGGAACTAACCATGGGCTTGCAGAGTTCTAAAACACGTAAAATAACTTGTAACTAGCATGTAGGAATGAGTAGCATACGAGCATCTAGCCCGATTTTATGATCCGCTTATTCGAAAAGGGAGGCTGGGTTCGCATGCATTGGGGCTCCAATACTACTAAACACACATCACTACGATGCAACGCCGTCCAAACATCAAATTTCTTTTCGGAAACGCTAGAATGAGTGTTAAAAGTCACGCTGGAATAGGTAGCGGAGCGGCTGGGCGGCCGCCACGGCGGCCTACCTGGCCTACCTGCTCTCCCACCCGCCGCCCGCCCGGCCGGCCGGCTGGAGCCGCCCCGCCCAGTAGTTGGCCGTACCGCTCTTCAGAGCGCGCTAGTAGTACAGAATTGGCGGCGCGGCGTAAGCAGGGAGTCGTATCTCTGCTTCTGTGTCCTCCGTGGCCGCGGACGGGAGGGGACCAATATCTCCCGCCTACCCGCGGCCCGGGTCGTATGGATCCAGCAGAGTAAAGTACCCGCCCCGACGCCCCGCGCCGAGCCGCGTGTGTTCAGCCCGGTAGAGGTAGCGCCGCGCCCGGCCGCGCCGCGGACGGGAGGGGACCAATATCTCCCGCCTACCCGCGGCCCGGGCCGTATGGATCCAGCAGAGTAAAGGACCCGCGAGCCTCGCCGCGCCGCGGAATGGTAGTGGACCAATATCTCGCGGCGCCCCGCAGGCCGAGCCCCATGGGACCTGCAGAGGAAAGTACCCGCGAGCCGGGCCGTGGCCATACGGCACGGAATTCTACCGCCACGCCTCGGTAGTACCCGCTGCACTCAACGGCGATTAGGGTACTTAATCATCACAAGAATTAGAAGTCACGTTGTAGATAATTCCGTCTCACCTCATCGCTTGTAAAAGCCTCCCTCCAGTGGTAACCGTAGGCATCAGGCCACATTAATCGATTCCTTCTGCTTGGCATGCTTTGGTTAGGTAAAACGGGTGCTTTTACAAATCATGTTAATCTTTTTTTTTCTTTTTCTTTTTTTTTCTTCTTTCAATGATTGGGGGGCGGTGATCTCAACGGGAATAGAGGGCGCTGCTGTCGAGGGCATGGCCGCCTTATGTGGTGCTGCGTTTCCGGTCACCCAAGCTACTTCCTTTAGTCTGTTAGTTTCCTTTTAGGTCGCACACGTGTCGGTACCGATGGACTATCCATGAAAATAGCCCAAAAGTAGCGAAATCGCCCAAAAGTAGCCACGGCGGTCGGTCGAGGAGCCCAATCGGCGACATGTCGCAAAGCCAAAAAATACGGAGCCATTTACCCCTCTTGAGGAGCCCAAATGGCGACATGTAGCCCAATCTGGCAACCCTGCCGATGGCGGAGGTGATAGTCTTGAGTTCTGACTCCGAAGTGAGTGGACATGACGAAGAGTTTGAAAGCGATGAACTGTCCAGTGTGTTAAACTTAAAATATTTTTGAGTCGTTTTGGATTAGAATTTATACAAGAGAAAGTGGGCGTAATAAATATTATAACTAGTCGTTTTTAACAAATCTGGTAGTATAGCTCTACCTTTTGGGTGATTTACACAAAAAATATTATTTTTTAGTGGAAATAGAAATATTTGCAGTACATCAGCCCAAGTATTTCACTGAAGTGTTCTTTTAAGTAGACTCATATGATCAATAAAATGACAGATGCGTTTCACTGTTTATGGAGTGCATCTGTAACATTCCGAACATTCATTTCAGAACATATTTGCCTTTTTTATTGAATCCACAATTTTAAGCGCCCGTAAGAAATATTCATGGTTATAACATTCTAGCATATAAAATTATTAATGAGACACTTTTTTGTTAGAGTCAACTCAGTCATAATCCAGACAATAATCCGGACAGTCATAATCCAGAAGTAGCAGAATTGTGTGTGTGTGTGTGTGTGTGGGGCAGCCAAACTTTGCACTTCTTGATGAAAAAGATTTGATGTCTTTGACGTTTACCCAAGGGTGTTTCATTGGTTGGGATAGGGCGATGCACCACATCTGTCCCTTCATCCTGTTCAAGGCCAAGAAGTGCCAAATCATGTACAAAGGGCGTCTCTAAGAGATATTGTGTAGGGCGTTCAATGGGCCTGGCTGCTCAATAAGATAGTGACAGCGCCATGCTCATGCTCCTTAATGGGCGCAGAGCGCGCACCCTTCCTGGCCTCCTAAAAGGTGCCCGAAGTGCCCCATTCTGTATAACAACTTAACTTACTACCGTCCAGTGTACTCCAGAAGGATGCCAATGCCAATAGTTTTGTTTCCCATATCCAGTATCCCATAGTGGGAACGCCCGTCCCGTCCGCGCGCACATCGCGGGCCCGTGTCCTGGCCTCCTACAAGCTTCCTCAAGTGCCCCATCTTCTACAACAACTTGCTTTCCCGACCACTTATCGTCCCCGCTCGGGTGCCAATCGATTGAAATCTTCAATCCACTCATTCTGCCACATCCCGCGCACACGCTAGCCTCCTAGAAGGTACCCGAAGTGCCCCATCCTCTACAAAAACTTGACTTACTACCGTCTATAGTGTACTCCAGAAGGATGCCAATCTTTTTTCCCCATATCCAATAGTTTTAACGCCCGTCCCGTCCGCGCGCACCTCGTGCGCCCGTGTCCTGGCCTCCTACAAGCTTCCTCAAGTGCCCCATCCTCTACAACAACTTGCTTTCCCGATCACTTATCGACCCCGCTCGGGTGCCAATCGATTGAAATCTTCAATCCGCTCATTCTGCCACATCCCGCCCACACGCTAGCCTCCTTGAAGGTACTCGAAGTGCCCCATCCTCTACAACAACGTGACTTTCTGTCGTCCGGCGTACTCCATAGGGGTGCCAATCGTTTTGTCTGCCATTTCCAGTAAGTTGAATACCCGGCCCGTCGGTGCACGCCCGTGTCTTGGCCCCCTACAAGCTACCCCAAGTCCCATATCCTCTACAACCACTGCTTGCTTACCACTCCATTCTAGTACCGACCGACTGGTGTGTGCAGTTAACCCAATTTGCCACTTTCCGCCCACACGCTTGCCTCCTAAAAGGCACCACAAGTGCCCCATCCTCTACAACGATATGACTTACTGTATATCTTTTTAAAATTTTAATGTCGCTTCGCTCACCACTTCGTGCCTGCCGCACGTACTCCTAGTATAGATTTCCAGAGTGTCAAATGATTTCGTACGAAGATCGAAATAGATTGGATGATCAAAGTGCACTGCGGTCATGGATCCGTATTGTGCCTTAGTGTCCACGGAAACCGTGCGGAGCAACGGTGCGCGTGTATAACCAACGATTTGTTCCCCCAGAACATCCATGTAAATAAACATTTGTGAGGGAACTCCCAAACTTATATGCACAGGTTTTACGCCCAAAATTTCTGTATTACCGGGGTACGGACCGGCGTGGGCGAGCCCCAATTGAAGAGCAAGGCGGGGAGAAAAATGAACTTTCGTGTTGTCATGTGCAGTAAGTGGCATGAACTTACAACGCTGGTCGGGGAGTAGTGTGAAATACTGTATCTCATAACTTTCTTTTATGACTCTCAAAGCGTCCCCCATGCCTATGACAAAGGCTTCTGTTGAACTAAATGAACCAGGGCGTACGGAAACTGTATCAACAAATATATCCGACATTATTGTGATTTCGTTTTCTCCCTCTAGGACCTGTGCTATCGTATTAGGGTAGTGCAGCTCAATGAGGGCGGCCTGCCAATGGCCACGGAGTTCCATGCGCTGAGCCAATTCTGTCTTAAAGTGACAGGTTGTATTTTCAGGATAAACCCCTGGACTGGCGTTACTTGAGAGAAACGCGTAAAAATCCATTTCTAGACAAGATCTTTATCAAAGATCCAAGAGCGGCTCTTTTTCGGATAACCTCTCCAGTGGACGAGATGCTGTCGTTTGCCCTTTGTTCCTTTGGACCGCACTATATATGCGATTTTGAACGCCTCGGGTTTGGTGACCTTCTGAAGTTCCATCTCATAAAACGTACCCTCAATTGGATCCTTATCGAGATCTTCCAGCCGGTACACCGGCATCGTATGAGGAATGACCTGAACGATTTTAAATATCTCCTCGCTCCAGTTCCACGTGTATCCTTTTTCGAAGACTTGTTTTTCTCTACTGATTCGGACATAATCACCCACATTAAACTTTGTTTTCTTACTTGTGTGTTTTATACCGTGGTACAGGTTATTATATACCTCCAATACCCTATCGGGTGTTACATCTACAGGACGCATTTTAATAGATCGGTGGTATGTGTGGTTATATGCATCCACAATATCATCAAGCAGTCCATCTACATATCTGTATTGTTCAGTATGAGTGAATCTTTTAAATAATTTTGATTTAATGGTACGCTGCCATCTCTCCACAATCGAACATTTAATGTCAGGATTATGGGTGTGAAAATAGGTTATGTTGTTCTCTTTCAAAAATTTCTAAAATGTTTTGTTGATGTATTCTTTTCCTTTGTCTGAAAACAGGCGTGTAGGTCGGCGATGTGTGTTTTTGAAAATTATTTGGAACCCCTTAATGATAGAAGGACCAGATTTATCTTTGATGGGAACAGCCCATCCATATTTTGAGAAAACATCTATGACACACAAAATATAGCTAAAGCCATCATTATCTTTTTTCAAAGACTGAAAATCAGTTAAGTCTGTCTGCCAGCTCTCGTCAATATTATCCGCATAAGTCACATTACGAGGAAAACGGCGTCTAGCGGGTTTGTGAAGAGTGTAAGCATCCTCACCCTCTAGATAATGCGTTTTTTTCTCTTTCTTTTCTCCCGTAGCATCCCAGAGTTTCCACGCGGTGCCGTAAGACGCAGGGTCAGCGGGCTTGTGATACACGTCCCCAAGATTGACAGGCATGTTAAGGTTTAGTGACTCGACCTTTAGTCACGCGATTTCTCACGCGTTTTGGCTTAGTGATCGGGACCACAGTTCCCCCACCACCCTGGTTTCGCGCTTGAATAATAGCGACTCTACGTTTCTCGTTAGGAATAAGTTCCAACGGAATGTTAAGTGTAGACAGTGTTTTAATAAAGTTTAAAACACCCACAGGTTCAAAGTTTTTGCGTGAACGAGTGAGATCCGAAATTGAATCAATGATATTAGAGTTTGTTACTGGTGTACCCTCCAGAGATACGAGTCCTGAGGAGTCCCACGTGACTCGTGAGCCAGTCGTACTCAAATAATCGTAAAGTCTCAGTGCAGCCGCTTTATATGTCTTTGGCATGGCGGCAGCGAGCTGCTGACAAATTAGAGCAGTGTCCCCGGTATCATCGAGAGAAAAATCTTCCACAGAAATACGTACGGGCTTCTTTCGCTCATTATTAAAGTGAAAGTAGCGCTGCAGCGCCTCATTGTACAATTTCCATTTGAGAGAATCATCAGCGTATTTTTTACGCATGATAAGTTCCATTTCATTGTCAAGAGCACTGAGCTGTGTCTCAGAGGTGGGTGGAGTGGGATCATTTAGTTTGGCCACACTCTCATGTGGAACGAGAATCATTTTCTTAACGTGATTCATTGTAGAAGGGAAGGAAGCACAGAAGCTATGGTGCTAAGCAGTAGTGGTAGAAATGCACCTCCTTTTTGTAGCCGTTCTTTTTTCTTAGTCCACCCCTCGCCTCTTTGTGCAAGTTCTCTGATTTTATGCCGATGTCGTTTAAGTTTGGTCTTGTGACTATCACTCAGTGGAATATTACCACGCAGCAAATTGTCGCAAATTTCGCAGATAGCGTATACAAGAGCTCTATCGGAATTCTCAAGAATCGCTTTACGAAGTTTAGGCTTAGCTGACTGAAGAACCTGCAGCACAGCTTTGTGCGTCTTTGCAGCAGGAGCCATTGTCAACAAATGATTCAGAGTACGGTCATCATCTCCCTTTTATACTTTGCGCGCGGAATGTAAACCACCGTAGATTCACCCGGAAAAATCAGAGTGCGCATGCGCAGGTGATCTGTCTGATTGGGCTTGACGTCAAACAAGATGTACGTGTACCCTGCCCGTGTTGCGTCCTCATAGGCCTCAAGAAGTGCACGAAAATGCTGAGGATCGACCTGCATACAAAAGGTCCTAATCTGTGCCAAGACCCTACTTGTTTTGAAAAGCACAATGTAGTGTGTGTTGAGACTTATTTGTCGTAGACCATCAGGGAACAAGCACTGACTTAAGAAAAATATACTGAGATTTCTGTAATGTGACCCCTTTATGAAAAATTTAAGGATTTCTTGGTGGTGAGACTTAATCTCGTGCATCATATCATCAATAACAATGAGTTTAGGACCCTGCCCAGCCGGGTGGTCATCAAGCAGAGGGAGTTCTTCCCTAAAATCAACACCGTGATTAGACTTTAGGGTATCGTACAGAGGCTGCCACTCGGAATAATAGAAAATAATGTGTTCAAATGTAGTGTTGAACATCTCATCCCTATTTTCAATAAGACGATTCATAAAGAAAGTTTTGCCACTTCCTGTGCCACCTACCACGAGGGCAGTGCATGGATGCTGGAACCTGAGATCCATCTTTATGACTGATAGTCAACCTCTATGTTTCTGTCTTTTTATAGCAAAATTATTTGTTTGCCTTGCGGCGATGGGGCCTAACCAGCCTCTCCCCTGCGCCGGTGGAGCCAGCCTGTCTCTCTCCCCTGCACTGTTTATTTTACTAGGCACTTTGCATAAGAGTATCTCTCAGAAAGTCCAAGTGATATGTAAGCATTTCCTGTTCCATATTCTCAGGAAAAGAGATGTTTTGTACATCCAAGGCATGACTTAGAGTGGTGAACAAGTCATTTTCTGGTATTTTAGCCAGATCTTTACCAAGTGGTAGACAAAATTTTTTTGCATGAGTTATGAGTGGCTTAAAATTAGTGGTGCCATAGAGACATTGTGTTTCACAATCAGACAGGTAATTTTTCATCAGCTGCTTAATTCTCTGGATGAATTTCCATGATGACATTGCAAAATAAACTTTAATATTCTTTTTTTCAATGCAGACATTATTTGTAGTTGAATAAGCTCTGATGCTAACTAGTACATCACCAAATTGAACCGGCTTTGTCTTTTTGGACTCAAAATTTTTAAGAACTATGCTAAACGTCTCTTCAGAAACAAGGTCATAGAGTTCAACCATGGAAAGTTGTATGGTTTTACTAGTGGTTTCTGACACCAGTGACACGTAAGGTGTAAAGGTATTGAGATCCACACCGATTTGAAAATATTTCAACCCATTTTTAATGAGGGGAAAATTCTTGGCATAGACCTCTCTGGGTGGTATGGAAGGCTTTGGCTTAGCCTGATTACTGCTTGGTAATTCAGCCATCACCTGGGGTTGAAGGTCTAGTGCTGAAGTTAGATACAAGCTACCTTCTTCACCCCAGTCCATCTCCAAATCCTTGTACCTCAAAGGAAACGAGAGACGGCGCTTTGTAGCTGGCTGAGAAGCCACGTCGTCACTAGCGGGGCGTTTGTTGGAAGATTCCATTATGGAGGCTGAGTGTGCAGTTGGACTGATACAACTCAAATGATAAACTGCCCGTCTGCGCCGTTAAATTTATACCCGGCAAACAGCGACACTAGCGCACCCTAAAGTGTTTTCGAAGAACTAAAAGCAGGTTTCAACATGTTTTAAATAATTTTAACCAATCAGAACACAGCTTATTTTAGCCAATCACAGAGAACTTTGAGCAATGGGGCCTAACCAGCCTCTCCCCTGCGCCGGTGGGGCCAGCCTGCATCTCCCCAGCGCATTGCCTAGCTCCTAGGCGTCACCTAGGACTTCCAGAACCTCAAGGAGATCCTGATCCTCCTCCTCTGCCATGGTCCACCCATTGTAGCCGTGGGGGACGGTGTTAGATACATCCACCCTGCGGCGCTTTGTGTTTAGTGCCTGCCAGTTTTTGGTGGAGTGGCGCGTCACAATTTTCCACCCTGGAACACGGGCAATTTGGTGTGGAATGGGCACAGTGAGCTTTTCTGTGTCTCCCATAACCATGGCTTTCAGGTTGTCAAAGGTGACAAGGTCATCGCATGAGGTGTTTATGCTGATGCCCCTCACCTTAATGCACACCTTGATGTTGTGCACGTCACCACCCACGGCTACCTTGTAAGAGTAGTTCTTAGGGCCTCCCGCCACAAACTCTGTTATGAACGACCCCGGGCCGTAGTCCTCCTCCACCTGGTCGGTCAGGTCACCCAAATGAGTGCCTAGGGGGAGCTCTGGTTCGCCAGGGCAGCTGATGTACGCCACCGAGTCGGTGTCGTGGTAGAGAGCCCTCTCCTTGACCACGTCAAGGCACTTGTATAGCTGCATGCGGCCGTGGCAGGTGGTGTAGGCAGCGTGTAGGAGGGATGAGGTAGGGAGGCTGACCTCGGAGTCCTCTACGGGTTTCCAAGTTATTTGGAGACAATCCTCTCCCGAGGGCAACAGCCCCGTGACCTCCTTGGTGGGGTCTGTGACTAGCGCAATGAGCTTGGCATAGTCATAGATGAGCTCAGTTTTGGGGCGGAGCGTTTTTTCTCCGAATTTCCCCCAGAATGAGTTGAGCATGAGCTTGCTCAGGGCTCGGAGAGCAGGATTTTTCTCCATTTTAGTGGGATCCAGAACTACCCCGTCATGTTTGAGGGTGTCCTCCACGAATTGAGCCTTTTTTTCCTCCGTGTCGCAGTCGGCTGGCCAGCCACTGGCTTGTATTTTTAGGGCCATGAACCGACGGACATAGGCAGAGAGCAGCCCGTCTTCTCGTGTATCTGGGTTGTATTTAGAGGTGTTAGGATACTGGTACACATCATGAACAGCAACAAGCTTGTAACCCTTCTTCCTAAGGGCGAGCAGAAGCTCAGGGGCACACCAAGTGTCAGTAAGCTGCCGTTGTTTGGGATCATTATGATGACACATCTCTGTGTTCTCCTGCTCCACCAGGGGTCGGAAACGGCCTAGTGAGAGGACGGGGCAAGGCTCGGGGCCCCCCTCCCCAACCCCTCCCACTGCTTACCCCCACCACCAACCTGCCGATCCGACGGAGTCCGGTGTTTGAATTCAAGTTTTGAAAAATTTTGAACATCATTCAGCAAAGGACAGTTTTCTACTTGGCCGTCGTTAACAGCAGATCTTTAAATTATACGCGGCACACGAATCTGATACGTCTAAATACGGTAAATCTTGAAATCAATAACACGAAACAGCCCGCCGGCCAAGCAAGCTTGTTTGGGGGAATCTTATGTACGAAAACCACACAAATGTTGGCAAAACGGTCATGAAATATCGATGTCGGAAGGATTAAAGTGTGCAGAGGTCACCTCACTTACCTCGATATGTGTCCACTTGCTTTACAAATAAATAGTTTCTGTCGCACCACTCTCACGGAGTCGAGCAGCCGACGGCCGACGGGGCTGGGCTCGTGACGTCTCGCGGACACCTCGAGTATGAGAAATTCAGTGCGGATGCATCTTCTGCTTCCCTCAAACAGTCGTGTTTACTGTTTAGTGTTTACGTGAGTTCACTGCTTCGAGCGCCCGGCCACTTCTTACCACAAGGTACGATTATATTTGTTACAAGTAGCCTTTATTGTCACTGAATGCCTGCCCGGAATTTGCTTTTGCGTCCCGACGACACGAAAACGACATTCTCGCACCCAACTTTCCAAAAGAATAGTGCTTTGGACACCTGTTGGGGACGGGCCCCTTTAACCTTATCTAAATATTAAATAAGTACTCTCTACTCTTTTGATTTGTTTGGAGCTTGACATTCTTTGAAATCAAGAGTCCAATTTTCTTTCTAGCTAGTCGCCAACCATACTGCAGTTGATTTTACTTGTATGTTCTTTCTTTGGCATTCACATTCTCTTGCAGTACATTTAAATTTTTAGTGTGTTTGTGTGTGTGAGTGTGTGTGTGTCACTCAAAGTTAAAAATAAATAAATATTAGACATCATTTCAATTACATCTCAGTAGTCTATCTGGGCAATAGTTCTGTTTTTAGCCAGAGACTGTGATTGAATTCTCATCTGTAATGTTACCTGAATCCCGTCTCAAGTTCTAATACTCTGTGGTGTTTTTACAGTTCTTGTCTCTTCAACACCATGGAGGAATTGGTAGCACCTTCGTCCTCCTCTGAGGATTCTAGTGATGTAAGTAGGGCTAGGGCATTTTTTTTCCATTTCAAATATTTATTGATGTTGAAATTCATTGTTCTTACTGTACCGTAGTACTGGTTCTGTTCAGTATTTTTTCTCTAGTGCTGTCAAAATTTCTTGAACAAGGACTACTGTGAATAATTTTTCATACACTACCATTTGTGTGTGTAGGATCAGAGTGTGTCCAAACCTGAAACGGCAAGTGAGGAAGCAGAGGCGGACCAGGAACATACCAAGACTAAAACTAAGAGGAAGAGACGAGGACAGAAAAAGAAATTATTGGGTCGGAAGCAGAAGGGTGTAAAGAAATCAAGTAATGTGAAAAGGGTACTTTAGAATAAGTGGGACGTGGTCTCCATGGTTTTCAGTGGACCTAGACATTAAAATCTATTTTAATAATAAGCAAAGCGGTTTGGGACATGCCCTCTCTTGTTTAATTGTTTTAAATTATGTCATGATTAATATATATTTTTTATTTTATAGGATCAAGACAACGTTTGGGATGCAATGAAAGTCATAGCACCTGCCTGTTCTGAATCTCAACCTGGACCTTCTAGCTCCCAGGTAAATAGTAATAATATTAAAACTTTTATTTCAGTTTCCAAATTACCTGACACATTTGCTATTTTCTTTGGTTTTGGGATAGAAAATTTGAATTTAATAACAAAACTTTTCTTTCTGTTTATCAGCAAAACCTTGTACCTCAGTTAGAATTCTTAAACCCTTTGAGAGAAGAGCCAGTAGAGGATAGTAGTGTCAAGGTTCTTCAGATATTGTCTGTGGAAGGTGAAGAGGAACTATATGAAGCAGTTGTTCAGACATGCTTTGCAGTGAGAGAGGACCACAATCTTTATGAGGCTCCGGCTGAGACTGCTGCTGAGACAGACATAGAGAATGTTTTTATGGAACCGGAGCCTGAGAACAAACTTGGAACTATTGATGAGGTAAATTCTTTTCCTACATTTTATCCTCTCTTGTTTTTATTTAGATTGAAAGTGTAGAGAACCCTTTCATTTTCATGAAAGTTCATCCCTAAAAATAAAATAAAATGTTTTTTATTAACTTTTCTAGATGGAAGAAGATCCTCTCTGTGATTTTGCCCAAAGTGGTACTCAGAATGTCTCTGTGAGTATATTTGACTGTCTCTTTAAGATTCTGTGCTGTAAGTTAAAAAAAAAAATTATACTTATTTTTTGCTTGCCATTTTCTGTCCAGAATGATGCTGCAATGGAGACAATTCAAGGTTACCTCCTTTTACTTCTACCGAAGGAATGGAATGTTGATTTTAATGGCGAGTTCCTCCGTATAACTTTCTTAAATTGTGAGCCTAATCCTGCTGTGACACGAGCCATTACCTATTCCAAGGGTGCGGTAGAAATCTATATTCAAAACTGCCCGCTTCCAAGGACTAGTTTTATATGGGATGCCATAAAGCTTATGGATTCAGAAAACTTGGGAGAAGTTGCTGACCATCTCACTAAATTGGCAAGTTTAATCCAACACTCAACTATCTGTGTTGGTGTTTTATCATTTAAGGAACTGTGGAGTCAGTGTCAAAATAATGGCAGTGCAAGAGTGGAATCAATTTATGGAGAAAAAGAATGTTTGCGCCATAAAGAGTGTGCCCTTATTGTTCTTTCAAGTCAGACCTGTTCTCTCTGTAGAAATTTGAAGACTAATTTGTCAAAAAGAGACTCAAGGAAAAAACAACCGGGTACAAACAAGAAATTTATTAATACAAAGTATTTAGACAAGGAAGAGCTTGGCCAAAAAACCAAAGATCAACAAGAACAAATACGGGCAAGAGATAAGAAGATAGCAAGACTACAAAAGAGGATAAAAACATTTATTTCCCAGAAATCGGTAAATGTATCCCAAAATTTTAGTGATGAAATTTCTGCAATTTTTCAGAAAAATCATAGTTCAATGACAGAGGTTCAAAAGCTATTTTTTTTCAGAACAAATGAAGGCTCTGTCTAAACGTAAAAACCCCCGTACTATAAGATGGAATCCTTTTGTCATAAAACTAGCCCTTCACCTCCAGATGCTCTCTACTTCTGCATATGAGTATATGCAACATTTTATCAAGCTCCCTTCATTAAGATCATTGTATGATTTTACACATGTGGTTAAGGCAAAGCAAGGGTCTCAAGATTTCATTTTAGAGGATTTAATGAAACAACTACCAACAGAAACTCATCAACAATATTTTAATTTGGAGTTTGATGAAATTTCTATCCATGCTGATATTGTCATTAAGAAATCCACAGGTGAAGTTGTTGGCTACACAAATTTAAGAGATGTTGAAGTTGCTCTAGCAGAGGTAGAAGCTGAAATATCCAAAGCAGAATTTGTGAATAAACCTGCCACAAAAGCCTTGGTTTTCATGGCACAAGGAGTGACAAATGGATTGATTGGAGTTGTTGGAGTATACGGGACTGATTGTCTTTCAGCAGGGCAGTTGTATTCTAGGGCCTGGGACACTATTTACAATATGGAGTCTCGTGGTCTGAAAGTAACTTGCCTAATTTGTGATGGAGCATCAATGAATAAAAATTTTTTCAAGATGCATGCACAGTGGATTGATGCAGACCATCCCCTAATACCAGGAATTGTGTATGCAACATCTAATCTGGCCAGTTGTGAAAAAAAGCCCTTATATTTTATAATAGATCCTCCTCATCTTTTAAAGACCCTTCGAAACTGCTTAGCTAATTCTTATGCTCATAAGAAGAGTAGAAAGATGTGGAAAGGAAATGAAAAGCTATCATGGAAATCAATAGAATTGCTGTATGAAGTTACTAAAAATGACAAATTTAGATCTAATAAACTTACAAGAGCCCATATTAATCTATCATCTCACGGGTGCATGAAAGTTATTTATGCTTGTCAAACCATGAGTGACTCAGTAGCAAGAGACTTGAAGAGGTTTGAAAATGATTTGAGATTTGAAGATCATGATCTCAGTCAGTTATGCACATTTATAAAATTAACAAATGATGCCTTTGACTGCTGGAACAGTGATGGAGATATCAAAGGCAAAAGGAACAAGGAAAATCATCTTCTCCAGCCATACACTAGCAAAACTGATACAAGATTTGAATTTTTACAAGGTGAGTTTCTGGATTTTTTCCATAAGTGGCATCAAGACATCCAGAATCGTAAAGGAAAATTTAAAAAAGAAGAAAGAGAGAGAATGTTCATCAGTCAGCAGTCCTATGAGGCTTTGCAGATAACCGTTCATGGATTTGTTCGAGCCATTCGGTTCCTTCTTGATAAAGGAGCCACTACAATAGATGGACGGAAATACAACCAAGACAAACTTGAGCAATATTTTGGGATTGTGCGAATGGCTAGAGGGGCCAGTGATAACCCAAGCATGCCTGAACTAGAGCAGAATGTGTTATCTACATACATTCAAGGTAATCAAGCAAGACCTCCAAAGCGAGGAAACACACAATCTGCAGGGGCTGAATGGATACCCGATCAAAAACCCCTTTCCAAGAGGCCGAAAAAGTAATTATTTTCAAAATGTAACTGTCAATAGAAGTTTAAGCATTTGCTTGTGTAACTGTTTGAAGTGCCATTTTGTTATCTATCCTAAGCCAGTTGTATTGAAAAATACACAAATTATATTTTAACAATTTTATTCATACTCAATTATTGTTTAGAAAGTTAGATATACCAAAGTGTGAAATGCCTAGTTGGTTAAAGATGGTTATATGGTTATTTTCATGTTAACACAGAAACTTTAGTACTATGGTAAATAAAAATACATGTTATACAATGGACCAATTTTTCTTTAAATGGGATCTCAGAGAAAATTTAGGTAATTTTTTCTTTTCTTGTTCTTGAATCTTAAGCCTTTTCTCCTCAAGTCTAATTGAAAAATCACTATAAAGGAGCACCACATCCTTCATGAATATCAGAGCATCTGATTCAGAAAAATAGCCAGAAGTGAGTCTATGCCAATTATTAAAAATATTAATGCGTTTTAAAACATATTCCAAAATAATCTCTTTAGAATATTGCCTTTGCTCATGAAAGACTAATGCAATAACTGTTTCAACACTGACAAAAAATTCAAGGGCAGCCTTTGAAATAGTAACACTTCCATCTTTCCAAGCTTCTGGGTCTAGTAGCATATTTTCTGTCACTAAATCATTATCACCACAGTAGAAAAACATTCTACGCATACACAAACACCTTGCATTCCAAACAGGAGTACAAACAGACTGTGCCTTTGCATAATACACTTTAAAAAGTCTTCGCATATGTTCGTCAAAAGCTCCTTCCTCTTCTTTATTCTGAAAAACTTCTACTGCAGCTGGATCAGTAAGATCATCTTGTGACTCTTTCATCTCTTCAAGGACTTGAATTTGAACTAATTCACATAGTCTAAAACAAAGTCTGAACAAAACATTTCTCAAATACTTTGAAGAATGGTAATTTTCAGGGATTAAAAAACAGGCTTTACATCTTAAATCTTCAAATGTTTCTTCATTGTTGAGGCTATGGTTAACACCACTCAGCACCTCCTCATATTGATTTGAGGGCAATAGTTTTGTGCGTTGCAGAATGGGAGTAGAAATAAGATCAGATATTGATTCACAAAACCACAAAAAGTTTGCTGACCCCTCTGACGCTATCATATTGTCTACAACTTCTCTTTTTTCTTCTGCCAAGTTTGGTTCAGTTAATATTTCTTGGAAAATATCAGAAACAAATGAAGGAACACAGCTAAGTAAAAATTCCATATTGGGTTTTTTCAAATTAGCAACTGTAATAGAAAAAATATGTATCAGAAGCGTATCAAGGCGCATTGTAGAAAAATTGTTTAAAATACAACTCACCAGAAATGTTGTGCAAAAAAGTATGATTTTGGAAACCTTTTAAAGTTTTTAGCACACTGCGACAGTTTAAATGGTTACAAGGGTACACTGTTGCTGTTGATCCTTTTGCTGGTGGCCCTGTAGGCGATTCCACTGCAGGCTGACTTTTTCTGCTGCCTTCACTGCTTACACCACTTGAAACTAGAGGTGAGCCATCACTATTCATACGTTCAACCGATGCATCAACATGCTCATCTGCAACCAATTCCTCCATGGTGTTGAAGAGACAAGAACTGTAAAAACACCACAGAGTATTAGAACTTGAGACGGGATTCAGGTAACATTACAGATGAGAATTCAATCACAGTCTCTGGCTAAAAACAGAACTATTGCCCAGATAGACTACTGAGATGTAATTGAAATGATGTCTAATATTTATTTATTTTTAACTTTGAGTGACACACACACACTCACACACACAAACACACTAAAAATTTAAATGTACTGCAAGAGAATGTGAATGCCAAAGAAAGAACATACAAGTAAAATCAACTGCAGTATGGTTGGCGACTAGCTAGAAAGAAAATTGGACTCTTGATTTCAAAGAATGTCAAGCTCCAAACAAATCAAAAGAGTAGAGAGTACTTATTTAATATTTAGATAAGGTTAAAGGGGCCCGTCCCCAACAGGTGTCCAAAGCACTATTCTTTTGGAAAGTTGGGTGCGAGAATGTCGTTTTCGTGTCGTCGGGACGCAAAAGCAAATTCCGGGCAGGCATTCAGTAACAATAAAGGCTACTTGTAACAAATATAATCGTACCTTGTGGTAAGAAGTGGCTGGGCGCTCGAAGCAGTGAACTCACGTAAACACTAAACAGTAAACACGACTGTTTGAGGGAAGCAGAAGATGCATCCGCACTGAATTTCTCATACTCGAGGTGTCCGCGAGACGTCACGAGCCCAGCCCCGTCGGCCGTCGGCTGCTCGACTCCGTGAGAGTGGTGCGACAGAAACTATTTATTTGTAAAGCAAGTGGACACATATCGAGGTAAGTGAGGTGACCTCTGCACACTTTAATCCTTCCGACATCGATATTTCATGACCGTTTTGCCAACATTTGTGTGGTTTTCGTACATAAGATTCCCCCAAACAAGCTTGCTTGGCCGGCGGGCTGTTTCGTGTTATTGATTTCAAGATTTACCGTATTTAGACGTATCAGATTCGTGTGCCGCATATAATTTAAAGATCTGCTGTTAACGACGGCCAAGTAGAAAACTGTCCTTTGCTGAATGATGTTCAAAATTTTTCAAAACTTGAATTCAAACACCGGACTCCGTCGGATCGGCAGGTTGGTGGTGGGGGTAAGCAGTGGGAGGGGTTGGGGAGGGGGGCCCCGAGCCTTGCCCCGTCCTCTCACTAGGCCGTTTCCGACCCCTGGCTCCACACATGTCCTGCAGAGGGGGAACATGAGTTTTCCCTTGGCTTTGTAGGGAAGGATGGGGAGGAAGAGGTCCCGTGGAGGCAAGACCGTGCACTTCACTACCCCGTTCCATGTGTCAGGGGGTGGCATGTGGGGGTCTCCCTCAAGGTAAAAGGTGGGGTGGCCGTACGGGTACTCGCCCCTGAGATTGGCGTTAGGGTACTCTGAGACCACGTCCACCATTTTAATTTTTTCCCCTTTGGCCAAATCGGCCTTATAGTGCCATTTAAGAGCACTCGTGCGCCCGCCTGCCAGAGCGTCACGAAGACCAAGGGGAGGGGTGCGTGCGGTAGGGTGCGCCTGAAGGTAGGCTTTTGTGTCAGGGTCTGAGGTGAGATCCAACTCAAACTCGCACTCCCATTTCTCCACCACTGTGAATCCATTGCGGCGGAAGAGTGAGGTGAGCTGTTGCGTTTTCTCATATCTGTTCTCCCCTGAATCCTTATGGGCAGGGAAGTGTGTAGGGCAGTGGTGCCAATAACACCCGTGGAACTGGTAGATTCTTTTTTCTACCATCCCATCCTGCTGGGGGATCTCCACGTAGCCGTCGACGCGGCGGCCCAGGACAGAGATTTCTCTGTCGGTGTAAATGGTGCTTATCGCCGTGCCGAGCTTGTGGGACTCGTAGTCCAGCCACTTGAGGGCAATGTGACTCTGTTTCCCTCTGCCGTGGTAGCCTCCAGGGGGCACTATCTCAATCGTGTTGGGTTTGAGGAAATTGCGGCGGAAGGCCGCCATGCATGCGCTGCTTAGCGTCATACAGTTAAACATGGGGTCAAATCCAGCTGTCTGCTCGAAGAGTGAGCGAAATGCGTGACAAGCCTGTCTCAAAATGGTTACATCTGAGATGCAGTACTCTATGAGCTCGCGTCTGAAATTGAACACGAAGCCTTTAGACGTCTGTTCGTCATGCCAGGCAGTAAAGTCAGCCGCAGCCTTTTGCTTCATCGTGGAAATGCAGTAGAAGCTTTTGTCGAGGAGGGGACCTTCATAAGTGTAGTACTCGGGCTTGTTGGCCATAAAAGGCCAGTAGCCTTTCTTGAGTTCATTAAGGCCGAACGACTTGGGCATGGCACTCAAGGGCATGGGTAAAAACATGAGACTGTCGATAAATTTCCAATTACCAACTTCCATGCACAGGATTTTGGCACCCTGAAGAGTGATGTCACATTTGAGTTTGCGTTTTACCACCTCCTGAACCATGAATACTCCATCAAATGAGCGGGAATTGTGAGCGACAAGCAGAATTTTAGTCTTGGATTTGAAAGACTGTAGGTAGTCAAAGAACTGCCCAATGACATTGAGGTTAGGGTCGTCCAAACTATGGAAAATGCGTTGCCGCGTTTGGCACACAGTGCAGAAGTAATCATTATGAGGGATGTGCGCACACTCCTTACACACGGCCTGAGACACGAGCAAGTTGGGGATGTGCTCGTATGTGTCCGGCTTACCCTCCACAGGGGTGTGTTGTGTGGTTTCAATGTCGTAGTACACTGTAAGTACTTCCAGTCTTTTTTCTTTTCCCTTTCTGCCCAGGGCTGCATGTAGCAGAGGTGGTTTTCTGCAACATTATTTTTGCAGTAGGAGCAATATACAAAGCCACACACATGTCTCTGCCCCCGCATCACAGAGTAGCTTTTTTCGCACCCCTGACAAAATTTGAATGTCTGACATTTGGTGCGATCTGTGTGTGGTATGTTGACAGTTTTGTGAGTGTTGAAACACTCATCCCCGGCAAACTGGTGACCACAGTCAACGCAGCGCCTTGTGGGGCCATCATGGTGAGCATGAGCGAAGCAACGCCAACACGCACCTTCGCAGCGGTGGTCGCCTCTGTTGCTGTAGAACACGACGCACCGATCACAAGTGAAATGGCGATCAAAGGCAGCCAGGGGGTAAAGAATGGCATAGAAGTGATTGTTGTGTAGCAGGAGACACAAGTATTTGCGCCCTGGCCCGTAAGGACCTTTGAACACGCACTCCTTTCCGTCTTTGTCAGTGAAGACACACAGGCGGTAATCTGGGAGCGAGTCCTGTAGCTGTCGGACTTCATCAAGGCCGCAGGGTTGAGCAGGATCAATATGTGCGTTTTCGCACAACTTTTTTGCACTGTCCCGCTGAATTATAGAGTCGGGTTTTTTGAGCCGCATGAAGGCGAACTTTGACATACCCCCGTGAGTCATGAGCACAGCGACGCATCGCGTCAAACACATGTTATCTGTGTTTTCAGGGGAGTAAATAGAGCCTTTTGAGCCTGTTTTGCGCTCAATCCACTGCTCCATGGTCTCATTGGCTACCCTGTTAGTGCGGCGCCCGCCCGCCTTGGGTGTGGGGATGTGGATGTAACTCACTTTGAGTTGCCCCTGGGCCATGAAGGCTTGGTTTGAGTTTAAAACTCGCGCCAGTTTGTCGAGCACAACACGACCTGAGAGCTGGTCAGCACGCCGCATACTAAACCACAGTGGGTTATCCACATTCTCGGCGTCCTGAATTTCGACAATGACGCGGTCATCGTCTTTAGCGCCGACAGCCTCCCTTTGCCGCTGCAGTACTGTGTTGAACAGTCCCTCCATAACCTCTTCTGAGGGCAAAGTGTTGCCGAGACCATTGATTTGCATGGTTTCCTCCCTGAATTTGGCTTTGAACCGCTTCAGTTCCCGCTCACGACTCTGGAGCACCTCAATGGTTGGTGTGACCTCCTCCTCGTCCTCCTCCCGCAGGCGCTTGGCCGTAGAGCGTGAGGGACCAGGTGAAGCAGGGTGCGGTGGAGGCGTGGCGGGGCACGGCGGCGGGGGCGTGGAGGGCCGCGGAGGGGCGTTAGCGCCAGTGCCGCACATGGCAAGAGCCATGCGGTAGGTGAGTGCAGCGTGTGGGTCTGCCCCTGCCTGCTCTTGCACGTAAGCAGTGTAGCCCGCGAGCAAAAATGGAATGACTCTGGGGTCATTTCGCTCTGCAGCGCTTGCACCGATGAGATGCCCTAGGAAAGTGGAGTAGGCCTCTGTGAGCAACTCGGGGAAGGGGAACATCCCCTCCTCCCACTCGTCCAGAATCTCCAACAAAGTGGAGTCCATGGCGGCGAGGTGTGTGTGTGTGTGTGTGTGTGTGTGTGTGTGTGTGTGTGTGAGCACGAAGACTCAGTGTAGGTGTAAGAGAGCACGAAGACTCAGTGTAGGTGTGAGAGAGCACGAAGACTCAGTGTAGGTGTGAGAGAGCACGAAGACTCAATGAAAGCAAGGAGAAGTATCGCGGACAAGGCCGGAGTGACGATGTATCGCGGACGAAGCCGGAGTGACAATGATACCCTTGTGGAAAGCCGCTTTCTATTTATATGCGAGACTTCACTTCTCCTAGCGCCACCTATCGGCGGGTGGAGGAAGTAGCGCTCCGGCTCGGCTCGGCTCATACGCACGGCCCGGCCCGGCTCACTTGCCTGCTCGGCTCGGTAACGCGCTGCACCGGTCGCTACCTGTTGGCCACCGCGCTGCAGTGCACTCCTAGCGCCACCTATCGGCGGGTGGTGGAAGTGGCGCTCCGGCTCGGCTCGGCTCTTACGCACGGCTCGGCCCCGCTCACTTGCCTGCTCGGCTCGGTAACGCGTTGCAACCACCAATCACAGTGCACCTTATTATAACCAATCAGAGCGCAGTTAATTATAGCCAATCAGCGCGCCCGGCGACTGCAGCCGCCCACGCATAAAAAGGCGGGTCGGCGCCTGAACGTACATCACATCGGTTAGGTTGGCTTGTCACACAGCACTTGTCTCACGCAGCGGTTGATATCCAAATGCTCAGGGGGGTTGAGGGGGAATACATCATCAAGGAGTTCAGTCTCTACGATGCTCGTCTGGATGCAAGCAGAGCGGTGGTGTTCGGGCCGCCTTGTGCAGAGTCCATGCTCAGCTCAAACATTTTGAGAGAAAACTACTTTGTGACCTACAATTTCCACGGTCTGAGGTGGAACTGTGGCACTGAGCCTTACCACTTACTCTCCAACATTCTACGCACAGTCACCTGTCCTTACATGACACTTTATGTCAAGGGAAGGCAAAAGAAAACACTGCTACAATCTATTCTTGAGTGTCATATTGTTGATCTTGAGGAAATGGGATGCCAAAAACTGGATGAACTTCCCTACCTTCCAGTAAGGGCACACTGTGTAGAACATACCTTGTATCCGCTCCACTCATGCGCAGCTGTCAATGCCAAAAGAATTGGCCTGTGGTACGAGTTCAATAAGGCTAAAAAAAAAAGTGAAAAAAAGCCGCTAAAATATTAAAAAAAAAAAATGTAAAAAAATAATTAAAAAGATAAAAGTACAAAAAAAAATTCTAAATGAAAAAAAAACTCTATGAAAAAAATTAAGGATGTTCCCCCCACAAGTGTTTTTAAGGCTGGACCCTCATAACAGGTTCAGACAAGTATTTTTTCAGTTCATCAAAATCACTATAGGCGGCGCTAGTGTCGCTGCAGATTTAGTATATAAAGAGACCTTGTTGGAGTACCAAAGTATCATTCTGAACTGTCTTGTCTTCAAGTGATCATGGCTTCCAAACGCTCATCCACATTTGCTCTCCCCTCTGCAAAGCGGAGTGTGGACAATTCTCACCAACCTCCAGGTTCTGCCCCTGGCTTTGTTCCTCCAGGTTCTGCCCCTGGCTCTACTATTCACATTGATTTAGATGCCATATGCAATAGTGATCAACCTATTTCAAATGAGATACTCGATCAGCTTGGTCTCAACAGCAGTGCACCCCAAATGGTTGTCGCTCCTAAACCATATGAATTCCCTCTTGAGGTTGACTACAGAGATTTCGCTCTCACAAAAAATAGTGCTAACCAAATTCGAATTGGCATGGATGTGAAACATTTCACTTCCTACATTTTGCTAATGGGTGATGCAAATCCCAAGGGAAATCGCCCTTGTATAAATATCACACCTGATGAATTCGAAGTGCTCACTTCTGCTGAGGTTTTCAGTCATATTAAAAACGGTGTGGACTCTAAAACATGCCTTGATCCACTCACTATTGGAGGGCTCACACTAAGCATCAGAGTTCAAGAGCGACCACCTTACATCACTACTGTGTGTGTTGAACGAGAATATACTCCACCTAAAATTTACCTTGGTGGTAGTTCGTGGCTCATGATAAATAAGGCCAAAAAAATCATGCAAAATAGATTAGCCTATACACAGGCAATGTGCACACAAGCTCAGCAATATTTTTCTGATTTACTTTTGCAATGCAAAAACTTTTGTGTGAGCAGAGGTTTCAAACAGTTAAACTATGAGCAGCAATTTGAAGTGCTCAGTGAGGCACTCAATCAGCCATCCTTGTTTCCCCACTTGATAAAGGATGAAATGGTTTGCTATCACTTTGAGTTCCTTAAAGAGAAACTTTTTGCTATGCTGTAAATGTTGTTCAAGAAAAAAATATGGAAAACCCAATACAAAACTAATATAAGAAAAAAGCACAAAAAAAAAAAAACAAATCGCCATGTGATTGAGAAAAAAAAATTGTAGAATCTCACCACACAAGTTGAAGTGAGAAATCAAAGCACCCAACATTTTACGATACCATGTCCGAGCCAACCAGACTTAAAAAAAATCACGCTCTGATTCCTTAAAAAATTATCTCACACTCCAAGTTATTATCACATAAACATTTACTTGTTCTCTATCAAGAAAAATATATGGAAAACCCATGTGATTGAGAAAAAAAAATAGTAGAAGCTCACCACACAAGTTGAAGTGAGAAATCAAAGCACACACCATTTTACGATACCATGTCCGAGCCAACCAGACTTAAAAAAAATCACGCTCTGATTCCTTTAAAAATTATCTCACACTCCAAGCTAGTATCACATAAACATTTACCTGTTCTCTATCAAGAAAAATATATGGAAAACCCATGTGATTGAGAAAAAAATAGTAGAAGCTCACTACACAAGTTGAAGTGAGAAATCAAAGCACACACCATTTTACGATACCATGTCCGAGCCAACCAGACTTTAAAAAAATCACGCTCTGACTCCTTAAAAAAATTATCTCACACTCCAAGTTATCACACCATGTAAGTGAAATGTTACCTGCACTCTTTAAAAAATATTTGAACTCCATTGCAAAAGTCGAAGTGAGAAATCAAAGCACCCATCATTCCACGATTTCATGACTTTGAAATAAATACACATAGATCCTTATCCAAAAATTTATTCATCATCCTCCTCGCTTAAGTGACTTATGTCACTGCTGTCATCTGAAACAAAAACACAAGCCATAAGTCCACATAAACTCTCACTCACTGACTCACTCACACACATGCTGAAACTCACAGTCAGGCTCCAGTGGGAGTCCTGGGCGGGCTGGGGCCGTTGGGCGGGCAGGGGTGGGTGGGCGGGATGGGGCGGTCGGCTGGCGCCCGCTGCCAGGCTCTAGACACAGACGCTTTGGGGGCGGGGGGGGGCGCACCCCTGGACATCATCAGGCTGGAAAAAAAAATTCACAAGTTAGCATTCAAACCGTCAAATTTTACGTGGTTGAAACATACCAGAATAAAGACTTACTTTTTTGGTGGTAGAAAACCCGAGGGGAGGGGAGATCTCCCACGACAGCATGGGGAAGGGCTGAAAAAGAAATGGAAAAAAAATGAGACGGCTGATCTGTAGGAGAAAAAAAAAATAGTGAGAGAGATACTTACAGCGCAGTCCATCTCCAGGGGGGGACCTGGCGCAGGGGCTGGCTCAGGGGTGGCCTCGCCCTCCCCCGAGGTGGAGGGGGTGAGGGCCATGAGGGCAGCAGCAAGGGGGCAGACCTGTGAAAAAATTTGTAATTCTGTTAGGCATGCATCAATCAGAAGAAGGAAATAAAAGAGACAGTAGAAGAACTCACCTCAGGCTCCTCCTGCTGCTCCTCATCCTCACCCTCCTCCATTTCCACAGTCGTGGAGAGGGCGAGGTCGCCGGCCAGGTCTCCCCCAGGGCTGGAGGCGTCCTTGGCGGCGCTGCTGGCGGCGCTGCTGCTCAAGTCCTCGCTGGTGGGGTCCTTGGTGGCGCGATCCTGAGGAAGAAATCGTACGCGATGAGTTGACCTCCCCTAGCAACACGTCATCAGGGCGAGGATGCGTGCGAATCGGCGGACAACGCGGTGCATTCGGCGCGCAGGGCGCTTACGGGGGTTGGGTCCGAAGCGGGCGTCACTCGACCGCGCAGCGCGGGAGTCAGAGGGGGTGCGTGCGACGCTTACGGGGGGTGCGTCCGAAGCGGGAGTCTGAGGGGGTGCGTGCGAATCAGCGCTGTGCACTCGGCGCGCAAGGCCGCTTACGGGGGGTGCTTACGAAACGGGGGGTGGCTACGCACGCGCAGGAACCGTAGAGGGGAATGACACGGGCGTGAGAGCACGCGCGTGTGTTCTCCGGTTTAACAGAGAGCACGCGTAACATAGACTACCAAAGCTTCGATAAAAACACAGGACGCGAAGAGGTCGGGAGATAGAAAAGGCTAGAACGCGGGAAGAGAAACGGCACAAATATCAGGTTAAAAATCTTACTTTTTGTTAAGGACAGGAGCTGAGATACACCTCACCGCGAAGCATAGAATTTAGCACAGAACTATAGCGACAAGGGAACGCCGAGGGCGGGAGACAGAGACAAAGTTAAAAAGCGAGACATGAACTTTCCACCAGAAACAATAGGCACGTTAAAAAGACGGGAATAATGAAAAGAATTAGGATAAATAGAAAAAATATGACTCACCAAAAATCTAGGGTGGAGTCCCCGACTCCCAGCTCCAATGTCTCCTCGATTTTTCTTTTCACAGACGTCACGTCACACTGATTACAAAATAGCGTTCACCTAGCTCTGGACTTAGGCTTCGACTGAGGTCAAGGCGGCTGCGCGGCGGCGTCCTGCGGCGGGGCGGTAGGGAAGGGGTGGGCTCGGCGGCACTCTCGATGTCGAAACGATAGTTATGCTTATTGGCACTTCGAAACATTAACGACGTCTTTTAATCGTTCCAAAAATTAATTCATGTATCATAAGTCACTTCAACAAACACAGGAAGGGTCGTGATAGCAGAAGCCAAAGTGGTGGGGGATGATGGCGCGCGATTCAAGTTTGTGTGGTAAGGCGCTGCGCTCGGCGGTGGGGGGAGCATGCTGGCGCGCGATTCAAAGTTGTGTTGAGGCGCTCCGCACAGCGTTGCCAAAGTGGGCGTCGCGCTGCGGAGCGCTGCGCTGTGGAGCGCCTGTTCGGGTAGGCAGCCATTGCGGCACGACGGCTCGCGTGGCGGAAAGCGCGACAGATAGCGCGGCGGTATAGACAAGTGTCACGGAGCGCGCATGGAAATTCTGTAATAAAAAAAATGTCAGGAGCGGTACTCGAACCCACACCCCCTTGCTCCCACAGGGATAGCGCTCTTACCCGCTCGGCCATCCTGACATCTTTTCTAACTTAGGTTGGGTTACGCCTCTTTAGGTTGGGTTGGCGTCGGTGACTTAGGTTAGCCATCCCAACTTAGGTTTAGGGTACGCCCCTCTGGGTTACACGATCGGGGCCGGGGGGCACCTTAGGTTGGGTTACACGTCCTGACCTGTCGTGAACTTAGGTTGGGTTACACGTCCTGACCTGTCGTGAACTTAGGTTGGGTTACACGTCCTGACCTGTCACCCGCTACTCGGGGTCACCCGCTACTCAGGGGTCAGCCGCTACTAGGGGGAATCAAAATGGCGGCCCGCTACTAAGGGGATTCTATACTGCTGATAACACTGGCCCTGCTCTATCTGGGAATCTTTCTCCTCCATCACTTGGTTCAACTCCAACTGATTACAGTGGAGTTGTTGGTAATGCTGCTATTGTGAATGAAATTACATCTCCTGAAGCATCTGAAGGCTCCACCACTGGTTATAAATGTTCAGAATGTGGAAAAGTTTTGAAAACAAGATCTGGAATGACAAGACACCTAATGCGGCATAAATTGAACAGTATGTATATTTATTATTAATCAAATCGTGTCAATTTATTTTGCATAAAATTTTTATATAACAGTAAATTGTACTGGTATTCTTTATGATGATTTTTTAATATGATTGATTTTTCAGATTATAACGCCAGAAAGCCTCTTGAAGATTTTGTTTTGTCTTCATTACCAGAAATTTATAAGGAGGTTATAAATGTAATTGAGCAAGAACCTGCTATATGTTTGATGGGTTCTCAGAAGAAAGAATTTGTTGCTGGTCTTACCGCCAATACAAACAGTCCTGAAGTGTCTGAGCTTGTAGAGACAATATCTTGACCTATCATTGAACTTGTTCTAGTGAGAAGCAAAGTAATGCCATCGTCACAATATGAGGAAGCTTTGCGAAAAGTGAATGTTTTGCTGACTGATTCTGTATTCTGTGAGAGTGTCAAGAGTAAACTTATTTCATGTGTTTCAAATGAACCAAGAGACACACCAGAAAGTGTTCTGCGTAGGTTAGTTTGGCGAATAACAACTCAATTTTTGTTCAAAATCCAGGGAAAGGTTTTCTATCTCATGAAAGAGAGGCACTTGACTGCGCATGATCATTTCACCTTGCAGGAAGAGGGTGAAATCCAAGTTTTTAAGGAGCATATTGAAAATATCCTTAGAGCAGTGTTTAAGTTTGGCGTTTCTTCTAACAATCCTACATGGATTTTACGCTTCAAGTGTATGAGAGAGCGATTTATTTAGTCTCATGACAGTTTGAGCAATGATGAATTCCTTTACTCTAGGTTGTGGAAAGAAAAGAGTGTTTCTCTTAGTGACCCTGCCTTTAAACTTTTTCTTGGCATAGAAGAAATTATCCAAAGCCTTCAAAATACAGGATGTGCTTGCAATTCTGATATTGTTTCTGATAGTCTCATTAATGTGGAAAATCTTGTGCTGTTAAATAATATGCGTGTACTCTCTTCTGGAATTTTGTCTGAAGATTTAGCCTTATCATCTTATAAAAAATCTTGTTTCTCTCTCAGGGAAACTAGAAAACTGCTGAAAGTATCTAAAAAGCAAAGGCCCTCAACTGTTTCTCTCAGAACAAATCTGAAGCGAAATCCAGATGGACCAGTGGAAGATAATCCTTATGATCCGTACCCCGCCTCTTCCTCCTCTGGCAGTAAAGGCACAAGAACAACACCAGTTGAAGGTCTTCCCGAGAAACAGCCTGAGACATCCAGAGTTAGAAAATCAAACCAAAATCACCCAGTGCCGCTTTATCATCCATGCTTGTGGCAGGCCCATCTGGAGTTGCACAACCTACACAGCTCAGGTCACGCTCCTACCCTAGCACTTCACAAGATAGTTCAACCCAGTCAAGAAAGCAGCCATCCCGTTCTTCCAGTAAACATTCTCAAGATAGTGCAACCGAGTCAAGAAAGCAGCCAACCCGTTCCTCCAGTAGGCAGAGGTCTTTAAGAAGTAAGAACAGTGAAAAATAGTGTGTCTTTTCCACTCAAATGTTTTGTTTAATTACCCTGTTGTTGAATTTTAAGTGATCTCTGTATTTTTTTAATGTGAATGATTACTAGTGAAGTAGAATGCTCTTCTTCTATTAAAAAGCAGAAATTTAAAAATGTCTATTATAAGAGTTGCATATTTTATTTGACTACAAATGTTACCATTTACCATACAGCAGTTTTATCCAAAACTAATAAGTTCTTTTTGGAGTATCATAAAATAGGCCTGCAGTGTTATGAATACTTATGAACAGAGAAGGATTAAAGAATGAAAAAAAATAAAATAGAAATTTGGAACAGAACTTTACAAGCTTACTGCAGCAAAACAAAATATTTATATGCAGTGTCACCACTTTTTCATTAACACCTAGTATAAATTTGATCACACAATTATAGATACTTAAGTGCTTGCTAAAGCTGGAACAAAAGATGGTCTTCACTTAAGCATAAGATTCAAAGTCATGAAACAAAATTTCAATGATTTAAAGAACTGAGATTGAAATAATTTCATTTCTTTACTTCTTTGGCTTTTTCCTGACAGGTAGTGGGGTAGAGTCAACTTCCATCTGCCGTGTATCTTCGGTATTGCTTCTCTTCCCTCCTGATGTCATTTGACCGACAGCATGAAAAGCAAAAAGTGAATGTAGAACCTGTTTTGCAGTAGGGTTGTTGTCAGATCCTCTTACTCTTCGCTGGCCTGAGAAATATTGTTCAAGTGGGTCTTGGTTAAATTTTCTGGCAGGGACATCAGGAGCTCCTTTCCCCATCAAAAACTTAGCTACTTCAATAAATGAATGAACAGTAATTCGAATTGCTTCCAAAGACTGGTGACTGATAATCATTCTTGACCTTTGGTCTTTGGTGTAGTTCCCTGTCCTATTGGCAACAAATTCTTCCCATTGCTGCAAGTACGAGAGAAACTCTGTCTTCAGGAAATCAAAACGAGGATCAGTTAGAGAAGAATATTCTAGTAAGTCAGGATTTTCAGTTTTCTTCTTGCTATCAAAGCTGGCATTGAAGCAATCAAACCATCTGTTCATTTTTAAAATAAAATTAACTAGTTCTTCATTGTAATAATCACTGAGAGGAGAAACATCTTTGTATTTTCTTAGAGCATTAGCAACAGATTTACTAAACACCTGGAGAGCTAAAACAACCTTCATGCAGCTAAAACTTGTCAAATACACATGTGCCTTTGAAAGTTTAGTGTCCTTGTACTTTTTCTTTTGGATAATTTCAAACAGGGCTTGAATGGCTTTCCAGGACAGTTCATGATTATTAATACACAGTGCTCGAGAATTTCTGTGGCAATTACTGTTTGCAAAACAGTTTCGAAAAGTTTTCAGAATGTGCGGAGGATCTAGCATGAAGTAAAGGGGTCTCGACTCACTTGCAGCAGTGTTTTCAGCAACATGTACAAAGTTTGTGCTACCAGCATTTACATGCATGTTGATGAACTTCCTGTTCACACTGGCCCCATCAAATATTGCAGTGAGCACCTTAGCACCTGCCTCTTCAACTGAATATATAACATCCCATGCTCGTGTGTAGAGCTGAAATGCTGTTAGGTCATCTGTAGAGTAGACAGCTGCGACAAATTTTATAGGATTCACAGCACCAGTGAGCATAAAGACAAGTACTTTCTTCGCTAATTTCTTCCCATGAATGTTTCCTTGAATCTCTGCTTCAAGGGAAGCAAGTTCTTCTTCCAGAGATGAAAGATTTGTGAAACCAACTAACTCTCCTGTTCTTGCATTGTAAACCAGATCAGATCGCATTGACATTTCATCAAATAGCAGGCTAAAGTACTTCTCAAAGTCAGCAGAACATTTTTCACTCATTAAATTTCCTAACTAGTAAAGAAATTCTTCTTGAACTCCTTCTTTAGCTTCAGCAAATTGGGAGTAGTCAAACAGCCTTCTTTGGGATGGTAAGGAAATAAAACCTTTAACAAAATCATAAGCAGCTGGTGACAACATTCTTAAGTGCAGGGCTAGCCTAATCATTGTTGGGTGCCATCTCATGGTTTTAGAGGCATCCCTCTTAGTAAGAGCCTTACTCTGTTGCTCCCAAAATAACTTTTCAACGGCAGACATTTTGTTTGTGTTTTCACCAAGTATTTTAACAAAATCCTCACTAACTATGCTGTCAATTTCTTCAGAATGGTTTGTCAAAAGTTTCTTGATCCTACTTTTGAGTCTTCTTACTTGCTGCTGTGACAATTTCTTCTCAGTTTGAATTCTTTTTATCTTTTGTTTTAGTTCTCCTTTTGCTAAATATCTTGTATTAATTTTAGTTATATCAATTTCACCATCTTGATGTAACTTTTTATGCCTTTCATGATCTAGAATTTTTTTCAAAATTTTGTGGCAGCTGTTGCACCTTCCTGGATAGACACGAAGAATGTTACAATTTTCAGACCGCAACACAGGTGGAGAGGAATAATTGTCAGTCCAGACATTGTCTGAAAATTGCTCCCACAGGTGATTGTGGGATTGAACTCCAACACAGATTTCAAAGCAGGAAAGTCTTCTACACATTGTTGTCAAGTAATCAACAACTTCTCCAGCATTTTCTGGGTCTGCTTTCTTCATAGTCCATAGGAAACTTTTAGCGGATAGTTTTTGAACCAGAAAGTTAACTTTGCCGCATTTGTTCCAAGTAATCGCCCTTTCCACAACCAGATTCACAATGTTAGTTATTTGGCAAAGGCAGAGGGAATCATCAGAACATATAACTACCCAACTTTCATCAAGGGTGAAGCTGAGATAGTTTTTAATAGATAACATAAAATTCTAAAAAGAAAAAAAAAGAAAAAAAAATATTACACTCATGTGTAACACAGAAAAAAGATATGTCATGAGATAAAGGTATAAACATGAAAGAATTCCATTACATACATCTTCTTGAGAAGCAAGAAATAAATCTTTCAGGTCCACTGATGTCCTGGCATCACTTGTAGTGTGAAACTCAACAGTGATTGCATCAGAAACTTTTTCACCTTCGACCTAGACATAAGAGGGTTTTTAAATTTAAAAAAATATTACAAGTTAGACTGCTTCCACAATGGAAAGCACTTAAATCCAGTACAATACTTATAATTCTTGTAATAAACTTACAGTTTTGCCTCATCAGATGATTTTTTTTTTTCAATTGGTACTTCTTAATAATTCCAATGCCTTTCTTTCTCCTTTTGCCTTTGCTAGTGGTTTTCTTGTCCTATAAAGAATTGGAAAAAGGAAATCATAGTATGATCTAAATATTTCACCTACTATTTTCCACAATGCACATTCCATGAGGAACAGTCCAACTCACCTTTACTTTTGATTCATCTTCATCCTCTTCACTCTCATTCACTGTCTTGTCCCCTTCTGAGGGCAGAGTTGATGCGCATGACTGGCTACCAACATCATCTCCAGATAGCTCTGAATTAAGGTTCAATTGAACTGCTTCGGCAAAGTCCGATAAAAGAAAAAGAAAAATAACAATGACAAAACAGATTTATTTAAGCTTTGCCAGGTAAATGGTGAGTGGACTCACATCAGTCATGTTCCCACTTGCTCGAGACTCACTGCTCACACTTCGGCTCCTTTCTCCTTTCTTTCGAAAAAGAAATCCCCTCTTAAATCCTCCTCTCTTTCTTCTCTGAACCTTCATGAAACAACAATAATAAAAAATCAACACAAATACTTCAAAGCAACCATGACAGACAACAAAACATTAGAAAACAAAGATATATTTTCACCCACCAGAAATCATTGCAAAATGAATAAAATTACTTATGATAACATTTAAACTTAAAGTAAGTAAGTACCTTTTTCTTCACAGCTGGCGACGCATGCACTAATTCACTGTCAGCAACATCAGAATCCGAGTCATTTTCCTCGTCAGATGTTGTATCAAATAAGCCATCAACCTACAAGTTAACACAAAAACAAAGTTTCTAATAATGACCATAATGACTGAAAAATGTAGATAAAAATTCGAGACAAAAATATAATATGTAACACTTACATCACAATCCGATGGTAAGGAAAAGGATGATCCAAAAGAAAGAGACGCAGAGAACTCGTCTGATGAAGAACTTTCAGAAACGTTATGACTGGAAGATTCTGATGAAAAGGTGAATGATGATCCAACTGACAAGTCATAACCAGTGCTATCATCGAATAAATCATCCGAACTCATGATGAGAAGACTGCAAAAGACAAAAGGGATTACTAGCATCAGTAGGTTAGGTTACAGTTTCTCAGGCGGGCTAAAAGCTCACAATGTCGTTGAAGAGCGAAACATGAGAAAAGGGCGTCAGGCACACCTGAGATTAATTGATTGAAATGGACTGTACTTGAATTAATTTGGGCAACAGGTGAGGTGAGATAGGCGTTCTGAGATTGCACAACGAACCTCAGTCATGTTTCTAGTCGGGCATAATTTGCCGTCACTTCCCCACTGAAGCCAAATATTTTCCAAGCGCGAGTGAGGAACGCTACTTACGAGACAAAATGCTCGAATGCAGATAAAGCCTTTGAACGCTTTCAACGAATAAATCTAAACACGAAACCACAACGCGACTCCGATGGCGGCTCGTCTCAAACCACAACACGCAGCGGCGGAGAAGCAGACGATGGCGCTGTGTACACGAAAATTTGCCATACCAGAGCGGCACGGCTCGCCTCTAGAGTCACGCAGAATTACAGGTTGTCAGAAATTAAAAGATTGTGTGTTATTTTAACGGAGAATGGAGGCGCCACTCACAATACAGCTACAAAACAGTGCCAAGATCATGTCTTCAAAAGGATTCTCGCTAAAGGTAAGTCATTTTCTTACATTAACCCTTTATGGTCGGATTCTAAACGCATCGTAGAAAAAATTATTTTTTTGTGTTTTTCTTATAGTTTGGAGTCCCCTGAATCCACTCACTTTTGAAATTTTCCTGTAGCTCAAATAGTTTAGGAGATATAGCCTGTTGCTTCAGAGCAACAAAACCCATAAAGGAAACGTACTGCGACATCACTTCCCCAATATGGTCGTTTGTTGCTCCTGAGCAACAAATTTCTCCAGCGCTTTTCGCGTCGAAATTGACCTCAATAATGGCGAAGCTCACGACAGCGAGAGTCACTTGGTGCCAGGGCATGCCCCAGAACCTGCCAAACTTGGCTCCGCACTCGCGCTTCGCCTACAAGCAGTGCCAAAACACCTACCCGGCGCTGTTGCTCCTCCTGAGCAACAAACCCTTAGGGGGGTTTGCAAGGAAGTTGCCAAAAATGATTGCCTCCAGTTTATACGTGCAAGGTATAAACTTTTGTGGCCTCGGTGACCCTAGCGTGTTACGCATAGTGTTCCTGGTGAGTCCCAGGTCTCAGGCGGCATCAAAATACCTTTCACCAGATACCTTTCACTCGCCTTTCACCAGCCGTTGTCATGCCGGAATGGAACTTTTGTGGCCTCGGTGACCCTAGCGTGTTACGCATAGTGTTCCTGGAGAGTCCCAGGACTCAGGTGGCATCAAGATACCTTTCACCAGATACCTTTCACCAGGTACCTTTCACTTGCCTTTCACCAGCCGTAGTCAGGCCGGGATAGAACTTTTATGGCCTCGGTGACCCTAGCGTGTTACGCATAGTGTTCCTGGTGAGTCCCAGGACTCAGGCGGCATCAAGATACCTTTCACCAGATACCTTTCACTAGCCTTTCACCAGCCGTAGTCAGGCCGGGATAGAACTTTTGTGGCCTCGGTGACCCTAGCGTGTTACGCATAGTGTTCCTGGAGAGTCCCAGGACTCAGGCGGCATCAAGATACCTTTCACCAGATACCTTTCACTTGCCTTTCACCAGCCGTAGTGATGCCGCCTGAGTCCTGGGACTCTCCAGGAACACTATGCGTAACACGCTAGGGTCACCGAGGCCACAAAAGTTCCATTCCGGCATGACTACGGCTGGTGAAAGGCGAGTGAAAGGTATCTGGTGAAAGGTATCTTGATGCCGCCTGAGTCCTGGGACTCTCCAGAAGCACTATGCGTAACACGCTAGGGTCACCGAGGCCATACAAGTTCTATCCCGGCCGGACTACGGCTGGTGAAAGGCAAGTGAAAGGTACCTGGTGAAAGGCATCTGGTGAAAGGTATCTTGATGCCGCCTGAGTCCTTGGATTGTCGAGGAACACTATGCGTAACACGCTAGGGTCACCGAGGCCACAAAAGTTCCATTCCGGCATGACTCCGGCTGGTGAAAGGCGAGTGAAAGGTATCTGGTGAAAGGTATCTTGATGCCGCCTGAGTCCTGGGACTCACCAGGAACACTATGCGTAACACGCTAGGGTCACCGAGGCCACAAAAGTTCCATCCCGGCCTGACTACGGCTAGTGAAAGGCGAGTGAAAGGTACCTGGTGAAAGGTATCTGGTTAAAGGTATCTGGTGAAAGGTATCTTGATGCCGCCTTAGTCCTGGGACTCTCCAGGAACACTATGCGTAACACTCTAGGGCCACCGAGGCCACTAAAGTTCTATCCCGTTCTGACTACGGCCGGTGAAAGGCGAGTGAAAGGTATCTGGTGAAAGGTGAATGGAAGGTTGGTAAAAGGTGGGTGAATGTGGATATTGACGTACACTACAGTGGTACCCTCGCCTTGCACGTATAAACTGGCGGCAATCATTTTTGGCAACTTCCTTGCAAACCCCCCTATGGGTTTGTTGCTCAAGAGCAACAGCGCCGGGTAGGTGTTTTGGCACTGCTTGTAGGCGAAGCGCGAGTGCGGATCCAAGTTTGGCAGGTCCAGGGGCATGCCCTGGCACCAAGTGACTCTCGCTGTCGTGAGCTTCGCCATTATTGAGGTCAATTTCGTCTCGAAAAGCGCTGGAGAATTTTGTTGCTCAGGAGCAACAAACGACCATAGGGGGGAAGTGATGTCGCAGTACGTTTCCTCTATGGGTTTTGTTGCTTACGGGCAACAGTGGTTTATACTGAAATTCCCCGAACGTGTTTCGTCGGGCAAAAGTTGTTATGAGCGGATCTGAATCTCCTATGGGTACCTTTTTTCAGAATAATTTTTTTTTCGCTGCGGTGAATTGGGTTTGGCTTCTGGAGGCTGCCAAAAAGGGCGATTTTCACGTGGGTGAGGAGGTCATGTTGGTAAGCCTGTAGATTGAACCGAAGTGCTCCCGCCGACTTGCCCCAGTATTAGAATCATAGTTGACATCCCTAGCTTTCATTTAATATAAGTATGGGGCAAATCGGTTGAAAATCACGTTCTCCAGAGCTTTCAGAAGTTCTGTTGCTCAGGAGCAACAAAACCATAAAGGGTTAACCTGCAAAAGTTATGGGCACGGAAACGGCTGTTTTGACAACGTTTCAGGACTTTTTCGATTTCCAGAAAACAAAACTGTTCGGCATTACCCCTTTGCCTCCAGATAATAATACATGAAATTTGGGGTAAACTGAGACTGGCCCGGACACAAGGTTCGGGGGGAAAGTAGTATTTTTAAGCTTTGCAATGTCGTTGTTGTGATCTGGCCCCCGAATGGCGATGTCACATTTTGTGTTGCCATTCGATAAATATACATCGTAGAACAAAGACAAACGTTCTAGTCGACGGGGAAAAGTATACTGAAAAATCGGCTCGCAGCATGTTTGGTGCTATAATGGACGTAAAAGTGAGAAATCGTTAAAGGGAAATACGGAAGCGCCGAGTCGCTTCGGTGAGGGACTCGTTTTTCCCGCATAAATACCCACCTATTCACTTGTAGGTTCTTTATGACGTACATTTTCGTACAGGAAATTTCACGAGGAATCCAAAACTGCCCGTGTTTTTGCTCTACGATGAAAATGGAGAGTGCAATGGCTATTGAAAGGGCAACGGGTAGCGGTCGTCCCAGCGCTCGGCGCCTCGACCAGCGGTGAACGCATGGATTCATGCGCGCGCCTGGCCGTCGCCACCCCCTGATAAAATACTTTCGCAGATGGCCTATTTAGATACTGAGCTACAGAGTTTTTTACCTTTTTGGTTAAGAAACTCAATATGTTTAGACTCAGTGTTTGACCAGTCTCATTAGTTTAAGTCACATGATAAATTTCATCCTTGTAGATAAAACGACATCTCAATTTTCAGTAAAGACATGTCCGACGAGCTTGATTTTTGAACTGTAAGCTCATTGTGCAATGCTCATTCGAACACTGAATTGAAATTTTTCTCCAACGTGTTCTTCTAATTTTTAGTTTTTGAATTACTGTGCATGAGATGAATCAAGAGGTTCCCCCCCCCCCCAACCCCACCCCCCCAGCCACGCCTCTCTTCCCCGGCGCCCCGAGGTGTCGAGCTCCAACAATAGCGACCCGGCTCGGCACAGGGTGCTCGGCTCGCAATTGCCATAGAAACACGGGATGCAAACGAGTTTCATACAAAAACTGACAGACAGCTTGTCATCGGACATACCTCAAAAATTTGCTAATTTTTCGTAGTATATTTCAGTAGAATTTGGTTAAGATTCCTTCGACGGGATCGGCTGCGCCCATAAGGGGCCATCGTCAAGAATAATAAATAAATAAAAAACTCACGGGCGTGAGCAGTAGGCACCCCTAACGGGGGCCTAAAAATGACACAGAAGGCTCGACCTTATTAAATTCTAAATTACATAATCAGGCGACTGGCATCTTTTCTGCAATACACGAGCTTGATAATGATACGTGCAATAGATATGCTCCCAATAATATTCTTAGCAAATGGCCACAAGAGATAGCTTATTAATAAAGTGAAAGCTATAATGCTATTCTTACCTGAGAGTGAATGTCTTCTTCCTCTCCCTCCCATGACGAACATCGCTCCCAGTGGGGAGGCGGGTGGGGGGCGGGGGGTCTGGCGGGACAGACCCGGGACAGACCCGGGACGGACCCGGGAAACCCGGGAGAGACCCGGGAGAGACCCGGGAGGGACCCGGGAGAGACCCGGGCAACCCACTTGCAACCCACGGGAGTGGTCCGGGATGGGGGTACGGGAGGGGTCCGAGCAGGGGTACGGGAGGGCCACGGGTGGGTACCTAAAAGACTAGGTGGGAGGGGCCCGGTAGGGCCACTCCATGGGGCGCCTTGGTGGGGCACGAGAAGGGCCCGGGCACCCCGGCGAGGCCGGCGAGGCGGGCGCGCCAGAATCGTGCCAGGATAGTTCCGTGACGGACAGGTTAAGGCACGATCGAAAATCCTAATGAGTTCTCTTACTCCCCTACGGGGAGGGGTACCCCTTTGCTGAACGACCCAGAGCGAGGGCCGGGCAGGCCACGGGAGGGGCCCGGTTTGAGCTTTATCGGGCCCCTCCCGGGGCCCGCTCGTGCCTTAGCCGGCTGTCACGGAACGATCCTGGCGCGATTCTGGCGCGCCCGCCTCGCCGGCCTCGCCGGGGTGCCCGGGCCCTTCTCGTGCCCCACCAAGGCGCCCAATGGAGTGGCCCAACCGGGCCCCTCCCACCTAGTCTATTAGGTACCCTCCCGTGGCCCTCCCGTACCCCTCCCGTACCCCCACCCGGACCCCTCCCGTACCCCCCTCCCGGCCCCCTCCCTGCCCCCTCCCTGCCCCCTCCCGTGTGTTTCAAGTGGGTTGCCCGGGTCTCTCCCGGGTCCCTCCCGGATCTCTCCCGGGTCTCTCCCGGGTTTCCCGGGTCTATCCCGGGTCTCTCCCGGGTTTTCCGGGTCTATCCCGGGTCTATCCCGGGTCTGTCCCGCCAGACCCCCCGCCCCCAACTCGCCTCTCCACTGGGAGCGAGGGTCGTCATGGGCTCCTCATTGACAACCCTGCCCTCTCCTTCTTCGTCACCACCAACACAGTCGCTTTTGTCTTCCTGGAATATTGGAAGAAAACATTAGAAATAGACCACAAAATTATAGATATCACTGAACCCCTCTAAAGGAAAGTGTGACTGAAATTGTGTAACTACTGTCATATAAGTTCATTTCGGCACCCTGGAGAGGTAACAAGTGTTTTGATATTTAAATAAAAACACAAAGAAATATTATTGGCAAGAACTTAAAATTTTTAGCAGAGAAGCTAGATTTAAATTTTATACTTAAAACTTAGATACATCAAAACAAAACAATACCAATTTTATCTTCAGAATTGGTATCTGCATTTTCTCTTGGTAATCCTTGTGGCTTGTCACCTCAGACTCAAAGTTGTCTCCTCAGGGTACTCCATGAAAACTTTCAGGAACTCTCTGAAAAGAGAAGTGTAACCATAATTGAATGAAAATTCAGACCAGAGATATTATTGTTGGTAAAGAAAACGAGGGTTCTACCCTCCATCTGAATTACTTAAACTTCACAATACAGGCACATAACCGATGCTTAGCCATTACAGACGTGCGTTCCACTTATGACGAAAACACCAGAAAAATGCCACAAATGATAATAATATATAGAAACACATACCATTTCGTTTAGGCGCCTTGCCGTTCTCTCAGGCATTGTACTTGTCGAATCTTTCTGCACATAAGACTTGTAAGGGCCTCTGGGGCGTTTGGGCGGCGGCTCATTATCAGCCATATCGACGACTGTAATCCCGAAATAAAGGATTACGCTTATAAATGATCCGCAGTAGAACATTTTTTTAAATTATTTATATAAAAGACCATAAAGACACTTACGTTTATATGGTACTTCTAAGAAAAATAATTTTCATCACGCAACGGCACTAGTTGGACAAAATGTTGTCTGCTGTTGGGAAACAGCGCTGCGAAATGTTTTACGACCGGGTACCGTAGAGGTTGTGGAGGCAGCCGTGAGATGGCACTGCAGCTCTGTGGCGCGATAGGCAAGCCCACCGTACAGTGCGCGTTGAATTGGTTGCCTAACCAGACGGGCTACTATGAATATAAGTTATGGCAGAGTCTAGTCAAACCACATTTCCCTTTAATTGGCCCTATGGGTTCTACACGGTGAGTTCTTAGGGTGTATAGCCTTCGTCCCATGGAAGCAGTCAGCCACCAAGGTGCCTTTACAGACCTCACATGGAGATGCCTGGAGCACCCATGGGAGAGAAAGAGCGCTTCCATGGGAGAGAAGGAGCCTCCCCATGGTGAACGCGAGCTCTTCCATGGAAGAAGAGCGACGTTCCCATGGAAAAGAGGGCCTCTTCCATGGGAAGAAGAGCCTCTCCCATGGGAAGTTTGCGGGTCCCGTGGGAAGTTTGAGGGTCACATGGGGTTTCGCCCATGGAATCTCATGGGAAGGTCATGGAAATTTTGGTCTGGGGTGCGAGAGAGAAAGGTCACTGTGTGAGAGAGACAGAGGGTTTTTTGGTGCGGCTGGGCAGGGCCCGGTCGCTCGGGCGCTGCGCTGCAGGCTGCAAGCCGATCGAGCGGGAACCGAGAACCTGCGCTGCACTACGATTGTGTTTTGCCGGCCGAGGACCGAGCCGAGGCATGTTATGAAACGTGTGAACACGAAGAATCAACTAGTGTCAGTGTCAATGATTGGGAAAGAAGGGTAAGGAAATATTTATTAACATTCGCAGGTTAGTTGTGTGTCGTGTTCTTTTTAACTTATTTCACTATGTATTTTATTTGGTACAGGTTAGTTCAGCCGGGCCCGTTTGGCCATGTCTCGTTTAGAGCGATGAGACTCTAGAACTGCCCTGTCCGCCTCAGCACATACAAAGTGCATTCTACAATTTAAATAGTGAGTGATGACTGCAGTGGTTAGGCCCCTTTGGTGTTCCTCACAACCAATCAGCTCTACACTTGATTTTTTTGTGTCCAGGAGGTCGTCTAGTATGGTAAACAAAAACGCTACGTGCAAGCTGCACTTGGAAGCCACCCGGATAACGCTTTCCTCTAGCTGAAAGGTACAGAAGTGTAACGTGAAAGATGTCTGTGATACTTATGAACTAAGTGTCTGTCTTTGAACTATTTGTAATTACCTTCAATAACAAACTGTAAAAGTTTGCTTGATGGGCGAAGCAATCCACCTCGAGATCTCATCTGAAGGAGTGTTTCTCTCTCTTCAAGAGGTACTGAGTCAGCACTACAAAGATCCAGGCTGCAAGTCAAACAGCCTTTGGCTGGCTGTATCTTGCGCATTTTCCTGGAGATATGACCTCCAAACACTGTCAGCGCATAAGGATCAATGGAAGCTGTCAAAGAATCTTGGTGGTCCATTTCTTCCAAATTTCCCACTTCAACATCACAATCAAGGTACGCATCAACTTTTGATAGCAGCTCTTCCATGGATTCTTTGTTTTTCTCTCCCTCCAGGTCTTTCAAATCTAGTAATGCCTGAAGCATTTTACTACCTGTCACGTTGCTACCTCTCGGGGGTTTGATTAAACTGTTGGTCATTAACAGACGGTACACATTTATGAACATTGGAGGGTCAGGATGGTTGTTGGATCCGCATGCTCCTCTAATGTGTCCAAAGAAATGCTGTAGAGAATGCAATTAGTTATTATTCCTTTAAATTATGTGTTCTATAAATTATTATTTTATTATTTTTTCTGCAACAGGCTTACTTCGAGAGAATCTTAGTTTATCCGTCTGGTCATGAGATACTTGAAGCCACAATCCTGAGACAAATACTTCACAAGCTTCAATGCAGTATTTATCGTCACAACCAGGCCCAGGTAAGATGAAGTAGTTAACGCGTCTTCCAATCGAACATAAGGGTTATTTTTCCTCCTACGTTTACCGGTGCCTCCAGCGTCATGTTTTAGCACGGATAAGTCATTCATAGTCTTCAGATATTCGAGAAAGTCAGTCAGTACCTGTCGCCATAGTTAATGCAATATATAGCTCCTTGTAAAATTTTTCATTTCTCTACAGGAAACGAGTAAGCACCTTGTGGTGATGTGAGGTTGGATCCTCCTACAAGCCTTGCCAAGGAACCTGGCCACTCATCGCGTCAGTGACAGAGTTGATTCAACGGATAAATTCAATGGTTGGCTCGGCATCTTTTAGACGTGAGTCACCAAGGGCCCTGTAGTGCTCTGTGCACACAGCTACTCTTTCTCCAAAAATCTAAATTAGACAAAAGTTTCACTGATAAACTATTTAAAATAAAACCTACAAAATTTTATTCAGAATAATAAAATACTTGCCTGCATTGCAAGGCGCACTTTCATTTTCTGAAAATTGGTAGGCTGCAGATGATCTTTTGATAAGGTTAATTCCGCCTTGATCCCTTTCCCTGACTCGTTATCTAAAACTGCCCTCCAGTGATCCAATTTTATGGTGCCTTCTGGTAAATTCAGCTCTTGTTTGCTTATGATACGTGTCCACATATTTTTCACCAGATGAGGAAAGTCAGATGCAAAGTAGAGGCTTCGACTGGAATCAACGGGGTGCACACAGCTGCAGGTCTCCATGTCAACACCAAACAGGTCCCACATGGTACGGTTCCAGGTTCCAGGTAGCTCCATCAGTGGTGATACAGTCCACATAAAAACCGCTTTTCTCAAGGAGGCCCACTGCCTCCAGGATAAGCTTATGCAGTGTTACGCCTTTGACTGCACCTGCACTCAAGAAAGCTCCAACTGCCTGCACCCATCTATGCCTCTGAATGGCTGGAAGAGTACTACCAGAGCGTGGTCTCCTCGCTTTTCTTTGTCAGCCTCAGATTCCAGCCCACCCAGGTTAACAATACCATGGACCTGACATGAATTTTTGTCAAAACTGGTTCGACTTTCTAGAGCCATCTCATCAATAGCAATGCACCCTGCCAGAGGAAGATAACAGGAATATAAGTAATGTTAGGATTTTCAAATGTAATGATTAATTAAGTAAAATGTGTACCATGTCTCTCAGCTTCAGGCATACTACTGGCTTTTTCCTCTAGCATTTTGAAAACATTTTCTTGAAAACCATAAGCTGGCCTTAGGTTTTGCATGTACCTCTGCTGAGTCCTCTTACTTGGTAAAGCAATCTTATTCTCACGTCTGAGTTTCTCATAAAGTGCAGGTGCTTTGATACGCATTAACATACACTCATAGATCCAGTCAGTAGCATACCTGCGCCCCTTCTTGCTGTAATGCTTTGATGCGTCAAAGCGGGCCTTTACTAAACTCTGCTGTTCTGGTGGGAGTAATTTTAAAGTCTCCTCAACCTTTTCCTCCCTTATGGTACTCATTTGTTTCATGGACTTTTCCACCTTTTTGGGTTAGTTGTTTCACCTATACAAAAGGGGTTTTAGTGGAAAACACGCTTAGAATTTTCATTAAATGATTTAAATATAAAGCATTGCATACCTCCTCTTTGAGGCGAAGAATACGTTGTGCCTGGTTCTTGATTTTCATCTTCATTTCAAACATTTTATTACCTTTGCTTCGGTTTAATCTTTTGCTTATTGCTTTGTGCAATATTTGACAGGGCACACATCTGTTAGAGCTGAAGGGAACGTAACCGAAGCACTTATCTGACCATTCCTGGTCCTTAGCATCCTCATCATGAACTCCCTTGCATGGTTTCAGATGGTGAACTTTTGACAGTATGGCCTCAACATCTTTCTTATTCTTGACCTCTGGCATGTCAATGACAGTCTTATGAATGAGAACCAATGGCCTTAATGAATGTGTGAAAACTACTGCCCTCTCTGTTCTTAAATGGTCATCTAAAGTGGTGAAAGCAGTCTTATTTTCTGTTGATATTATTAAAATATTTGTCAAAATTCTTTATGATTCTTAATTTGCAGATTCCTTCTAATTTTTATGAGTAGTTGCAAAGTACCTTTATCGGTGTGCACACCCCACAGAAGGCCAGGTAATTTAACCGTATATGCAACTGAATGGATGACGACTCTTATGATTCTATTGGGGGGCTGGCACTTTTTGAAAGGTGTCGGGTACAATGGACTTGCCAACATTGATGAAATGTTTGAGGATGAGTCATCATATTGCTAAGGAAGAAAAGGGGGGTACGATGTGTCCTAACAACAAAGTCCTATGTTGCGCGCTCCCCGAATACAAAGTCTTAACTGCTACGCTCCCCAAATACAAAAAGCTAAGTGCTGCGTTCTCCGAATACAAAGTCCTAACTCACATGTACCGCGAGACGAGATAGAGTGCTTTGAAGGTTTAACTACCAATCACAATTCGTAGACTGTACCTAGAACGCCAATTCTAGGTTTATGTGAAAGGTCTAGCCGTAGCGAACACAGAGAGCCAAAAAAGAAATTTGTAATTAATTTATTATTGAATCATATCCGCAAGAGTCTTCACTGGTGTATATAAGCACCAGCACCATTATGAGGAAAATGTTCCGACTCAAGCAAACACGTATTTTTTTCAAAAAATAACAGGTGCCTGTCAGTCTACCGATCAGGCAACCGCAATAATACGATAGTTTGGTGGCCTACCTCACAGGCACCTCCTCTAGGACAAATAGTTTAGGCCAGCGCTTCTCAAGCTTTTTAGGCTCGAGACCCCATTATGACTGACAAGAATTTTCGCGACCCCCCGCGACCCCACAGAAGAATTTTCCGGACTCCACGCTACCCCACGTCAACCCCAACCCAATATCCTCTCAAAAATATAAAAATTAAAGTAATGTTTATAGGAAGTTTTTCTTTAAAAAAAAATATTTTTAAATGGATAAATGTCAATGGCTTCCACAAAGTTTCTAGCTGGGTCTCGACCCCAATATCCATATCCGACACGTCTCATTCACCTCAACTCCGCGTCAAAGCCCTCGCGCAGCTCCTACAGGATCTCGAGCAGGCCGTGCGCCGGGTGGACACCCCGCCCGGCCCCCGGCGCACCGCTCCTCCTATTCCCCGCTATGCCCCTCCCGGGCCGGTCAACCTCCCCACTCCACCGCAGCGCCGCCAGCCCCGTGCCGCGCCGCGCCGCCGTGCGACATAGGACTATGCTGCTCGGGGTGCGGCCTGCAGTGGCGAGACCGGACGTTTCGTTTTTTCAAAGAAATAAAGGCATTTCTGGTCAAAATACCAATATTTGATCCGAGACAAATAAGAAGCAGCGCATTTGATTGAATAAATTGGTGTAAGAAACATAAGTTAACCAAAAATGCGAGTTATGACTTTGTATTCGGGGAACGCAGCACTTAATACTTTGTGTTCGGGAAGCGTAGCAGTTAAGACTTTGTAGTCGGGTAGCGCGCAACATAGGACTTTGTTGTTAGGACACATCGGGTAAATTTAATTATATTTAACTGTGTGATTGAAAAAGTGTGTAATTTATTTAGGTACCAGGTCTGTAGCAGTTTGTTTCAGTTGTACACTGTAAAAAATGTTGGGATTTTTACTATACGCTTGTATGGGATATTTCCTATACATGGTATGGTTCCTGAAAAATCTCATAAATGTATAGGAAATCTACCATACCTCAAAGCGTGTATGGGAAAACCCCAAACTATATAGGAAAACCACTACAAATGTCAAGGAAATTTGCCATACATGTGTGGAGGGCACACGCTGCTATGCATGTATAGGAAAATCACTTGACGATATGGAAATTTTGCTATACACTGTTAGTTCTTTTAAAAAAATGGGTCGCCGCATTGAATTTGATTGCGCTTACAATTTACTGCCCGGTCGTACATTGAGGGAGGGAGGACACTCTCAATGTCCGAGGACTATGGTATTAAAGATCACCGGACTTCTGTGTTCATATATAATTCAACACATTTGGTACAATCAGTACCAAATTGTGTTTCATTTGGTTATACATTGTATCTGATGTAGTTATGAGCAGTCCGAAGCCAGTTCCAAATATTATTCTTAGATATTGTTAGGGACTGATGTCGAGGATTGAGACGCGGGAGCAAGGTGAGAACAGGACCGCTTTTATTCAGAGCCAGACAGGGAATGAACAGAACAGTCAACAGCGGGGTCGCGTAGCGACAATAACAGGAAGCCCTGCGCAGGCGCGTACATGAGCGCCATCTAGAGAGGCGCTCCTGAACACTTTCCCCCTTCTTACGAAAGAAAAGCCCAACAGCACACATTACACACTACAAACAATAAAAATAATTACGCGACAAAGAAACTATCGGCAAGTAGCCGTAACACGGGGAACAACAGGAGCCAACCGATCAGCGTGCACCACGCGCGGTTTCTTACGCGGTTTGCTTTCGTCCCTGATGCGGAAAGTAACCTCGCTCAGTCTGTCCATTATTTTAAAAGGACCCATCCACCACGACTGCAGCTTAGCTGCGCGGCCGACGTGTCGTCGGGGATTGAAGAACCACACCGCGTCGCCGACAGCGAAGTGGGGGCGGCGCGCTCGGAGGTCATAACGCTCCTTCATGCGCCACGAAGCGACGTCCGCCCGCTCGCGCACGGTGTGGTGCAGGTCCCGGAGTCTGGCCTGGAGCCACGCAGGGTACTCCGCGCGGGGCAGCCGAGGAGCCGCTTGATCAGGAAGCGGCCCGCGTGCGAGGACCGAAGGCAGACTGAGGTCCCGGCCGAACATGAGCATCGCCGGGGACACACCGGTCGTCGAGTGGGGCGCCACCCGCAGAGAAAGCATCACCAATGGAACCTGCAAATCCCATGTGGTTTGGTGATCTTTCGCAAAGATGGCCACCTGCTTGACCACAGATTGGATGAGGCGCTCCACCGCCCCATCGGATTGCGGCCTCAGCGGAGTGGCCCGCGTTTTTCGCACGCCTAGGAGGTCCATGACGGCCGTGAACAGCTTCGCTTCGAAGCAGCTGCCCTGATCAGAATGCAATTCTGACGGCACCCCGAAGCGACTAAAAACATTGTCAACCAAAGCCCTAGCGACAACTTCCGAGTGATTACTTGACACAGGGATAGCTTCCGGCCACTTCGTAAAGTAGTCTACGACTACAACCAGGAAGCGCTTTCCCCGCGCGGTCTTGGGGAAGGGGCCGGCTAGATCTACTCCAACACGCTCCCAGGGAGCTCCTACATTATACAACCTGAGAGGGGCACGGGGACGCTCCCCGGGACCTTTCTCCTGGCGACAAAGGTGACATGACAAGACGTACAGCTTGACTTCCTCGCAGAGTCCAACCCAGTAGTAATGATCCCGGATTTTACGAGCCGTCTTGTTGTGTCCAAGATGTCCTCCGGATCCCGGCTGATCATGGAAGTGCCGCAAGATGTCCGGAATGAAGACGCGGGGGAGCACGCACTGCAGGGTGACGCGGCGCCCGTAGTTGTCCTCGAACCGCCGACAGAGGAGGCCATCCACTAGCCGCAGCGCGTCCCACTGCAGGAAGAGGCCTTTCACTTTAGTGCTACAGTGAGAGAGAGAGAGTCAGCGGTTGGCACGACACCCTTTTCCATGGCCGTCAAAATTGGCGCGATGTCGGGGTCGGCGCGCTGAGCTTCTCGTAGAGCACGGGGCGTTGGCACGGTCGCATCCTCCACTCGAACGCTGCTGACAGAGGCGGTCTCAGCATTCACACAATGGCGGCAGCCAGGATCACAGGGGCGTCTAGACAGAGCATCCGCGTTGCCATGATCTTTTCCAGGCCTGTGAACAACAACAAAATCGTAGGCCTCAAGCCGCTCAATCCATCGTGCTAACTGCCCCTCAACCGTGTCGCGCAGAGTGCGCAGCCACTTAAGCGCTGCATGATCTGTGCGCACGACGAACTTGGTCCCGGTGAGGTAGTGATGAAAATGGGCGATGGCACGGACGATGGCGTAAAGCTCCTTCCTTGTGACACAGTAGTTTCTCTTGGCTCTGTCCAGAGTCTCGCTGAAATACGCTATGACTTTCTCTTCTCCGTTCTGCTCCTGGGACAAAACCGCCCCCACAGCAAAATTACTCGCATCACAATCTAACAGAAAAGTACCACCATGTGGGTCGGGGAAGCCCAGAACAGGAGGAGTGCACAGCGCAGTCCGGAGTGCGTCGAAAGCTTCCTGGGATTCAGCAGACCAGTCGAAAGAGCGCTCCTTGCAGAGAAGTTGGTGCAGAGGATAGGCCAGGTGAGAAAAGTGTCTAATGAATCGAGAATAGTACTGCGCTAAACAGAGAAAGCTACGCAACTGTGTCTTGTCGGTAGGGACAGGCCAAGACTGGACCTTGGCGACCTTGTCAGGGTCCGTGGCGACGCCTGCCTCCGAGATAACATGCCCCAAGTAGTGAAGACGGCGAGCAAAAAGCGTGCATTTCTTCGGATTCAGAAGGAACTGAGCCTCCCGAATACGGACGAACACCAATTGGGTGAGTACAGCCGACCCTACGGTGTATTGTCCAATGATGGGAACCGCTGAAAACCATAGCACTTTTTTGTCCAAGTGGAAAAGGCCAGAAACACTACACACACACAAACACTTAAAATGAACACTGCACAACACACAATGACTAAACTAGGCACTATGGATGGTGTCTCTAGTTAATCACACAACACTGCACAACACTCAATGACTGCACTAGGCACGATGGATGGTGTCTCTAGTGATTTTGGGGCCACTTGCCTCTCCCCTGCTGCTCACAATTCGGGTAGATTTTGGGGCCACTTGCCTCTCCCCTGCTGCTCACAATTTTGGTTGATGATGGCGCCGTCCTGCCTCAACCAAAGAACGAGGTACGGAGGAGGAGGGCCCAGAACCGGTGCCAGGCGGATGGGCGATACTTGTCAGCTGGCAGCAGCGTGATGCCAGCACTGGCAGCATTGTAGGCCTCTACTGAATGCATTCGTTGGTAATGTCGTTTTGGGTTTTTTTGGACGTTTGCGACGTTTGAACAGAGGCGGCACACGTCTGCCAGGATGGTCCGGTCTGCTGGCACGTGTCGGGCGGGGAGGGCGCCCTGGATAGTGGGCAAGGATGCCCGCACCATGGTCCTCGAGTCCATGCTGTGCCCTTCAGACACGAGTACGATGGACTGGCGCAGGAGGTGAGCCCGCAGGAGCAGCTCGAAGTCCCTCCGGTTCTTGAAGGTCCCCACCCGCCGCCACGTGTTAACCAGTGCTGGCAAATATACAGTGAGGTGCAGGGACTTGAGCAGCTTCCCCCAGACGCTGCGCAGACGGACGGTCGGGTGCGGCCCGCCAAAGCAACAGGCGCACGCAACTTGCACGTGTTCGTTTTGGAGGAGGGTATGGTTTGGGTTCAGAATATGCACTGGGATCAGGCAGACTGGGCAGGTCGTGTTAAAGACCCCCTCGCCGACCCTGATACGCAGCCGGTCCCCAAACACAGCCATGGCCTCCTCGCAGCTGGTGTTTAGTTCTTCAAGTGAATCAGCATCTGCTATTCTTCTCAACATTGCAAGGAAAGTCACCGGCTCCGCCTGGGCCTGGCCGCCAGGGTCGGGATCGGGGTGATCTTGGATGTTGAGGGCTGCTGCACCTGCCGCCTCTGGATCGGGGTGATCTTGGATGTTGAGGGCTGCTGCACCTGCCGCCTCTGGATCGGGGTGATCTTGGATGTTGAGGGCTGCTGCACCTGCCGCCTCTGGCGTCTGCGGGCCGCCAAGACCGGGATCAGAATCGAGCTCTTCCATCTCTACTGCTGCTCCAGCTGCTGCCACTTCATGGAAGGGCGACATGGGTCTGTTCGGCCCTTGGGCCGTCCGCCGAGGCGACTGCGGTTCCTCGAAGGTCGAGGGTGCCGGGCGGAATTTGCTGGGTGGCCAGATAATCTCGTCATCCACGCACCCGCGTAGTCGGGCCGTGAACAAGTACGGGATCTCTACTAGGAATGAGGCAGGGACTCAGAGAGCAGGACAACACGTGTATTCCAGGCAAGGGTCAGCACAGGAATGAGTGATCAACAAGGGCCGCCACCAGGGCGGTCGTCAAGGGTTACAACAAGGGTAGTGGTGGGGGACCGCGACAGTGGGTACGGGGAGTATCGGGGCGCACGAGGGATATTCGCGATTCCCTACACTATCCCCCCTTCCATTAAAGCTCGTGCGCCAATCAGGTTGGATGGACACGATGACGATGAACACGTCGTCCTTCGGGTTGCAGAGTCGGCTTCTTGACCAGGTTCGGGTCGTCCAGTTCCGCAGCCGGAACGGAAGTGGAGTGGAGTGGGTGCACGGGAGAAACAGCTCGCTGCTGGAGTCCAGTCGAGGAGGGGCATGTTCGTCTCCAGGAAGGCACTGGAGTTCACACGGTCCGGACGTCCAGTGGCAGGAGGGGCTTCGGGGACCTGCAAGTTGAACTCCTTCAGGGCGGTGGGTGACAAAGAGAAGCCGGGTTACCGGGGCGTGCTCATGCTCGGTCTTCGGGATGCCCGCGGTGAAGAAGGACGCCATGCCAGGGGTCGCAATCTCGAACTCTCCCCTCTCCCTCTCCTCACGAACGAAGCGTTATGACCTCCGAGCGCGCCGCCCCCACTTCGCTGTCGGCGACGCGGTGTGGTTCTTCAATCCCCGACGACACATCGGCCGCGCAGCTAAGCTGCAGTCGTGGTGGATGGGTCCTTTTAAAATAATGGACAGACTGAGCGAGGTTACTTGCCGCATCAGGGACGAAAGCAAACCGCGTAAGAAACCGCGCGTGGTGCACGCTGATCGGTTGGCTCCTGTTGTTCCCCGTGTTACGGCTACTTGCCGATAGTTTCTTTGTCGCGTAATTATTTTTATTGTTTGTAGTGTGTAATGTGTGCTGTTGGGCTTTTCTTTCGTAAGAAGGGGGAAAGTGTTCAGGAGCGCCTCTCTAGATGGCGCGCATGTACGCGCCTGCGCAGGGCTTCCTGTTATTGTCGCTACGCGACCCCGCTGTTGACTGTTCTGTTCATTCCCTGTCTGGCTCTGAATAAAAGCGGTCCTGTTCTCACCTTGCTCCCGCGTCTCAATCCTCGACATCAGTCCCTAACACTTGGTGTCAGAAGTGGGATTGAAGAACCACACCGCGTCGCCGACAGCGAAGTGGGGGCGGCGCGCTCGGAGGTCATAACGCTCCTTCATGCGCCACGAAGCGACGTCCGCCCGCTCGCGCACGGTGTGGTGCAGGTCCCGGAGTCTGGCCTGGAGCCACGCAGGGTACTCCGCGCGGGGCAGCCGAGGAGCCGCTTGATCAGGAAGCGGCCCGCGTGCGAGGACCGAAGGCAGACTGAGGTCCCGGCCGAACATGAGCATCGCCGGGGACACACCGGTCGTCGCGTGGGGCGCCACCCGCAGAGAAAGCATCACCAATGGAACCTGCAAATCCCATGTGGTTTGGTGATCTTTCGCAAAGATGGCCACCTGCTTGACCACAGATTGGATGAGGCGCTCCACCGCCCCATCGGATTGCGGCCTCAGCGGAGTGGCCCGCGTTTTTCGCACGCCTAGGAGGTCCATGACGGCCGTGAACAGCTTCGCTTCGAAGCAGCTGCCCTGATCAGAATGCAATTCTGACGGCACCCCGAAGCGACTAAAAACATTGGGTAGAGTTTATTTGCACCAAGGGTGAGAATAAGGGTCCTATACACTAATTGCACCGAATATTAACTTCCGGTGTGAATAGTGAGAGACTAATTATTAGCACAGTCGGTGTAAATTACAGCCATATGTACTAATTGCACCGAAGATAAAATTCCGGTGTAAATATTTTCCTGAAAATCAGAACACTATTTACACCGAGAGAAAACAAAACGGATATACCAAGTTTAAGCAATAATAACTAGGGGGACGAAAGAATGCTTCTAGAATAAGTCCTTGAGAGCAAATTACCTTACCCTCAAGATTTACTCTCTAATAAAAAACACCATTTTCCGATAAACACATGTATATTTTATTGACATCACAGTTCCTTTATTCTTAAAAACAACAAAAAAGTCTTTGAGGGCAGTGTGTTATGCTTTAACTTGATTAACTTGTTAAAATGTTTCTACTTAAATGTACATAAGATCCATAGACATATATACTATGTAAGTTGTCAGGTACTCTCTGGAGTAAATGCTTAGCAAGAATTGAGTTTATGAAGATACCTCAGGTTTACAGAGTGCACAAATCCATTTGTTTGAGTTTGATATGTCAACACATTTAGGGTGGTACCACTCACCACACATATCACAATCTATCATAGTTGTACTATAATGTTCCGGTAGACGACATAAACAGTACACCTTGGTAATTGTTTCTTCCAGTTGTACTGACACTTTACCAGAGTTTGGGAAAACACTAATTTTTCCTTCAAGAAGACAGTTTACCCAGTGCAAATTCAAACTGTTGAAAGAAACTTCACATATCTTTCTTGTAGAGGCAAATTCAATTGCATATGCAATTGCGACCAAACCACTGTCATTTTCATTATTAATGACAGGCAAGAAAATAGTGAACTCGCTTTGAAAGGAGTTCACGATGGCTGCCACCTGTGTTTCTAACTCAGATGTGAGATTGGACTTCACATTGCTGCCCAGCAAATATAGTTTTCCTGGAAAGCATACATTTCGTATTAGTAGACCAGTTCTACTTAAATCAGACTCCATTTTTTTTTACATATACATTTATATTAACCTTCTTGTACCACTAATAAGACCCAGTGGCCTGTTCCTGTACTGAGAAACTGAATATAATCTTGCCCGTCCTGTAAATTGTCGTAACAAAACAGTAGATACTCCTTCTTCCTGACTACATCATTTGGTTCTGCCAAGCCTCCTAAGTCAGGGAATTGTTTTCTTAAGAAAGCGGTTGCAGTGATGATATGGTCTTTGGAAATAGGACCTCTTTCCCAAACAACCTGTCCCACAACCTCCTTCTCTAAGTTAACATCTGAAAGAGAAATTTAAAAAATTGCTAACAAGAAATGGGGATCTAATCTGATAGCAATTACTAGAAAATATATGTGCTTACTCTTTTTGATCATACAGAAGTAGCAGTAATGGCTGGCCTGTTCAACAACAAATTTTGAGCAAAATTCATGCACTGGTTTCACGCAAACCTTACAAAGTAGAGGTATTAAATTGGCATTATCTGATGTTGGATTCAAGCAGACTACACATTCACACACATGTCCTCTTCTCTTGTTCTGCACTTTGCAGTACTTACAACATGTGTGACCTGGTTGAGGATCTTTCAACTGGCAATTTTGACAACAGTCATTTACTGAAATGTGAGTAAAATATTAGTGTCAAAGTTAGCTTAAATGTTTCACTCCTTCATCACATTAAATACCCACGTATATCAGTGTCCTTGGTTGAGGTAACTTGTATGACATAATCTGTGAAAACAGTTTCATGTTCAAAACCTTCACTGGGAAACTGTGAGATCTTTCCATCAGTGATGCACTGCAGCCAATGTGGCCTCAGTTTTTCTCTGATAAAATTAACTTTTCGGACTTGGCGGTTCTTAGCAAATTCCACAGCATTTGCAATAACATAAAGGCCACAGTCAGTGCCATTGTCCTGCTGCTGAATATTGGGTATGAGAACATTGAAATTTTTATCAGAGCTCATTATTTCCCTAATTTGGTTCTTGATATGGACAGTCATCTTGTTATGAAATGAACTGTCCAAAAGAAATGGTTGACCTGAGGGTTGAAAGTTTTTTCTTGGAAATATTATCTTGAAATGGTATAGATCTAAATTAGCATCTAGAAGAAAATATACCTTTACAGACTACAAGTAACACCCAATGCCCCGTGCCAGTGTTGAGCATTTGCATGTAGTCTTCATGGGCTTCAGCTATATGGGGAGACACACTGATTTGATTTTCCAAGCGTATTATATTTTCAGGTGCTGTCAGCCCAGCCAGGTCCCTAAAAGCTGCCTTCAGCATTTTGCATGCAGCATTCAGATGTTCATCTGTTAAAGAGTCTCCTCTTTTAAGATCATCCAGAGCAGATCGGGACAGTCCAGTGTCTGAAATTAAGAGGAGAAGTAAGTGCCCACATCCAAAAATGGTTCCACCCATTTCGTAACTGTTACAAACCTCTAGAAGTTTTGCAGTTGTCGCACATTAGCACAACTATGCCTTTTGAAGTCTCTGGCTGTAATGATGAACACTTATTGTGAACCGGTCTAGTACACCTAAAGCACTGCTCTGCGCGCTTAGTAATGGCTCTTTGGCATACAATACATATACATTCATGACAGTCTGTCACAATCTGTTGTTTGCACTTTGCACAGCATCTATGATTTGCCTTTGGATGGGCCATGTAACACACTTTGCAACGGGTAATAATCTCTTCTGATAAATCTAAGTGCTCTGTGCTAGTTTCTTTTTTAATGTATTGCTCAAAATCAGTATGGGAGTTTTGATCAGAACTATCATCCGAAGTGGCAGTTAGATCAATAAGGACTTCGTTGCTATTCATTGCCGAGTCTGCAATAAGATAGGCAAATTGTCACTCATCGGGAAAAAACAAAACAAACAAATATACCAAGTTAAGTGTTACATCACACGGAAATATGTGCAGATCAGTACAATGCAGCAAAGTGGAACAAATTAGCTGAAATGGGTGAATAAAAGTTATTATTAAATAAAATTGGGACACATTTGTGAAAGACAGTAGTAATAAATTAACTTCTCATTTGACAAGTTAATGCCTAAGATTTGCTGCCATAAGTATTTCTTAGACTCCAAGATAAATAAATTATGAAATCATAAGTGAAGTTAGCTCTTAGTAAATAAAAAACTTCATCTTACCGGATTAACATTATACTTATATCCGTTTATTCTGGGTGTAATACATGTTGGACCATTGATACTGACCTTAGCTGCCCAATACAGTCCTACATCACTGACCCCTTTGAAAGCGTGCAAATAATGCATGAGAGGACAAAACTTTCAAAGGAGTCATTGAGAGGAGACAATCTGGAAGTAACTGCATAAAGAAGCGACCCCTGGAACTGTAATCAGACAGCACCAGATAATTATTCAATACAGTGTTCATATGCCAAATTTAATCTTAAAAGGCTTAGGACAGATTGCAGTATTAAGCATAAAGCACAAGCACAGATGAGTAGAGGCAAAAGGGCATTATATTGCAATTAAAACTAGAAGTTGTTAATAAGCATGATTTGAAAAGTTAAGGCTACAATGAATGAGTCCACTACTTGATTTAGGACTCCTTGCACTGAACACTGCCCCCACTTTAAAGTCATGCATCTTTCAGTAGAACCTGAGGTGTTGGGTGGCAATTGTAGACCAGCAGACATTGTAATACCTGAGAGAAATGTAACTTCCAATTAATGACACCATGGAGTGGCCACATAAAATTATTTTCTCTCAAGAGGTAAAATTTAATTCATAAGTTAAAAAAAGTACCAAGCTTGTCTTCTACTGCAGATGCACATTCAGATAATATCCTATCATCTTCATCTTCATCTGATCCAAATGCAGAGCCTAAAAAGAAAAAAGGGTAAAAATCCATTAATTGAAAAAAAAAGTACACAACGAAAAATATAACTAATAATTTTATACACCAAAGGGCTTGCAAACACCAGGCTCTCAGATTAAAATAACAAAAAGCACAAAACTCAGAAATTGTTTTCTACCTGAAGGTGTTTGAAGTTGATGCTCATGTGGTTTGGTGACATCCTGCCTCTTCTCTTTTTGAGAAGGCATAGTGCTGTTGCTTTTCCAGAACTTAAAATAATTACATTTTGGGGTTCCCTTGTCGCAACCATAAAAGGGCCTGCCAGCAAATTTACCACTTTTGACCAACCTCCTGCAACACATCAAAACTTTACACTGTTAGTTTTCTCTTCCAGTGCCATATTCTAAAAGATAGGTACTATTAATAGAAAATACAAGATGAAATGAAACACTTCCTTACAGAGAGAGCAGCTTTCCACAACCAAAGCATACATAATCTTTTGAAGACAACGATGTGTCTTGAGAACCTGATTTCATGAAAATGAAAAAGTACAATTCAGTTCACTTAAAGCAAAAGTAGGATGAAATTTAAAGACCATACCTTCACAATGGTTGCATACTAGGCAGCCATCACTTTTCTTTTTAGAACACGGATGTGTTGCATGTACAGTATTTCTGCACTGGAAACACTTGTGATCAATATCTACTTTCTTATCACAAATGCAACAAGTAGTTGCAGTATCAGCCAGACTAGTAAAATTCCATTTGGAAGGACCTAACAGATGTTGCTTTGTTTGAATAAAAGAAGAACTTTGCAAAATTATTTTGACAGTATACCTTTAGCTTTATTCTTTTGTCTGCCCTTGGTGCGGACTACTGCTAATCTGAAATCTGGCCATTCGTTTGTAGGCTGGCTGTCAGAACTTTCTATTAAATTGTCCGGATCATTCCCCATGGTGTTACATTCTGCAGTAGGAACTTGAGAGAGATTTTCTGAATCAATCTCCAGGCAATCATCATCTTCTGATGACTTGCTGACATCTGAAAAAAAATTGTACTAGGTGACTTAACTTGGTTACTGCCAATAGGGAATAAAAGAATTGGTTTAAAGATCAACAAGAAACATACCTTGACAGTGCTTGCATATGCATAGCATTCCATAACCCTCCTCAACTCCAGGAGCAGGTACACCACAAGGTGGGATGGAATGAACTGTCTCCCCACATATTTGACAGCGGTGTGACCCTGCTTCATTGCCGCAAACACAACAGCAGTTTTTGCCAACAGCCTTTCTCACCATTTTCCTCTTTCTTGACGTTCCTAAACAATGACGCAAGATATTAAACGGAAACTTTTATCCCACTGATAGAAAACCAACACGAAAGTGAAGATCTACTAACTTGTCTTCTTCGTACCATCATGAATTGTTTCACCCACTCCTGAAGGCTTGCCCTTCACCACCACCTTGTTCAAATGAAAATTGGCGGTTTGTGAAACACCTAAGGGCAGAGATGAGTCAAGAAAATGGACACAAACCAAAAACGAAAAGGTTACCCAATTGTGTACCCTATGTAACCTACTACCTTCTTTGCTTGGATGATCAGTGACAACTTCTAATGACTGGAGGTTTACATCTGTAAAAGTTATAAAGAATTATAATTTTACAATGCAGGCAGTACCTTTACAATATAGAAATATAATAACCTACTGAGAAATAAAACCGACCTTCAATTTGTGCAGGATTTACGTGAACACTGGCAACTTCAGTGCCCATGTTCCAGGCATCCAGTAAGTCAACTAAGACTTGATATCGTAGGTAAAATATACGAGTTCCACTCGAAAGTACTGCAGTTTTCAACTTCGGCAATAATGGAATGAGCTTCTTGTACATTTCTGCAGGTTTCAAAACATCGTAGAGAGCTTCACCGGGGAGTTTTGCTTGAATTCTTTGGTTCAGAGCCTTCAGCTGAGTAGGGATTACATCTGCCTCATTGGCAGCATCATTCACAAAATTGTACTCTTTCCACCATCTTTGTGGAATATGTTCTTTGGTATAGAGAGGGAGATCTGAAAATAATAATAAAAAAATACAATAACACCTAATTTGAGGGGGGAAAAAACCACACCTGATAAACACTGTTTTAAAGATAATTAGCATATCTCAAAAAGGGTTATTTGGTAGTTAATTCTAAAATGCAACATACCTTGCTGTCTGAGGTATCTCATTATATGCCTACAAGGCAACTTAAAATACTTAAAGAGAGTGCATGTGCAACAAGTCTCATTTGGTTTATATAGGAAAGGCAAAGGAGATGGTTTTCGCGATAGGAGTAACTGCTCACAAACTATTTTGGCAGCGTAATCTGTCAGATCATTGCAAATAACTTCCACAATAGGGTCACTGCAAGTGTTGATGTCAGTCTTCTTAGTAAGAGTTTCGTGCATCTTATAAAGACGGTCGTCTTTCTTGTTGGCCAGGATTATGTTCACAATACCTTCCACAGCCTCATACAGAGCAGTATTCACATTGAAAACCTGAAAATAGATATGCAGATTTAACGTAGAGCACACTGCTTGGATTTTAATATTATACTCTCAACGTGTAAAAGATATTTACCGTCTTCAATAACCTGTTATGTCTTTCTACTCTATTTGTGCTATTGTTTTTGAGGTTCATTACTAAGATCTTATCTTTCAGGCTCCAAGCCTCCTGGCATTTAAGCCAATTTTTGTCGAAAGTTTGCATCATCTCTGATGCTGCAATTGATCTTAGATTATTATATGTTTCATCAAATTTCTCCTGACTATCACAATATATAAGTGCTTTCATTAGCTCAATGCACTCTTTCTTGTTTGGCTGCCCTTTAGCTAGTTTTTTAAAGTTCTTCTCAGTGTGAACGCTACAAATGTGCACTGCTACATTAGGAAGGACTTCTTTAATGGCAGCAATTTCTGAGAAGTCCTTGTCAACAACGCAACACTCTGTTCTGTCAAAAATACTTTCTCCACTGACCTTTACAAAGTAACTCAACATGGAGCATAAGGTATCCTGTGATTCATTTGACAAAAAAGCATAACCCACAACAAGTCCTTCTCCTTCACCATCCATAACATCAATAACACTAACTGGCATCCGGTTTTCATTTATCATGTAGGTAGTGTCCATTAATAAAACTTCTGGAAATTTCTTGAGGTTCTCCCTCATGTCACTAGTCTGTATAAATATGAAAAGAACTTCTCCAGTTACCGAATCTGTTTCAATGTGGAGGCTGGCATCCGGATCCCTCTGTCTTATCTCCTCTAACTTATCTCTTAACATTTCTTCATCACTTCTGCCATTTCGCTCTCTTTTCTTACGATTAGTGCTGGTAAAATAGGGGAAAAAATCAGACATCAAATCCTATGGTATAAAGGGGTATTATTCTGAAAAAAAGTACTCACCCAATGTTGCTGATGTCCCTGCCTAGAATCAGCTTGTTTGGGTCTTTCTCCAAGGTTCGAAGAAGTGGTCTTATTAGTGTCGGTTTCACACCTAGTTTTTGAAGAGACTCCACCTTCTCCTTTGCTTCATTTGAGAGGCGCCGATTCTCAGGATATCCACGAGCTGTTATTGCAGTTGTTGCATGAGAATGATCCAACTCAATTTGGTCAATATACAGCTTCTGCTTGTCGTCAGTACGCCGCAGGATAATGTGGGACTGACATCCAGTTTTGTATGTCCTGTAATGTGAGAATGACAATACATGGGTCACTGTAATAATGGGCGTTAAATGCAAAGCTTTCAGATTCACTTACTTCTGCTTTGGCCGCTCTCCTGTCAGTCTAGTGTTGGGCCTCTTCTGCCCAAAATATTTGCATGCTAAATGCACAAAGGAGTACCCAGGTTTTACTTTAATCTTGTCAGACCTATATATTGAGAAAATCGTATTTGTTGCCCTTTCCAATCTTTTTTTTTGGCATTTTCAAAAGTTGAGTAGTCCTCGAAAACTGACCCAGGAGCAAATATATCCTGCTGTTTTTGCAAAACGTCATAATCGAGTTCAACCATACGTTTAACCAAACGAAATATAAAAATGCTTACTAGATTTTCATCTTCTTCTCCGACATCTTCGGACATGTTTCTTCAATGCAACCTGAAAACCACGCCAACCACTAACGACCTGTCTGGACTTGTTGAGTGCCATACGTCGTGTTTGCCGCGGAATCAAGTCAAGTCACCGGGTGCGCCCGAGAGGCCGTTCGTTCGTGTTCGTGTGGCCAGACGAAAGTCCCGAGCTCCTCCCGCCTGTAGAGGGCGCTCAATCTGCGCCCAATCCGCGGGAAAAATGAAGCAAGGGACTGGGAAAACAGGTTGTGGAACGCCCGAAAGCCCGAATTCGCCATTTCGCTCGGGGTATTCATAAGTCTCGCCCTCGCCATATTGCTTCCGTTCGCAGTACATTTCTACGTTAAATTCAGATTTGAATTTCCTCCAAATAGACCTTGCGCAAATCTCCACAAGACACAAAAAAATACTCTGGTGTAAATAGTGATGCTAGACTCAATTTGCACCGACGGTGGAAATTAGTGTTATTACGCTATTTACACCGGAATTTTATCTTCGGTGCAAATAGTAAATATGGCTGTTATTTACACCGTCGGTGTAAACTGTGACCTGGTCACTATTTACACCGACGGTGCAAATAGTCACATCCAAAACATTGTCAACCAAAGCCCTAGCGACAACTTCCGAGTGATTACTTGACACAGGGATAGCTTCCGGCCACTTCGTAAAGTAGTCTACGACTACAACCAGGAAGCGCTTTCCCCGCGCGGTCTTGGGGAAGGGGCCGGCTAGATCTACTCCAACACGCTCCCAGGGAGCTCCTACATTATACAACCTGAGAGGGGCACGGGGACGCTCCCCGGGACCTTTCTCCTGGCGACAAAGGTGACATGACAAGACGTACAGCTTGACTTCCTCGCAGAGTCCAACCCAGTAGTAATGATCCCGGATTTTACGAGCCGTCTTGTTGTGTCCAAGATGTCCTCCGGATCCCGGCTGATCATGGAAGTGCCGCAAGATGTCCGGAATGAAGACGCGGGGGAGCACGCACTGCAGGGTGACGCGGCGCCCGTAGTTGTCCTCGAACCGCCGACAGAGGAGGCCATCCACTAGCCGCAGCGCGTCCCACTGCAGGAAGAGGCCTTTCACTTTAGTGCTACAGTGAGAGAGAGAGAGTCAGCGGTTGGCACGACACCCTTTTCCATGGCCGTCAAAATTGGCGCGATGTCGGGGTCGGCGCGCTGAGCTTCTCGTAGAGCACGGGGCGTTGGCACGGTCGCATCCTCCACTCGAACGCTGCTGACAGAGGCGGTCTCAGCATTCACACAATGGCGGCAGCCAGGATCACAGGGGCGTCTAGACAGAGCATCCGCGTTGCCATGATCTTTTCCAGGCCTGTGAACAACAACAAAATCGTAGGCCTCAAGCCGCTCAATCCATCGTGCTAACTGCCCCTCAACCGTGTCGCGCAGAGTGCGCAGCCACTTAAGCGCTGCATGATCTGTGCGCACGACGAACTTGGCCCCGGTGAGGTAGTGATGAAAATGGGCGATGGCACGGACGATGGCGTAAAGCTCCTTCCTTGTGACACAGTAGTTTCTCTTGGCTCTGTCCAGAGTCTCGCTGAAATACGCTATGACTTTCTCTTCTCCGTTCTGCTCCTGGGACAAAACCGCCCCCACAGCAAAATTACTCGCATCACAATCTAACAGAAAAGTACCACCATGTGGGTCGGGGAAGCCCAGAACAGGAGGAGTGCACAGCGCAGTCCGGAGTGCGTCGAAAGCTTCCTGGGATTCAGCAGACCAGTCGAAAGAGCGCTCCTTGCAGAGAAGTTGGTGCAGAGGATAGGCCAGGTGAGAAAAGTGTCTAATGAATCGAGAATAGTACTGCGCTAAACAGAGAAAGCTACGCAACTGTGTCTTGTCGGTAGGGACAGGCCAAGACTGGACCTTGGCGACCTTGTCAGGGTCCGTGGCGACGCCTGCCTCCGAGATAACATGCCCCAAGTAGTGAAGACGGCGAGCAAAAAGCGTGCATTTCTTCGGATTCAGAAGGAACTGAGCCTCCCGAATACGGACGAACACGCGCCGAAGCCTCTCCAGAGCCTCTTCAAAAGTCTGCCCCGGGACCACGATGTCGTCTAAGTAGACGCGGGCTATGTCATGGGGGACGACGCGGTCCATCAAACGTTGGAATGTGGCCGGCGCGTTGCATAACCCGAAGGGCATCCTGAGAAATTCGTAAAGACCATGGCCTGGAACACAAAAAGCCGTCTTACTGATGTCGAGGATTGAGACGCGGGAGCAAGGTGAGAACAGGACCGCTTTTATTCAGAGCCAGACAGGGAATGAACAGAACAGTCAACAGCGGGGTCGCGTAGCGACAATAACAGGAAGCCCTGCGCAGGCGCGTACATGCGCGCCATCTAGAGAGGCGCTCCTGAACACTTTCCCCCTTCTTACGAAAGAAAAGCCCAACAGCACACATTACACACTACAAACAATAAAAATAATTACGCGACAAAGAAACTATCGGCAAGTAGCCGTAACACGGGGAACAACAGGAGCCAACCGATCAGCGTGCACCACGCGCGGTTTCTTACGCGGTTTGCTTTCGTCCCTGATGCGGCAAGTAACCTCGCTCAGTCTGTCCATTATTTTAAAAGGACCCATCCACCACGACTGCAGCTTAGCTGCGCGGCCGATGTGTCGTCGGGGATTGAAGAACCACACCGCGTCGCCGACAGCGAAGTGGGGGCGGCGCGCTCGGAGGTCATAACGCTTCGTTCGTGAGGAGAGGGAGAGGGGAGAGTTCGAGATTGCGACCCCTGGCATGGCGTCCTTCTTCACCGCGGGCATCCCGAAGACCGAGCATGAGCACGCCCCGGTAACCCGGCTTCTCTTTGTCACCCACCGCCCTGAAGGAGTTCAACTTGCAGGTCCCCGAAGCCCCTCCTGCCACTGGACGTCCGGACCGTGTGAACTCCAGTGCCTTCCTGGAGACGAACATGCCCCTCCTCGACTGGACTCCAGCAGCGAGCTGTTTCTCCCGTGCACCCACTCCACTCCACTTCCGTTCCGGCTGCGGAACTGGACGACCCGAACCTGGTCAAGAAGCCGACTCTGCAACCCGAAGGACGACGTGTTCATCGTCATCGTGTCCATCCAACCTGATTGGCGCACGAGCTTTAATGGAAGGGGGGATAGTGTAGGGAATCGCGAATATCCCTCGTGCGCCCCGATACTCCCCGTACCCACTGTCGCGGTCCCCCACCACTACCCTTGTTGTAACCCTTGACGACCGCCCTGGTGGCGGCCCTTGTTGATCACTCATTCCTGTGCTGACCCTTGCCTGGAATACACGTGTTGTCCTGCTCTCTGAGTCCCTGCCTCATTCCTAGTAGAGTTCCTCGACTGGACTCCAGCAGTGAGCTGTTTCTCCCGTGCACCCACTCCACTCCACTTCCGTTCCGGCTGCGGAACTGGACGACCCGAACCTGGTCAAGAAGCCGACTCTGCAACCCGAAGGACGACGTGTTCATCGTCATCGTGTCCATCCAACCTGATTGGCGCACGAGCTTTAATGGAAGGGGGGATAGTGTAGGGAATCGCGAATATCCCTCGTGCGCCCCGATACTCCCCGTACCCACTGTCGCGGTCCCCCACCACTACCCTTGTTGTAACCCTTGACGACCGCCCTGGTGGCGGCCCTTGTTGATCACTCATTCCTGTGCTGACCCTTGCCTGGAATACACGTGTTGTCCTGCTCTCTGAGTCCCTGCCTCATTCCTAGTAGAGATCCCGTACTTGTTCACGGCCCGACTACGCGGGTGCGTGGATGACGAGATTATCTGGCCACCCAGCAAATTCCGCCCGGCACCCTCGACCTTCGAGGAACCGCAGTCGCCTCGGCGGACGGCCCAAGGGCCGAACAGACCCATGTCGCCCTTCCATGAAGTGGCAGCAGCTGGAGCAGCAGTAGAGATGGAAGAGCTCGATTCTGATCCCGGTCTTGGCGGCCCGCAGACGCCAGAGGCGGCAGGTGCAGCAGCCCTCAACATCCAAGATCACCCCGATCCAGAGGCGGCAGGTGCAGCAGCCCTCAACATCCAAGATCACCCCGATCCAGAGGCGGCAGGTGCAGCAGCCCTCAACATCCAAGATCACCCCGATCCCGACCCTGGCGGCCAGGCCCAGGCGGAGCCGGTGACTTTCCTTGCAATGTTGAGAAGAATAGCAGATGCTGATTCACTTGAAGAACTAAACACCAGCTGCGAGGAGGCCATGGCTGTGTTTGGGGACCGGCTGCGTATCAGGGTCGGCGAGGGGGTCTTTAACACGACCTGCCCAGTCTGCCTGATCCCAGTGCATATTCTGAACCCAAACCATACCCTCCTCCAAAACGAACACGTGCAAGTTGCGTGCGCCTGTTGCTTTGGCGGGCCGCACCCGACCGTCCGTCTGCGCAGCGTCTGGGGGAAGCTGCTCAAGTCCCTGCACCTCACTGTATATTTGCCAGCACTGGTTAACACGTGGCGGCGGGTGGGGACCTTCAAGAACCGGAGGGACTTCGAGCTGCTCCTGCGGGCTCACCTCCTGCGCCAGTCCATCGTACTCGTGTCTGAAGGGCACAGCATGGACTCGAGGACCATGGTGCGGGCATCCTTGCCCACTATCCAGGGCGCCCTCCCCGCCCGACACGTGCCAGCAGACCGGACCATCCTGGCAGACGTGTGCCGCCTCTGTTCAAACGTCGCAAACGTCCAAAAAAACCCAAAACGACATTACCAACGAATGCATTCAGTAGAGGCCTACAATGCTGCCAGTGCTGGCATCACGCTGCTGCCAGCTGACAAGTATCGCCCATCCGCCTGGCACCGGTTCTGGGCCCTCCTCCTCCGTACCTCGTTCTTTGGTTGAGGCAGGACGGCGCCATCATCAACCAAAATTGTGAGCAGCAGGGGAGAGGCAAGTGGCCCCAAAATCTACCCGAATTGTGAGCAGCAGGGGAGAGGCAAGTGGCCCCAAAATCACTAGAGACACCATCCATCGTGCCTAGTGCAGTCATTGAGTGTTGTGCAGTGTTGTGTGATTAACTAGAGACACCATCCATAGTGCCTAGTTTAGTCATTGTGTGTTGTGCAGTGTTCATTTTAAGTGTTTGTGTGTGTGTAGTGTTTCTGGCCTTTTCCACTTGGACAAAAAAGTGCTATGGTTTTCAGCGGTTCCCATCATTGGACAATACACCGTAGGGTCGGCTGTACTCACCCAATTGGTGTTCGTCCGTATTCGGGAGGCTCAGTTCCTTCTGAATCCGAAGAAATGCACGCTTTTTGCTCGCCGTCTTCACTACTTGGGGCATGTTATCTCGGAGGCAGGCGTCGCCACGGACCCTGACAAGGTCGCCAAGGTCCAGTCTTGGCCTGTCCCTACCGACAAGACACAGTTGCGTAGCTTTCTCTGTTTAGCGCAGTACTATTCTCGATTCATTAGACACTTTTCTCACCTGGCCTATCCTCTGCACCAACTTCTCTGCAAGGAGCGCTCTTTCGACTGGTCTGCTGAATCCCAGGAAGCTTTCGACGCACTCCGGACTGCGCTGTGCACTCCTCCTGTTCTGGGCTTCCCCGACCCACATGGTGGTACTTTTCTGTTAGATTGTGATGCGAGTAATTTTGCTGTGGGGGCGGTTTTGTCCCAGGAGCAGAACGGAGAAGAGAAAGTCATAGCGTATTTCAGCGAGACTCTGGACAGAGCCAAGAGAAACTACTGTGTCACAAGGAAGGAGCTTTACGCCATCGTCCGTGCCATCGCCCATTTTCATCACTACCTCACCGGGGCCAAGTTCGTCGTGCGCACAGATCATGCAGCGCTTAAGTGGCTGCGCACTCTGCGCGACACGGTTGAGGGGCAGTTAGCACGATGGATTGAGCGGCTTGAGGCCTACGATTTTGTTGTTGTTCACAGGCCTGGAAAAGATCATGGCAACGCGGATGCTCTGTCTAGACGCCCCTGTGATCCTGGCTGCCGCCATTGTGTGAATGCTGAGACCGCCTCTGTCAGCAGCGTTCGAGTGGAGGATGCGACCGTGCCAACGCCCCGTGCTCTACGAGAAGCTCAGCGCGCCGACCCCGACATCGCGCCAATTTTGACGGCCATGGAAAAGGGTGTCGTGCCAACCGCTGACTCTCTCTCTCTCACTGTAGCACTAAAGTGAAAGGCCTCTTCCTGCAGTGGGACGCGCTGCGGCTAGTGGATGGCCTCCTCTGTCGGCGGTTCGAGGACAACTACGGGCGCCGCGTCACCCTGCAGTGCGTGCTCCCCCGCGTCTTCATTCCGGACATCTTGCGGCACTTCCATGATCAGCCGGGATCCGGAGGACATCTTGGACACAACAAGACGGCTCGTAAAATCCGGGATCATTACTACTGGGTTGGACTCTGCGAGGAAGTCAAGCTGTACGTCTTGTCATGTCACCTTTGTCGCCAGGAGAAAGGTCCCGGGGAGCGTCCCCGTGCCCCTCTCAGGTTGTATAATGTAGGAGCTCCCTGGGAGCGTGTTGGAGTAGATCTAGCCGGCCCCTTCCCCAAGACCGCGCGGGGAAAGCGCTTCCTGGTTGTAGTCGTAGACTACTTTACGAAGTGGCCGGAAGCTATCCCTGTGTCAAGTAATCACTCGGAAGTTGTCGCTAGGGCTTTGGTTGACAATGTTTTTAGTCGCTTCGGGGTGCCGTCAGAATTGCATTCTGATCAGGGCAGCTGCTTCGAAGCGAAGCTGTTCACGGCCGTCATGGACCTCCTAGGCGTGCGAAAAACGCGGGCCACTCCGCTGAGGCCGCAATCCGATGGGGCGGTGGAGCGCCTCATCCAATCTGTGGTCAAGCAGGTGGCCATCTTTGCGAAAGATCACCAAACCACATGGGATTTGCAGGTTCCATTGGTGATGCTTTCTCTGCGGGTGGCGCCCCACGCGACGACCGGTGTGTCCCCGGCGATGCTCATGTTCGGCCGGGACCTCAGTCTGCCTTCGGTCCTCGCACGCGGGCCGCTTCCTGATCAAGCGGCTCCTCGGCTGCCCCGCGCGGAGTACCCTGCGTGGCTCCAGGCCAGACTCCGGGACCTGCACCACACCGTGCGCGAGCGGGCGGACGTCGCTTCGTGGCGCATGAAGGAGCGTTATGACCTCCGAGCGCGCCGCCCCCACTTCGCTGTCGGCGACGCGGTGTGGTTCTTCAATCCCACTTCTGACACCAAGTGTTAGGGACTGATGTCGAGGATTGAGACGCGGGAGCAAGGTGAGAACAGGACCGCTTTTATTCAGAGCCAGACAGGGAATGAACAGAACAGTCAACAGCGGGGTCGCGTAGCGACAATAACAGGAAGCCCTGCGCAGGCGCGTACATGCGCGCCATCTAGAGAGGCGCTCCTGAACACTTTCCCCCTTCTTACGAAAGAAAAGCCCAACAGCACACATTACACACTACAAACAATAAAAATAATTACGCGACAAAGAAACTATCGGCAAGTAGCCGTAACACGGGGAACAACAGGAGCCAACCGATCAGCGTGCACCACGCGCGGTTTCTTACGCGGTTTGCTTTCGTCCCTGATGCGGCAAGTAACCTCGCTCAGTCTGTCCATTATTTTAAAAGGACCCATCCACCACGACTGCAGCTTAGCTGCGCGGCCGATGTGTCGTCGGGGATTGAAGAACCACACCGCGTCGCCGACAGCGAAGTGGGGGCGGCGCGCTCGGAGGTCATAACGCTCCTTCATGCGCCACGAAGCGACGTCCGCCCGCTCGCGCACGGTGTGGTGCAGGTCCTGGAGTCTGGCCTGGAGCCACGCAGGGTACTCCGCGCGGGGCAGCCGTGGAGCCGCTTGATCAGGAAGCGGCCCGCGTGCGAGGACCGAAGGCAGACTGAGGTCCCGGCCGAACATGAGCATCGCCGGGGACACACCGGTCGTCGCGTGGGGCGCCACCCGCAGAGAAAGCATCACCAATGGAACCTGCAAATCCCATGTGGTTTGGTGATCTTTCGCAAAGATGGCCACCTGCTTGACCACAGATTGGATGAGGCGCTCCACCGCCCCATCGGATTGCGGCCTCAGCGGAGTGGCCCGCGTTTTTCGCACGCCTAGGAGGTCCATGACGGCCGTGAACAGCTTCGCTTCGAAGCAGCTGCCCTGATCAGAATGCAATTCTGACGGCACCCCGAAGCGACTAAAAACATTGTCAACCAAAGCCCAATGACGAACATCAGAGTGAAGCAATATCGCATGCCAGTGGTAAAAAGTTCACGAAAGGCAGGAAGGTAAATGCATCCAACATCAAAACATCTGGTCGAAAATTCCACGAACTGTAAACAGTTGGCCACGCCTCCCGGGCCGCTCACTCCTCCTCACCGGGCCATCCCCGATCCGGGGCTGGCCCGGCGGGAGGGGCGCGCGACCTCGGGATGACCTGGACACGCTGGGGCGCGTCTCCCATCTCGTCCCAGTGGTCCAGTGGTCAACGTGATGGGTACGCAGCAAAGAAGTCCGGGTTCAACTCTTCTTCAGGTAAAGTAATTCTTCGTAAGTTCAATGCATAATTACATGTAACAATTAAATTAGACAAGCAAAGTGAAATGAAAGGAAGCCGAGAGCACTACAGGAAAGAAAGAAAATTCTATTTTCTGTTTTGAAATGGATGCAAATGTATAGGAAAATTCCTATACATTTATGGTAGGACCACCACACATATATCGTATATACCCTACACACGTGTATAGGAAATTTCCTATACATGTATATGTGAAAAGCGTCAGATACATTTATAGGAAATCTACCATAGAAATTTTTTACAGTGTATGGGTGTGCTTGTCTGTAACTGATACAAATGAAAAGCCATTAAACTTTGCTGAATTTTTCAAACCATAACTTTGCTGAATTTTTTGAACCATAACTGTGATGAAGTTTTCAAACCATGAGACATATGTGACCCTGCCTCTGAGAAGGGAGTGCGGCAGGGTGTACTGCACAGAGGTGAGTCCATGGGAGGGCTGATTGTCGGGCTCACCTCTTCTGAACTGCTCAGCAACTGAGGCATGGGGATGGACAAACCGTGTGGGGAGGGAAGGGCAGGGTTCAGCTGATTCACTATTGGAGCTATTCCTACAAAATAACTACCGGTGAGGGGGGTGCTGGAGGATACATCCAGAGCGAGGGAGCCTGGGTGGCCCCGGTGTGGGAGGCGGGGGAGGCGGCATCAAAGCGCGCGCCGCGCTCAGACCCCGGCCACGGCCGCGGCCTCGACCAGCACCAGCAGGACCAGGACCAGGTTGGAGGGGGAGGTGTGGACGTGGAGCCAGCGGGGTAGACGGCGACAGGAGGACACGGGCCGATGGGCGCACAGCCGACTTTGGTGTCCGCGGTGCGCGCGGTGTGGATGGCGAGCCGGGGACGGGGCCGGGGATGGTCGCCACGACGAGCGCGGGGCGCGGGGGCAGCTCGGGGAGCGGGGTTGGCGCGGGCTCGTCAGCAGCATCCTCGCCGAACTTACAGGGCACGGCGTCCTTCCGAAGCTGGGAGTAGGCCTGTGCGATTATTGAAAATTCATCGGAATCGACGGTTATAAAAATAATCGACAATCGAGTCGATTGCGACTATCGGTAATCGACAATCGATAGCCCGGTCGATCAATTGGTTAAATCGATTAATTGGTTTAATTGATTAATCGAAAGCAACCAATAATTGAAAAATTTCGATTTATCGACATTTGCCTACTAATTAATCAAATATTCATCAAAAATTGTATAAGGAGTGTTTCACATTTTAAATCAATGGGTTTACAAAAGGGCAACAAGAGGAGGTTAAAACTAAAAATGTCTTGTTTTGTTTAATGCTGAAGCACAAATTAGATACATATATGTATACATATTTATATAATATAAATACAGAAAAAGCCAGCAAAGCAGCTGAGAAAATCAAAGTAGTTGCATTTTGGGAAACCTCCTATTCGAGAACAAAAAAAATTAGTTGGCCAGAATGGATATCACTCAAGCACGACCTACTTGGGGATCGATTATTAAAAAAATAATCGAATGGACTCGATTACTCGATAAATTGCACAGGCCTTCATAGCACACCATGGATCATTTTTCATTGTTCTTAATGCTACTTTTAATTGAATTAGTTTGCAAATCTGTTGGGGTATGACATTACTGCTTTTAACAGTATTTTTTATTTCACCATTGAAACTTTCATATACAAACGCTGAATGCGTAAATGGCTGAGCAAAATTCTCGACACTCCTCTCGAGATGTGTAAGTGAACACTAAATGTTACATGGACTTTACCATTAGAGATCACTGTAAAAAATTTCTATGGTAGATTTCCTATAAATGTATCTGACGCTTTTCACATATACATGTATAGGAATTTTCCTATACACGCGTGTCGTAATTTTACCATACACGATAGTATTCTTACCATACATGTATAGGAAATTTCCTATACACGTGTGTAGGGTATATACGATATATGTGTGGTGGTCCCACCACAAATGTATAGGAATTTTCCTATACATTTGCATCCATTTCAAAACAGAAAGTAGTGATTTCTTTCTTCCCTGTACTGCTCTCAACTTCCTTTCATTTCACATTGCTTGTCAAAGTTAATTGTTACATGAAATTATGCATTGAACTTACGAAGAATTACCTTACCTGAAGAAGAGTTGAACCCGAACTTCTTTGCTGCGAATCCGTCACGCTGCCCACTGGACCACTGGGACGAGTTGGGAGACGCGCCCCAGCGTGTCCAGGTCATCCCGAGGTCGCGCGCCCCACCCGCCGGGCCAGCCCCGGATTGGGGATGGCCCGGTGAGGAGGAGTGAGCGGCCCGGGAGGCGTGGCCGACTGTTTACAGTTCGTGGAATTTTTGGACCAGATGTTTTGATGCTGGATGCATTTACCTTCCTGCCTTTCGTGAACTTTTTACCACTGGCATGCGATATTGCTTCACTCTGAATATCTAAGAATAATATTTGGAACTGGCTTCGGACTGCTCATAACTACATCAGATACAATGTATAACCAAATGAAACACAATTTGGTACTGATTATACCAAATGTGTTCATTAGATATGAACACAGAAGTCCGGTGATCTTTAATACCATAGTCCTCGGACATTGAGAGTGTCCTCCCTGAATGTACGACTCAGCAGTGAATTGTAAGCGCAATCAAATTTAATGCGGCGACCCATTTTTTTTAAAGAACTAACAGTGTATAGCAAAATTTCCATATCGTCAAGTGATTTTCCTATACATGCATAGCAGCGTGTGCCCTCCACACATGTATGGCAAATTTCCTTGACATTTGTAGTGGTTTTCCTATGTAGTTTGGGGTTTTCCCATACACGCTTTGAGGTATGGTAGATTTCCTATACATTTATGAGATTTTTCAGGTACCATACCATGTATAGGAAATATCCCATACAAGCGTATAGTAAAAATCCCAACATTTTTTACAGTGATTGTCAATCTGTACGTTGAATTGTTTTAAAAACTGGCCTGCATACACAAGGTCACTCTTTGAAACAGAGTTTTGCATAAGCATAACAATTCCAGAAACTAAATGAGCCCAGTGATTTAAATACTTATTTGGTAAAATACCTTTAAGCACAGGCAAGCTGTAGAATAAAACCCAATAAAACCACTCATGTCCCCTGTAATCTGACCTCTCAGAGAGTGAGCGTGGAGCTCTTGATACATCACTTGTTGGAGTAATTGCCAAAAGGCGTTTGTCAACCTCTCTAAACTTATTACTAATACTGAAAGGCTTGAGACTATACTTGCTACTGAACCATAAATTAGCAAATCGCTTAGCGACATTCACCAATGCATGAAACAAATCTAAGTCTAGACAATCAATAATATGAAAACCAGGAATTTTAGTCAAAATGGCAAACCCTCTGATACCACGCTCACGTTTTCCTGTGATGTCTGCTGTTCTTGCTAGGTCCAGTGTCCAGTGTCTCCTCATGTTTTCTTAATGGATATTCTCTGTCACTGATGCTTTAGGATCTTGCCGTGCCTCTCTGATGTCTCATTTTGATACCCGGATGATAGCAAAGACCACATCCAAAGCGACCTGGAAGGCAGAAAAAAGTTTTGACTCCCCAGACAAACCAGGCTGCGGACTAGACCCGGGGGGGGGGACCCGGGAGGGACCCGGTAAATTCCGGTACTGGTCCGGGTAGGTGCCGACGTTGTGCCGTCAGCGCGCCGCCGGCGGCCGCCGGGGCTGGTCGCAAGGCTCAGCCATCGGCCGATGCCTGGGGAGGCGAAGTCGGCGCCGTCGCTGCGGTTCGCGGCAAAAAAGCGATGCCGACATAGGCGAGGGAGAGTCCCGAAGTAGTGCCGGGACGACCTTTCCCGGGCCTACCCCGGCCTCAACCGTGGCTCCTACCGGCTGAAGAGCAAAATTTTGCCCTGATGCCACATCGGGCTGTCGGCCAGCTCAGGGCCAGCTCGATCGGACGAGGGGCGTACCTGCCACGCGGTTTAGCCTGACTTTTAGCCTGTCCTCCGGATAGGCCCGGGGAAGGTCGTCCCGGCTCTACCTCGGGACTCTTCCCTCGCCTATGTCGGCATCACTTTGCTGCCGCGAACCGCAGCGACCGAGGGTACACGACTCTCAAAAAATGTGTACGAAGATTGGAGATTTAAAGATTGGGTGGGATTGGAAGGGGATTGCCGAGATTGGGGAGATTTGGGGGATTGGCTAGGATTGGAAGGGATTGGATGGGATTGGAAAGGGATTGGATGGGATTGGAAGGGATTGGATGGGATTGGAAAGGGATTGGAAAGGGATTGGTGTCGAGCAGCCCCTAAGCGCCGTTCTCTTTTAAGTCACTCCCCTCACCGCCCGTACATGAGCCTTCAGCTGCGCGCCAAGTCAACGACGTCAGGAGGAAACGCTGGTGCCGCCTGCATAGGGGTCATTTTCTGTCAGATCACCACAAGGTCCAAAATGATGGTTTTCGGATTGAGTTGGGAGTGGTTAAATCCGAGGGGGCAACTACTCCTGAAATCCTGTGTACAAACTCTCGGAAATCTCGATGAAATCCTAGGAAATCTCGATGAAATCCTCGGAAATCTCGATGAAATCCTACGAAATCCAACCGAGAAATCTCAAGAAATATCATAAAAATCTCACAGAAATCAGTGAAATCTCATGAAACCTTGAGGGATCCCATGAAATCTCGTGAAATCTTTTAGAACTTTCTTGACTTTGGTATATATTTGTGAAATTGACCCGAATGTACCATATGAAATCTTTACAAAATCCGGAGAAATCTTTACGCAATCCATGGAAATCCCATATCATTAGAAATCCTGTGTACACTAGGATAGGGACTGGTTGCCCCCTCGGTTAAATCTCATTTGGGACCACCCCAAGGACCCATATGTCAAAGGATTTAAAAAAAAAAAAAATGGTTTGGGAGTTATAGGAGGTCAAAGTTTGGTGTTCGACCAATCCGTCTCAAGTTATGAGTGATACCTAATATCCTATGTGAAACACAATACCAACTCTGGTCCTAGTGTTTAACATTCAGTTTTTTATACTGATTCAAATGATCCATGGTTGGATTGGATCGTGAAAAATTTTTCTTGGCTCTATTTAGTAAAATCCCGTTAAAATGTTGTATAATTTCACCGTTTCAACTCTAGCAGAAATACGTCATGGTAGAAAAATTCCACACCATGCTTTTTTGAAAAGCTAGTGATGGGCCGAACATCCACACCAAGTGACAAGTTGGCCCCGGAGAGTTTACTCCCTTCGCCTTAGACTTTAAGGTTTGGAACTAGTATGAAAAGACCGTAAAGAGTGACAATCAACTTCACTTGGTCTATATCTTACTAAAATCAGTAAAGTGACACATCTCCTAAATATTTACCTTTTTTTTTCAACACATTAGTCGTCGGTACCTACCCGGAACAGTACCGGAATTTACCGGGTCCCTCCGCGGCCCACCTCGGGCCCACCCCGTGGTTTCACGGGAGGTACCCGGGTCCCTCCCGGGTCTGCCCCGGGACACTCCGATGATTAATCGGGTCCCTCCCGGGTATGCCCCGGGACACTCCTATGATTAATCGGGTCACTCCCGGGTCCCCGGGTCCCCCCCGGGTCTAGTCCGCAACCCGGTTTGTCTGGGGCTCTCCTCAAATTCTGCAAACAAATATTCGGTATAAATTATTTTCTTTGCTTACCATTAAACTGGGTCGAATTCCTTAATAGAGGCCGAGCTACAGAATCACTTATGCCCATAAGCGCCTTAACAAGCAAAGTTTTGGGAGTGCCATTACACTTAAATGAGATTCTTTCATTTGACAAATCACAACATTCTTTGACAAAGGGTTGTAAGTACTCATTCATTATTGGCTTTTTCTTTTCAAGCCAAACACTTGCCATCAGCATATTTGATCTTCTTATTTTAAAAGGTAGTTCATTTATTTGCTGAGCGTAGCGAAGCACTCTGTTTGGGCTTTTGAGCAGAGAAAATATCCCCGGGATATCTTTAGTATCTTAATATTAGAGGTATCTTACTATTACTATTATTGCTATCTAATATTTTTAATGTATATATTGTAGTATTATCAGCATTATAACCTAACCAGGTCACACGTAAACAAGCAGACGATGCCCTGAGTCGCAGCCACTGTTGGCAGCGACACCCTCTGATACACATGGCCAAGGCCCAAACCAAACTTTTGTTTTACGATCGCCTTTGTTCTTCCTCTTGTTTTGCTAAACACCCAATAAAAGGGGCGCGAGCTCCGAGCTCGTCGCCATTCCCCACTCATGCGACCTGGTGTCTACATGCAGCTTGGCTCTCCCTTTCCCCAATACTACATTGGTGGCAGCGGTAAAGGACGAGGAGGAGATAGAAAGCGAGGCCTACTAGTGCGCGCTAAAGTAGAATAGGGACCCGGAGAGGCCTTCTAGTGCGCTCCGGAGGCGAAGAAGGTCAGGAGCTTGGCGAGGCCTACTAGCGCGCGCCGAAGCAGGAGAAGCAGGACTCGGAGGAGCCTCCTAGTGCACCCGAGGAAACAGATAGGACTCGGAGAGGCCTTTTAGTGCGCCCGAGACAAAACAGATAGGGAGTCACTGAGGCCTATTAGTGCGCAGTGAAAGCCGAAGCAGGCCCGAGGCCACCGAGGCAGATAGGAACACGTGACCCAACCCGAGGCCTTTTAGAGCGCGGAGAGCACTGTAAAATCTAAGGTACGCATCCAGTACCTTAAGCGCTGTTCCGCCTTTTTTGCCTTAAGCTTTCCACCTTAAAGGGTACATCCAATGGACTGAAGTTGATAAGGTGCGAATTTTGGCTTCTACCTTAAAAGGTGGAAAGCTTAAGGTAGACGGGGCGGTCTCCGCTTAAGGTGGGTTAGGTTAGGTACACTGAGCGGCCCCGGTCCTCTTATGCGCGCGGCCTACCCAGCACGGCGCCTCTCTACCACTCCGTACACCTCTGACGAGCAACTGTGCTCGCCGGGCGGCCTACCCAGCACGGCGCCTCTGTACAGTAACGAGTACTTATGATGTGCTGCGGGCGGCCTACCCAGCACGGCGCCTCTGCACAGTAACGAGTACTTATGCTGTGCTGCGGGCGGCCTACCCAGCACGGCGCCTCTGTACAGTAACGAGTACTTATGCTGTGCTGCGGGCGGCCTACCCAGCACGGCGCCTCTGTACAGTAACGAGTACTTATGCTGTGCTGCGGGAGGCCTGCCCATCACGGCGCCTCTGTATCGTAACGAGTACCTCTCCTGTGTTGCGGGCGGCCTACCCAGCTCGGCTTCCCAGAACCAATTCGTGCACCCCTGACGAGCAACTGTGCTCGCCGGGCGGCCTACCCAGCACGGCGCCTCTGTACAGTAACGAGTACTTATGCTGTGCTACGGGAGGCCTGCCGACCACGGCGCCTCTGTATCGTAACGTGCATTTCTGGCGCGCAGGTGCGCAGCGTGCGGCCACGCCAGCACGGCGCCTCCGTACCATAGCGAGCACCTTTGGCGCGCAGCGGGTGGCCGCTGCAGCATGGCGCCTCTGTACCATTATGAGTGACATACAGGACAGTACATGGGTAATCCGAATGACAAAAAGTACAGAAATAAGTAGATACGTCCATAATAATATATCAAGCCAAAAACAATGGGTACAACACTGAATAAGAGAAGTGGCACATACATTGTAGTGCAATTTCTTCTAACCATACACACATTGCAAAGTTTACTATGAATAAATGCAGCAAATGACAAATCCCAGGAAACAACAGTAAATGTGCCTCCTAAAGTAAGGTGAGTGCAGTGACACTTTACAATCAATACTGTAATTCTTAACCATACAAAATGCCTTTCCACCATATCGTAACAACAGGATGAAATACTATCAATACGAGCAGAGCCTCACGATCAATGTACAGGTACTCATTTCAAGCAGTGCATGGTTGCTTACAGCTAGTACAGCAAGTTCTGAGATGACGCGTCCAGAAATACAGAGCAACTCAAAACAATGAATACATCACAGAATAAATGATGTGGCATAAATTGGATAATAAACTTTATAAATGTATGTGCCTCTCTGGCGGCGTTAACATTGCGCAGTACGCTTGGAATCCTAGCATCATACTTTGTACTTAGCTTGTAAAGTGCCAGCTGGACAAAAAGCCAGGAGTAGCTGGCCTGCACTGGGTGTTTGCAGTTAACGACCTGGTATTTCATGAAAGCTCAGTCAAAGGCCAGTAGCGGGCTGTCCACCGAATACTTGATGTCATCCACAACGACAAAACATTCAGTAATCTCGTTTTCTGTTGGGCCAACTATTACAGGGAATGGTTGTTGAGGCTTTCCAACTTTCGCACAGTTGCTCTTGGTCCTCTCAATGCAACTTTCCAAGCCTCCAATTCTCTACAACAAAAATTTATGTTAGTCATGTTTCAATTTTACGAAAATGCATTAAAAACAAATATTTATGAAAATATTAATACCTTCACATACATTAGCAGGCTATTAACACTCTCCTGAGTGTTCGGCTTCCATGAAGGTCGCCTGTTGCCCAGTTTCTTTGTAGGGTGTTGCATCAGCGGCTGCTTGAACAATTTCGGAATGGCGTGTATCAACCTCACGGCAGTTCCTAAGGGCAACAAACATAAACTTGCATCATATAAAAGGCATTCGACGTTTATAACAACAAGCAGAAGGTGCAGTGCAGATCGCGTACCTGTCTCCACTTCCTCCACTTTCAGAAACCGTCTCAACTTAACAGAAATAGTTTTCCAATCGCTGACTACGTCAGCACAGCGACCGTCAAACCATGTGCAAAAATCATCCAAAAGCTGCAAAACAAAACAAAAAGTTTAATTTCAGAAACACGCCCGACTCTATTACGATCACACTGATAAAAAGAGTGTGCAACTGCTACACGTACGCACTTGAACACGCAAAAGTGTTTAGCAGCTCAACACTCATTTCATCAGTGTTTCCAGTTCCTTTTTTCCCAGCTTTTTTTCACCCAATGTACGATATTTTGACTCTTACCAATTTCAGACCTCACTGCTGCTCCAGACATGAAAACTGTTTTAAATAGGTCTCTAATTTTAAGTCCTTATTCAAGTTCTTATTATGTCTATAAAAAACATTAGAGAAGATTCTGTCAATGTTGAAGTAACCTTCCACTTCACTACAGTTTCTTCTTGGCATGATAAAGACAGCTTAAGCAGCCACTCCAGAGCCGACTTCTCCTCGGGCTGCGGCGTTGCGACTCATGGATCTAGAAATTACAATTTACACTTAAATTTAAATACAAATACTCACCTTTATACTTTACGTAAATGTACATTACAACGTACCATCTGGGTCTTCATCTGTCGACTGTTTCGACCGGACACTACCACGCATACCATGCAATCTCAAAAATTTAAGGTTGTTGAGATATTTGTCATACAATATTCCTCTCGGCTGAATAGCATCAGATTCTTTTGTTTTGGGGACGCTGGGTGCGTAGTAGGTCGCCTCGATCTCGCTTGGAAAGAGATCCACAGTACAACTTGCAAGAAAATTGAAGCAGGACTCTAAAATTCTAAAATTAAATACGTTGGGAGCTGTAAGTAAATCATGCAACACTGCGAAAATTAAAATTCATCAAATACACTTAAAGAACTCATACCGTCCTTCAGGCTCCTCGCCTAGCTCAGCTCTGGTTCAGGGTACCTTCTCCCCTGCCTTTATACATGTTTTGCCGAACAGGGTTCGCTTGAGGTACTCCTCTACAACCTGAAACAGAAATAGAATAATTTCAAAGGTAAAGTCTGAACAACACAAAGGTTTGGGCAAAGGTGGTTGTGATTATGCCAAGAATTTTGAAAACATTTTACGTTAGGCTCCGCGACTGCCGCCGTCTTTGCTTGTTGAGTGTTAGTCGCGTCCTGCAAGGGCCTTTTGGAGTTGGTTCGATTTGAAGTTGAAGCTGCATTCACTGCCACCGTGGGATCAACGGATTCCTGTCTTCCCTGGCCGACTTCTGAGAGTTGGGTATTGTCGACATCTACGATTTGGGCACTGTCGCCTTCATTCCACGCAGACTGTAAATATGTTTAGAAAAGTATGAGAACGAATCAAAACTAATAATTAGTCCAGTCAATTTTACTTTATGGTGGAAAAATCCGGAACAGTACCAAATTTTGTGAATCGCTTTGGGCATGCCTCACGAGTGAGTAGCCAAAAGTCCCCAAAAATCCCACCGTGCCGATGGTCCAAATGGCGTTCAAAGTTCAAATTTTGAACACTTTTTTGAACGCCTGTAGTTTCGTCAATAATTATCGTAGAGAGTTGAGCCTTTTTTCGGTTCGACGCAGATTCCAAATATGCCCGGGCTTTTGTGTTTTGGTGTTCACACTCGGACACACGTGCCAAAATTACCAAACAAAAACCCGGGCATATTTGGAATCTACGATTTATTCTGCGTCGAACCGAAAAAAGCTCAACTCTCTGCGATAATTATTGACGAAACTACAGGCGTTCAAAAACAGTGTTCAAAATTTATACTTTGAACGCCATTTGGGCCAATCGGCACGGTGGGATTTTTGGGGACTTTTGGCTACTCAATCGTGAGCCATGCCTAAAACGATTGCCAAAATTTGGTACTGTTCCGAATTTTCCCACCTTAGGGGTCATTTTGGCAAAAATTGACTGGACTGTACTGGGCTACATTGGAAAGCCACGGACTGTCGGCAAAAGCATAAAGAGTGACACTGAGAAAAAGAGAGAGAGAGAGAGAGAGAGAGAGAGAGAGAGAGAGAGAGAGAGAGAGAGAGAGAGAGAGAGAGAGAGAGAGGATTAATCGATGAAAATTATATGGGCGATAAAGAGGTCTGTAGGAATACTCGGAAAAAAACTTCGTCTTGGTTTTCAAGCAGCCCCGGAAACCCTGTGTATTTTCTCTATAACAGCTGCTAGGTTTTTCCAAAACTGCGTGGAAACCAAGACGCCGTTTTCTCCGTGTAGAGAATGGACGGCGGGGGTGGGGGGGCGGGGGCTGGGGGGGAGCGGGGAGCAGGCCCGCTGCGCGGCAATCTCAGCACCTCACACACTTGCCCACTCGTCCGTCTGTCTATCTGCCAGCCTGCGCGTCCGACCGCCAGCACAAGCCTGCAGGCGGATTCAGGGTATCGTTCAGTAGTGTCTTCTCTCTCACTCCATATGGGTCAGCCCCGTGAGTGCAACAAGGACAGAGAGACGAAGTCGGCGCGCGGAATCGCCCTGCTGCCAGCTTGCCCGCCCGCCCTGCGTCCTTCCTCAGCCTCTCTTCCCCCCGCCCCATGCCCCTCTACACTTTCAAAAACAACAGCACTCGCAAATATATTTTTTTGATTGTCAAAAGATTTGGACTTGAATTGAATAACAGGGACAGGCCCAGTCAAGGTTTTATTCGAAATACCAGATAAATACCAGACAAACCGAAAAACACCACTTTGTTTGCACAACCACAGCGCGCCAGGAACAAAGCAGAAGCCCAAGCTTTCCCACACAAATAAAATTGTAATTGGAAAAATATGAAATTTTAGTCAGTTTTGAAATTCTTAGCAACGTCGTTTAGAATTATAGCCTCAGACGGACCGATCAAAAAGTATTCAAGCGGTAATGAGCACTAATCATAGGTTAGGGCAGGTCCGGAGGCCAGACTTCACGCGTTCTACAGACTTCACCTACCTTGAATAGCTCGATGCACTCCTCCATTGCATCTTCTTCAGATTATGCTCCACAGTGCGGTCCATAATCACCAAACACAAATACCCACAGTTTTTTCTTGGCGCGAAATCGCAAAGACGCTCAGCAGCAGCACACAGTTGTTGTTGTCCTAGATCACACGAAGTACGTAGACGTAGGATGCGCGGCGCGCCGCGTGCCCACGCGTGCCTGCCTCTGTCCTGCTGTGGCCGTGCCGTGCCGTTGCAGCCCTTGCAGCCCTTGGTGAGTGCGGGCGGCCGGGCTGCATGCTGGAGCGGGGAGGGTGGGGGCGGGGGCCGGGTAGGTGCGGGACGAGCGCGGGGGAGGCTAGCGGGGTCGAAGCGGTTGGGAGGAGGGGAGGGGTCCACCCGAAGGTTCTCGGAAACTTCCGGAGGACACCATGTGGGGGTGTCGGGAAACAAATCCGAGTACGGTACAGAACATGTTCCGAAGGAGCCGAGGGAGTTAGGCAACGCGGCACGCACGCAGGGGAGGTACAGAATAAGGTACGCGTCAGCCGGGGAGTGCATGCGCTCCCGCATTACCCAGCCGTGACGTTGCGCGAGGAGACGGGAGGTACAGAACATGGTCCGAAGGAGCCGAGGGAGTTAGGCAACGCGGCACGCATGAAGAGGAGGAACAGAATAAGGCACACGCCAGCCGGGGAGTGCATGCACACCCGCATTACCCGGCCGTGCCGTACCGCGAGGCAGGGGCATAGGGCGTAGGGAGGGGAGATTTCAACTGGTCTACCTTTTCAACTGGTTTAGCCTTTCAACTGGTCCACCCTTTCAACTGGTCCACCATCTACCCTTTCAAGTAGTAGACCTAACCTAACTGCCTTATAAGTTCCTTGGGACACATTGTACACCACTTGATAGGGAAGACCAGTTGAAAGGGTAAACCAGCTGAAAGAGTAGATCAGGTGAAAGGGTAGACCAGTTGAAAATCCGGCCTAGGGGGTGTTCCGCGATGCTCATCTACACCCCCCCCCCACACACACACACAAACTTTCACACGGTCGTGAATTTTTATTGTTGGATTCTAGGAAAGAACAATTTACCTCAAACGTGTCGGTGGGTGGGACAAGCAAGGCATTTAAAATGTAAGTCCAGAAAATACTCCAAGCGAAGCAGGCTCAGGGAAATTGGTGGGGATTAAAATAAAAAAAAAAATATTTTTACATAATTAAAAAAAAATCATAAAATTAAAAAATAAAAAAAAATAAAAAAAAAATGTAAATAATAACAGAAAAAACAAAGAAATAATAGTATAAAAAAAATAAGAAAACAACAACAAAAAATCAAAAAAAAAAAAAAAAAAAAAAAAACACAAAAAAGTAAAAAAATAAAAAGAAAAAAAAAAATTAAAAAAAAATAAAAATAAAAAACATAAAATTATAAAATAATTAAAAAAACAAAAAATAAAAAAAATAAATAAAATAAATATAAGTCAATGTGTATAAAAAAAAACATAAAAAAAATTAAAAATCAAAAAAAAAATAAAACAAAAAAATTAATAATATAAAATTAATAAAAGATAATATAAATATCAAGAAAAATAAAAAAAATTATACATTGATAAAAAATAAAAAAGAAATCAAAAATAAAAAAATATTAAATTAAAAAATATAATCAAGAAAAATCAAAAAAAAATAAATAAAACTTCAAAAAGAAAAATAAATAATTACAATTAAATAAACAAAAATAGATAGTACAAAAAAATAAATATTGAAAAACAAAAAAAAATAAAAAAAAAAATTTTAAAAATATGATGTATTAGTATAAAATAAATAAAAAATTAGTAAAAAAAAATAAAACTAAATACTATTAAAATTAAATTAAAAAAAGTAAATAAAATATTAAATGTAAAAAATCTATAAAATTAAATAATTAAAAAAGAAAACAAAAAAAAATAAAATTAATAATAAAAAAAAAAAATAAAAAAAAAAAAAAAATAAAAAAAAAATAAAAATAAAATTTATAAATAAATAAAATAAAAAACAAAAAAAAATAAAAAAAAATTAAAAAATATAAAAAAAAAATTAATAAAATAAATAAAAAATAAAAAAAAAAAACAAAATAAAACAAAATAAAAAAAAAAAATAATAAAAAATAAAAAAAAAATAAACAAAATGAAAAGAAGGGTCGTCTAGCTAGGGAAGGTAGGTCAATCCATTGATATGGCGCAAGCTGCATCTTCCGTAAAATTCTTTTTGGTCACAACCGGAATGTTAAAATTGGAAACAACTGTATCTTTCTCCGAGACCAAGAAAAAATAAAATACCTTAACAACCCAAGTAGCAGCGGGAAGTACTGGTTCGTATTTGGGTAGGACCCGTTGTTACGTCACGAGGTTACTGTAACGGTTTACTAGAGGCGCTCCGTGCTGCTGGAGGCACCTGCAGCATGAGGAACAGGTACTCCTCGGTACGGTTCAGGAGTATAAGACGCGCTTCGGTAGGCCGCCCCCGCTCTTGCGCGAATACACTGCTAGTAGGGCGCACTGGTAAGGGTCGATTGGTCACACCGGTGGTACGTGAGGCAGCACGCCCGCTCAGTCTGTGACTTGGCACTCGGAGGAACAGACTGTAAAGGTAGAGGACGAACAGCCGGGGGAGTGTAGATGCAGCCCGCATTACCCGGCCGT